>CAVNZL010000002.1:6152500-6745000 GCA_963693355.1 Pontia daplidice
TTTTTTTTTTTTTTTTTTTTTTTTTTTCCCTCTCTCTCTCCCTCCCCCCCCCCTCCCCCCCTCCCCCTCCCCCCCCCCTCCCCTCCCTTTTCTTCCTCCCCCTTTTTTTTTTTTTTTTTTTTTTTTTTTTTTTTTTTTTTATATTACAAACATATAAACGCTGGATACTATGTGCTCTTTAATTTATGGCATATTTAGATATTGTCTTTGGTCGACGTGATTCGTTTAAGGTAAAGCGTAAACCGCTGCATACCAATTAGTAAAAACGCTTATTCAAAATAAATAATAATATAAAACACATTTTATGTGTTTTTAATATCTACATTTATACTTTACAAATTAAAATATATGTAATATATACAAATATTTATATTTAAAACTAACCTAGTGTACGGTAGGACATAATTGTGTTGATAAAATGAAATCTTATTTAGTGAATTGTATTTTTCCTTTTAATGTGTGATACTCACGTAAAATACTTACGCATACTTAATTTTCAGTACCCTAACGAAACATATAACACCGCCATCCTCGTCTGTATCCAAAATAGATATAAACAAACGTCGAGAAGCATTTATTGAGAACCGAAAAGCTAAAATGAAGCAAGCGCAGAGCCTTATTGAACACAAGAATGGTCATAAAAAATTGACGGATGTTTTAAATCCACAGAATTCGGACTCAGAAATACCGTACACGTCGCTTCTGACGAATGAGTGCGTTTTGGATGTTCTTTTGAATGAAGGTATGTTCATAAATGTAAATTCTTTAGGAGAGTATAATATTGTATGCTATTTTTAGATATCCGTCGATGTATAGTTTAATATATTACATACATAAAAGTAAAGTGCTTCATAAAATTTTGACTCTACCGGGATTTGGACTCGGCTTTAGCGCCAAAATGGCATCAATCCCAATTTACTCTTTTAATATATAGAGATTGCTTAAAAAAGAAAATTAATATTTTTATTGACTTATAAAAAATAGTTATTATGTATTTTGTCTGAGTTATGTTGTTCTTTAAAGGGTCATTTGGACTATCTTTACTATAATCAATTTTAGAACTAAAGACTTGTTATAATTGAATATCGTCTTTTAAAGAAAACTTTTTGTTTGGTTGAATTTGCTAATGTTAGTACCTAGGTACCCATTTCTTAGTGTGTTTTCCACTGTTTATACAGATCTGCATACAGATCCCATTATCGGTACATTATAATTTATTTTATTGTGGCACTTTAAAAGAACAAAATTTTTTTTTTTATTATTTTAGAGAATGTCAACAGTATTCTACAGAGCGAAGAAATTTATATTGAAATATTATTGGACACGGTGGCAAACATATCTCCGCTACTACTGGGGAATAAAGGCGTTAAAAAACTGAAATCAGGTACATATATTTTTAATAATCAATTAAATAGAAGGATTAATTTCGCTTTCTTAAATTATAGTCAAATACTTTCCAAATTAATATTATATATCAATTTTCTTCCTAAGGAGGTATCAGTGTAAAGTGTTATTAAAAAAAAGCGATTATAAACTGGTTGAAAATAAAAGAGATAATTTACCACAATTGATAATTTCATAAATTGAAGTCCCGTACTGGGAATTATTTTATCACGCGATAAAATAATTTACTATAAAAGAACACTGTAGTATTGATACAAGAATATATAATATCTATGTACGTTCTTAGTGTAAGGGATTTGGTGAAGATATTTATTTCAGGAAGGTTGCAAGCAAGCAAGAAATCCGCTCAGAAGGTGACGGAATATTATCAAAACATTCTATGGGGAGACGTTGGTAACTGCCTTGAACACATTGTTTTATGGTGGTCATCGTTTCCTTTGGCTACAAGGTAACGTAACGTATTAGCTTTGGCTTAGTGGTAAAGACCAAAGCGAGATCAGAAAACCTATTAATTGGAACTCCGGCTTTTTTATTTATATATATAATCATTCCATTTCTAACCAGGAGTTATGGTTGGATATGGAGGATGAGTGATTTCGCTTCATTCTGTTGAGCTATGAAGTCATAACGAAGTAATTATGATGTCACAAAAGACGGCTGAAAAATTGTTCATCACGCGAAAGGTCTTTTCGAAACAATTGAAAACATTTTGTTTTAAAAAAGTTTGTTTCTAGCAAGTTAATACAAATAAAATATTTGCATTGTCTGGTTTAATTAACATTTGTGACTTTAGGTCGCCAAATATCAGCCAAAATCTGCGTGAATGGTTATTTTCCACATTTAATGTTAATAGTAAGTGACATTTTTTTACCATACTATAGTTTCACTTACGTGAATCAAACTAAGTTCTATTTCCAAGAATTCTATTTACTCGCGTAATAAATGTGAGTTAGATATGAATTACATTTTGAGATTCTCCAAAATATAGAAGTAAAATGTATTAAGGATCTCTTTATTTATTAAAATCTTTTTCAATGCAAAGACACGCACGCAAGTAAACATTAAGAAAATAAGTTTTACCCTAATTTTTTTTTTATTTATAATCAGAACCAAAAACCTAAAAAGTAATTAAAAAACAAAATATAAAAGCATTTTTAAGTTTATGTTTTTAATAAAAGTGATTTCCCACAGACACGCCAGAGCTTATATTATCCGCACTGAGGATCCTCGCCGACGCTTTAGGCTGCCACGTTACTTCTACATCGTGGGATAAGCATTTTGGGTACGTTATAATATTTTCGTTTACATTTAAACACACAGTGGTATACAAGGAGGAAATATTTTTTTAGAAAATCAAAAAAAATAAAAGTTGGCCTTGGTGGGTTTTCTTATATCTTGCTTGTTGATTAGTAATCTATATAAAGGAATTGCGTTAATATAGCCCCTGAACCTAACACAAAATTAGGACTATCCGAACTTGAAATAAATAACATGTTCATGCATTTTCTATACAAAAACGTTTCTCTGAATGATTGAAAAATCGATGTTTCAAACTAAAAACGACTTTGGATAGAGAAACAAGTCGAAATATTTATTATTTGTATAATTTCCAATTTCACTTCACAGGGCAACATTAACAACGAACTTACGGACTACGTCGTTGTCAATATATCCAGATCTCTCCATAAATATAACAGAAGTATGTAGGTCTTTTAGTTTTTATTAACAAACTAGAATGCTTGATTTTTGTATATATGGATTTATGTTTGTCATTGTTTTACGTAAAAATTTCCGAATGGTTTTTAATGAAACTTTACAATAATAGAGCTTATACATCATAATAACATATAGGCTACAATTTATAAATTTATATTGAAACTGTCCAAGATATCAAGTAAGTAGTATAAAATCTCTTCTAGCTCTTCTAGCGTGCACTACTACATACATAGCTTTGTAACGTATGTTAAAAATGTTTGTCGTTAGTAGTCCTACAAAATCCACAATCTTATATATCTTTATCTCATGAGTAAGCCATTATAGCCAAAAATAGTGAACAATAACTAGAATATAATAACAAAAATCGATAATTTATTTTGAATTTACATTTGGTAGTAATAAGTTGATGCCTAAACGAAAATATATACTTTTATTGCTTCAATTTATATTACATATAATATAGTATGAAATATTTACGGACGCGTGGTTACTCAGATTTTCCATGCTGTTCCGAGTTGTTACCAGTTATCATTGATTTATTAGCCCCATTTAAGATTTGAACTGTGGCCCTCACGATCGCACCGCTAACCATGCTAAAGCTTCATACGGACACAGTCATGTTAATTTGCAAAAAATAATTAAGTGATATAATTCAAGGAGGCTTTTGGTGTAATAATGATAAGTTATAAGTCATACAACATTACTGGATTTATATAATTATTTAGATTAATATAATTGAAAAATGGATTTAACTCGATTATTATTTTTAATTGAAACAACGGCACGGAACAAGTATTGAAAAACTTTCAGGCAACTGAGACAGGGGCGAACTTTGCTGTAATGCTTCAAGATCTGGTGTCTCTAAACAATCACTGTGAAGTCACATGGGACTACATAATGGGCGCACCCTTAGAGGACCTACCTATTGTTGAACAAATACCAATCTTACATAGACTTGGTATGTCAAATTTAATATAATAATAAAATAATAAGGAATAATACTTGACTAGTTATACTTTTATTAATTACAAAGTAATATATTTTTTTATACAGTTACTTAACAGTGATACAATAGATACACAATAATCAGAATAGTCTATAAAATATGTATGTACTATTATCTGTTTAAAATAAATCGATGTTAAATCGATGAATCGGTATCGCTTTGAGGACATTTCCAGACCATTCCATACACACGTACCGCCTATGGTGCCTTGCGGAAACCCGTAGGCTTGCGAATAACTGGGCGATGGGAGACTTCTTCCGCATCGCACACAAAGACATGACGGTGTTTATGGAACAACTCAATCATTTAAGATTCGCTGATCACACACTTACTATAGAATCAGGTAATTAATGTATTTATTATAATAATAAATATTTAGGCTATTTGACTGATTTTGAAATTTTCTTTACAAATAATTTTTGCACATACACCAGACAAATTTGAGAGCAAACATTATTGTTTATATCACTTCATATTAGTATTAGATTCGAGAAAAATTAATAAATCACACATAGTACTAACATTAATCAATGTTGAGTTGCGTGTGTCGTCACCCCAGACGTAGCAATTAAGAGAAGCGTGAAGAAATTTTTCAAATAATTCGAATATATTTTGTTTAATTTGTAATATTTATAAATATTTTCCAATAACATAGAGATAAATATATATAAATATATATAGGAATGGCCACATTTTGTAACAAATTTTCAATGTTTCAAATTGCATGCCTAATTAAGTTGATTTTTAGTCTAGCGCTATGAGAGCGACTCTAAACCCAGTGGTGCGGCTGCAAAATCGAAGCTACACGATTGAATTTTTTCTGATTTCTGTGGCCAATTTAAAACAAGAAAATGAACATTTATGTAGCAAAGAAGTAAATAGATCCATTACCAAAATCCATATACGGTTGGTTCTATTTTTTTTTTTGTAAAATTTTCATCCATTTCTAGGAAAAATTGGCGTACATGAAAATGTTTGCGCCAAAATGAGGGAAAAGCTAGTGTCCGAAGTAAAAGTCAACATTCAAAAACTGAAGGTAAAACTATTTTTAAGTAAAGCATTAAAAAGTGTTCCCAATACATTTTATAATTTTACCTCAATATTCTTGTCAAATTTATTATGTTACGAGGAGAATATTTCTTCTATGAAACCATTAGATATTAATGTAATATTAAAACGAGTAATGAAATGTATGTTAAAGTATACTGAAATTTATTACATAAGGCAAATACAAACTATGTCTTTGGTTTATATGCGTATCATAATTTTAAATAAAATAAAAATTGTTTAACTAATATAACCGCGAAAACATTACATCATTTACAACTAGATAGCCCTAATGATGCAAATTACTCGAAACATCGACGTTCACGTTTTTATATCTGTTAATTTTATTTTAATTGTGTGTACTCCCAACCAAACACAATATTATGCAAGAGAATTGTTATTACATGCGTTCAGAGATAATTTATGTTTAGGACGCCACAGAAGATATAATATCGGTGTTATCGTCTGTGTGTGGAACAACAAGTCTGGCTCATCTCACCATGATATTCCCAAGCAATGCAGAATGGCGACGCGTCACTGAAGCCAGCCCGCACTATTCTGCATACGTGCACGAGTTTTTAGGTATTTCTTTATTTAAAAAAGGTTGTCTGATACTCCCATCTTTATATATGAAATAATAGGGCGCAGAACTCTAGACTTTGTGATGAAAATTATATATTTTGGACAAAAAACAAAATCATATTATTCATCCACAATCTTACAGAATAAAATTAAAATTTAAATATAATAAGGTGGAAGTCCAAACCTGACACGAGAGATACTTATGGAAATTATTCAGAAACGAATTCACTTAAGGTGGGAGAAATAGTACTATGTAATTCTAACGTATTTAAAACTCTATATATAACGTATAAAAAACTTGCCTTTGTTACTACTACAATCTCTATACATAACTATACTAATAATTGTTATTTGTACAACTTAGTATGCCCTCTTAAAATAAATGTTACCTTATTAAAATCTTGTGTTTTCCAGATAAAATGCTTCTCCCAGTAATAAAAGCAACCGACGATATAACAACTTTAAACATGGTACTGAGAATAATGTGCGAATCCTGGTTACACCATATTTACGTAGCGAAAGTTAAATTTACGTAAGTTCTTAATCGTTGTGCTTGTATTTTTTGACGATTGCTTATTGTAGATAGAAGTAGATGTTTATAGAGATATAGGATAATAAAGATAAGTTAATTTAAATAAATATGAAGTGGTATCGTAACACATTCGATACAATATGGTTAGTATCAAAAGTAGGCTTTTTATAACTTGTGGTATGGGTCATATATTATTACAGACCACAGCAAATAAATGAGCTCCGACAAAATTTTACCGTACCTGGAGTCGAAGCCGGCTAATAGGCTAACTCACTACGGGCTATCTAAATCAATAAAAATTAATAAAAAATATCGAAACCTAACCTTGAATATAGTTCGGCAACGAACTGTGATGTAATTTTGAATATTCATACAAATTCTTCTCCTTAGAAAAGTGGCCGCAGAACAATTATTAGTTGACTTCAATGAGGTTCGTGTTTGGTTGAACGAGTGCAAATCACTGACTGCTACAGCAAGAAAACAAATGCTACAAAATGAAGTTTTGAGGTAACTTGTTTGTGTAAAAACGTAACTCAGGGCATAGCTGCTGAAATTGGTATGCTTTTAAGTAAAATGAAATGAGGAATACATATTGTTATAGTATGCTTTGTCTTGTATTACGATTGCCTACGTAGTGTTACTAGACCCCGACTAAGAATTATTTTTAAAATGTTAAATATGGAATGGCAAGAAAACAAATTAAAACAAAAAAACAAATTTGTCAGTTCCTCGAAAAAAGAAAGATTTTTTTTTAAATCTATTTACAGGCGATGCGAAGGTGTTGGCAGGTTGCTATTACACGCGCCAGGAGATTTAATATCAATGCAAGAATCCACCATGCCATCAGCGAAGATACGAAAAGATGGTAAGACCTTTTTTGAAACCAGTCTATGATGATCGTATTTATAAAGTGGTCCAATCACACCGTTTTAACTGCAGCACTCGCCTGTCTCTTTTCATCACAGCATAAACACAAATTGACAGAAATGAACAGAAAGTATTTTAGAAGAGAAGATCTTTTGTAACGACTTTTCTCAACATATGTCTACACTATCATCTTTATAGAATTAAGAAATTCAGCATATTGTACCAGTAAAAGAACATCACTTAAATAAATTTATATGTTATAGCTGTTAATCGTAACACATCTTACAATAAGAAGCTAAAACAGCTATAAGTATCCTCTATTTAGGTTAAAGAAAGCGCCTCTCTAGACACATTAAAGAAAAAGACAATTTAAGGGCCGGCAACACACTTAGTAATGGGTGTTTATGGGCTGCGGCTGTCCCGTTTAGGCCACCCGCAAGCTCGTTTGCCCCCCTATTTTATAAAAAAAAGAAAAATACGGTTCAAAATAACTATAACAGCTTTAATTTGCTTAATATTTTTCGGTTACTTTGATACTGACATTCTTGCTATAAATAATAATAACCATAGAAACTGTAATAATAATTCATAAAAATGTACTTTCAGACGAGGCTCCCGAACAAATGATGCCCGCAGAGATGTACGTACCTAATCAGAAACAATGGCTGACGCTACGTGCGAACAAACTCAGCGGGCCCGTTGCTTTCACACTTTGTTGCTTAGTTTTATATTAATCTCACGGTTTCTCTTGAAATAGGAATAGAAATATTATAAAATCTTACTATTTCTAAATATATATTAACAGTTCCGATAGTTAAAATATAAATTTGCACTTTAAGAAATATATTCCGTCTTATTCTACAATTTATTTATTTAAATAACAAAGTATATGAAACTTGTTCCAAAGAAGAATAAAGATTTATTAACCGTTATTATTTATCCCACCCTTACACCGAATAAATGTTAAACTTAGCAAATTTTTAGTACTAAATTAAAATAAACACTTTACTGCCACATACATTTAATACTTTTGACACCAATTATAATATTCTTAATAATATTGTTATGTTATAAAATATTAAGTCGTCAGAAGGTCACTAAATACAATATGCTGTTCGTCGTCTTCGTACTGAAGCAAATCGTATTGGAGCGTAGTATGTAAAATACTGCCACACAGTACGCTCCAAAACGCAAGTCCCGAAATCCGGCGAAAACCAGTTCAGCTTCAGAAATCCTGAACTTGACCTCAGATCATATAACCTCAAACTGAATATATCAACATTCAGCTCAAGTTGGCCTTCGATCAAAATCCAGATATCTTGTTCTAATCCAGCTTAGGACGCTTACATAAAATAGGATAAAACAAAAATTAGCGCAGTACAAAACTGGAAAAATGTCAGCTTGCAAATTGATTAACTGCGGTTATGAGATTTACATGTAACTTAAAAGTACTTAAAATAATGATTTCTTAAAATTGGTAATTGATTTTTAATTATGTCCTACATCTAAACAAATATGCTCAGTAAAATTCAAACTAAATATCACCCATTACTCATAAAACAACACTGTAACTTTCACTTTTTGTAATAACAACAAAAAAAAGTGAGTTCAATTTTATGAATAAGGGGTTATAGAGTCACAGTCACACACGACACTCATTCCTGAAGTGTTATTTTTTTCGTATTAAGTCATTATGTCTAAATTCCATATTTTTACGAGTCGACATTTTTCGACAGAAAACCTGAATACTCAAAACTATAACTCTCTCCAATGGACCATTTAAACAACTTTAAAAAAAATCTAACGATATTACAATTCGATGCCTATGCTTTTAATAAAAAAATCCAACATATAAGTTGTCATAATCAAAGTTTGCTAGAAGAAAAATCTGACTCGTACAAATACGAATAGTATAGCCTCATAAACCGACAAAGTATAAAAATTCATGTCGGAAAAATTAAACTATCAAATCTTTTACAAATTTCAATCCGAGTCTGAGTCGGACTTTTTGCAAATTTTCTCCTTCAACTTATCATACTCATTCCTATTAATGAGATCTTGTTTGAGCTTCTCCATATCACTCAAGAGGCTGCTCACTTGAACATTCTCATACTTATCTGTATTCTCATCGCTGTCGAGGCCGGAATCTTCACCATTCTTCTCATTTTGCTCGTCATCAGACTTTTCACCGTCAGACTTGTCACAATCAGACTTCTCATCATCGGACTTCCGTGTTTCTGTATCCGAATCCGGTTCCTCCGAGGAACTGTCTTCCAATTTGTTATCTGGTCTATACGCCTTTGGGACGTCTTCTTCAGCTTTAATGAACATGTCTGGCTTCTCGCCTTGACGCTTTCGCTTGAGCTGCATGCTCTTTGCAATTACACGCTGTTGGTGGTCCAATTGTGGGAATAATTCTGAAAAGAAATTTTAACTAACATTTCGGAAACAAGAATCTTTACTTTATATATATTCACTGAATATTAAGAAAATGAAATTATATTTCAAAAACAATAGATTAATAAACGACAGACAGGGGATTATAGGGCGAATTACCAGTGTTGGAGATGTTGAATGAGAAAAACTGTTAAACTAATATACTGCTTATATTGTTGAAACTGTTATCTAATATATAAAATTCTCGTGTCATGGGGTTCGAACTGGAACTCCTCCGAAACGGCTTGACCGATTCTTATGAAACTTTTTGAGCGTATTGAATCGGCCAACATCTATTTTTAATTCCTCCCCTAAAGGTTAAGGGGGGGCCACCCAAATTTTTTTTTAGACAAAATTTTTAGTTTCTATTTTTTTTTAACATAAAAAATACATAAATCTAAATTTTCACCCTTCAATCACCTTATTTTTTTTTTTGATTGAAAATTGAAATCACCATGTATGGCAAAACAACGTTAGTCCGCACCTAGTAATGTCATAAAAATTAAAGTGTTATAGACTGTTTGACTTATTGAGTCTGTTTTAGCGTCGCTGTTCGATGGAGTTGCAGACTAACAAATAAGCTAACCCTTAATATTAATTCTCAGCGGGCCGCTGAGTCAGCTGTTCGGAGTTCATAACCCGAACAAGGAGAAAAGTTTTTCTTAAACGGATACATACCGTGAGCACAGCTCAAAGCCTCTTTAGCCGCGTTCATCTCGGCCTCTTGTATGGAGTGACCACGCCCTGCCGCTAGTCTTCGCCCGCGGAAGTACACGCCCACTGTGTATACCCGTGTGTTTGTTGGCCCGAGGCATTCTATTACTCTGCAACATTGTATTATACGTTATGATTCAATGATTTGCTTTAACAACCAGTGTTTATACTAAAAATTTAAATACAAATGAATGAAAATTTCGTCCGTCTATCGAATACTCATTCGGAGGCTATTTATTTCGGAGGATATTTTATAGGCTGTAAATTCTGTGGGGATACACCCACACCACCACGCTTTGTTAAAGTCTATGATTATTAAATGTCTATGATTACAAATGTTTATAATTTTACTGTCATCATAGAAATCGCAATATATGACATGTCTAACCTAATTGATCGGTGACATTAACGAAATTAGATCATTTGATACAATAACCTTATATATACAAGGGCCTCTCACGCCATACAATAAGAATCAAAACATACCCTTTCTAATTACCCATTATATTCAAGCTTTGGAACCTTGTAATCGTTGAAACTAGAGCTTTCGAAAAGTTTCTCAGTCATTATGCAGTAATGGACACTGTTAATATCTATCTTTTGGCACATCCGTTGAAATTTTTTACATACAGAAGTTGAATGTTAATAAATAGAAATAATTAAATAAAAAATTGCAACAATAGTTAAAACTCTAACACTATAATAACACTGTAAATAGTGAAGTTAACTATAAAAATTACAAACAATGTAATAATGTGAACTAAATTATAAAATATATATAATAATAATATAATAAAATGTGCATCTTGCCGAAGGTAGTATGTAGAAATAGATGTAAAGAAATTTTATATAATGTTAGATGTAAAAATAAAAATTGTATACTTAGACTTAAATAAAGGAAACCAAGACCCTGATATGCAATAGTTAGACGTAGCAGTTCCACGGCCCTGGGGCGGAAGTCCCAGGGAGGTAGGCCAAGTAGGCGGGGCAATAAAAAAAAATAGTGAAATACTTGTAGAAGGGAATATCCGGTTCCCCTCCCTTCATGGAGCGCAGTGTGAGGCAGCATTGCTGCAGCTTCGACTTGGGGTCGTTCCAGCCTTGGTTCATGATGAACTCCTGCAGCCGCGGAAACAGGCAAGCGTCGCAGAACACCTGGCAGTACTCCAAGTTCTGCAATGTTGGGAGACAATATATAAATGAATAATCACTTCTATTGATATAAGACCACCTTTAACGAAAAACACTTTATTAATGGATTAAGAGATGTTTTTTTTTTTACAAAATTTAAGTATATTTTACATTATTTTAAATGTTCCCGACGTTTCGCGTACTTTACAGCGTGCGTGGTCACGGTAGACTGAAGACAAAAGGTGTTGATTTCAAAATATGTCTCTGCCTGAGAGATGGTAAATTACGCGAAACATGGGGAAAATTTAAAATAATGTAAAATATAATTAAATTTTGTAAAAATACATAGCTAAATCCGTTAATAAAATGTTTTTCTTTAAATGGGAAAAAGTTATTTCAATAAAGGACAATATTATAAGACCACCTTACAATTCAAGTCAAGTCAAGTCAAATTCATTTATTCAAGTAGGATCGTTACATGATCACATCTGCACGTCACTTAAAACCACCTTTATAGGCTTTTCATAAGCGCCCGAGTCTGAGAAGAACAAGCAAGAGACTCAATCGGTTTGTCTTTTAACATTTTCAGTCATAATTTTCACGCACAACTAGACAAACCGATAAACAAAAGAAGTAAAAAAAATAGTTTCTAAGAATTTTCTTAAAAAACCCTTCCCCCACTACAATGGCATCATACCACCACGATTAAAATTCCTGCAACCGCTTACCTTATCAATATAAAGCGCCCCAAGGAACGCCTCTAATAGGTCCGCTTTGTGTTTCTTAGCCGTTGGTTTGGCTTTCGGATTATTGTAAATCGCATATTCCGACATATTCAAATCGTCGCAAACCATCGCTTGTGTGCGGTTGTTGACTAGCGACGATCGGAGTAGCTGAAACGTGTCAAATGTATGCAGTCAAAAGAAAACACGTAAACTATCGTCCATACTTGGTTTAAGCCCATATTCGCTAACACAGGCTAGATTTACATTGACAGTAAATAGACAACGTTATACTCAAATCCAATATATAAAATTAACGTGTCACAATGTTCAAACTTGAACACCTCCGAAACGGCTTGACCGATTCTCATGAAACTTTGTGAGCGTATTGAGTAGGTATATATTTTAGACAAAAAGTTTAGTTTCTATTTTTTTATGATACAACATACAAAAATACATACAATCCTAAATTTTCACCCTTTTCAACCCTTATTTTTTATTTATTAATTGAAAATTGAAATCACATGTATGGCAAAACAACGTTTGCCATACAGTGATCAGCTAGTTTCTAAATAAAATTCATTTGCAATGTAACTTACAAACTTATTGCCTTTAGGTAAGATTGTATTATGAACTAACATTAATTCAAAATTACAGCTAGTTTACAAATCAGGGGCGTACAGCAGAAAAGAACTGGCAAAAAATCTCCGTTGTTTCTTTTCTTAAATGAAAAAGAAACACTCACAGACAAATGCCCCTCATGATGATCAGGAAAATGCCTGTACAGCTTATCGGACACGACCAATTGCAGAACAGTGTCTCCGAGGAACTCCAAACGCTGATTGGAGCCAAGAGTGAGATTTGTGAAGCCTACCGAACGGTCGGTAAAGGCTCGCGCTAGCAGACGGATGTGCTTAAACTTCACACCTATATACAAGAGTTCAATCATCTAAATTATATGACAAGTAATTATACGGTAACATTAAAATATTAGATCCAATGTAAGTTTGTTAACACAACTTCATATAGACCAATCTCAACCTGAAATATTGCAATTCAAGGCCGTAGCGGGAATCGAACACGCGACACTTTGATCAGTCCTGCATGGTGATCAATTTAAAAATTAATAAAATTTGTTGAGTTAATATAAAATAATGATAGCTCAACTATTTTCAAGCCATATTGAAGCCTATGGCTTTTAATTATTAATATTACATATGGGTGTACAGGTGTTTAAAATATTTTGTATTAATTAGCAAACACAGCCTTTAAGATTGATTGTTGTTAGCGGAGAGCTAATTCGAATCATTTAAGTGTTTTGAATTGAAAGAGATCCTTTCCACATATTTCATATATTCATTTAGTCCTAATTCAGATTGCTACTTATGTTTGTTCGTTGTTGGTTTAGTCAAAAATCCTTTCCCCCTCATTATAACTAAAATAGTTTTTACCCAATACTTTTTCGTTTTTATTATCAAACATGTCTACGCTGCAATTAAAGGAGACAGTACAACTATACAACTAAAAAAAAATCTAGTACAACTTGCCTATACATTCTTCAAAAACAGTCAACTTCTGCAGGAATTCGAAGTCCTTGATGTACTGTCGATCTCCCAACGGCTCCTGTTCTTGCAACGCGTGAGCTCGCTCCTTCATCCATATCTCGTATAAATTGGGTTCGTTATGCCACAGAGCTTGGGCGAACACGCGGTCTGTTACCTATAGTTAGTATTTTCTTCCATACATACAAAAGCCTATATTCACAGAATTACTAACGCGAAAGAACTCATATACATAGAAATATAAACTCAGTTTATACATAGTCACTATTGTTAAATCCGTCAGACTACAACGAAATAACTCAACCACCATCTCAACACTAACCCTATTTAAAATATGTATTGTCTTACTGACTAAATTTGTGTGTCGGAGTGGTTCAACAATTGCGATTTTAAATTTATGCGAAATTATATATTCCTTTATGTTTCCTATTTACAAAAACACATTAATTATTCTTCTTAAAGAACAATGATCCTAAGCATATGGAACCTCAGAAAATACTGGTACGAATAGAAAAAATATCAATAAAACTTCATATAAAAAATTTAAATCAAATAAATCTTTAATTTCAAACGTTACGACACTAAATGAGCTATGTATTTCTGATAATACAATCTCTACTGTACAACTGCAAGAACTGTCCTTAAATATTACATAATTTTAATTGCACAAATGAATAAAAATACAAATTAAATCATAAAACAATACATAGAATTTACTTCTGTATAATAAATAGATACCTCTAGGCCAGCATCGAGGAACAGGCCGCCCATGAGCGCCTCAAAGCAATTCGCCATCGCGTGACGCATCACCACTTCACGGCATAAGTCGGAGCCGTGCGCGTATAACATGTATTGCTCTAGGCCAATGTTCTGAAACGGTTTCAAAAGTTGTTAACACCACACTGTTAATTGCTAAAAAGACTAGATTGTATATATGGGCGCAAATTTATGTATAAGAATTATATTTTTACTATTATATTAATGATATATAATACTGTTATTTAAATTACCATTGGTGAATACCAGATTTAAAACTTTTATATTCTAAACAATATAAGACACTGTATTGACTTCTTAACTGTTTGTAAAACATTATATGTTCACTTTATTGTATCATCTTATTGTTAGCGCCATCTGTTGACGAACTTTGTAAAGTGGCGTTAGGCTATAGCAGTTATTATAAATCTGTACAATTTGTTTAAAAGAAATTTGGTGTCGTATAATGTAAAATTCGCTATAATATTATTTTTGATTATTTAACTTAATATTTAATTGTTCAGTTTAATTAATTGAAGAATTTCATGTAAAAGAAGTTGCAGTTCTAAAACGTTACTTTGTATAGCTAAATAGTTGGTCTATATAAAACGAATCGCAACTAACTAACTTACGCCGATGAATTCTGTACGAGAAATCGTCTGTTATTAAAACCAAGTTATTGTGTGTATTTTAATGGAACCTGAATCCAATATCCCCGGCGTGACGCCGACATATACATGATATATTTGTAATGAATGTGTGAAGCTATCACTATATTATATCAACTTATAAATAAAGAAAAGTAATGTATTGTTCATGCATTCAATAGAAACTCTTCTGTTCTTCCTCGAAGGACCAAAAAATTCCTTAATATAGCGAGGAGTTACACGACTGTATAAAACATGAAAAAGTCTTAAAAGATACAATTCATGATACAAATTGGTGGCGATTCTAATGTACATTTCTAAAACTAAAAATCTCTAAATTTAGGTTTAGACCTGTCAAACGTGTGTAACCTATTCTATATGTTTATGCTTTGTTTTTTATGTCATTTTTTACTTTATTGCAATCAATTTAGAGATGTACAGAATAGGTTACGCTCTCTATAAACTGTTTGACAGGTCTAAAGCTAAATTAATTTAGTAGAGTGTGTACATCAGAATCGCCACCATTGTCTGTCTTACCTTCGCCAATAGGGCTAAATGTTGGTTTTGCACAATCGCAGCCCTGTAAGTAGCCAGCCCGCCTTCAGACAACCCCGGGAACATTTTAAATAGATGAATAGAAGATATGAATTCCACAACTGCGTCTCCTAAGAATTCTAGACGTTCGTTATGTTTAATCTCCGATTCTGTCTCATTGCTTTTGCCGAAACGAGACATTATGTTTATGAGGGTAACAATTCCTGAAAAAAAAGAGCTATTTAAACAAAAAAAATATGCATATTTTTTGTAAAATCGAATCATTTTCGTATATAGTGGAATTTATAAATGAACCCTTCAAACAAAAGACTTTTAATTGCTAGGATTTGTAGCGCATTACTCTTTTTTCCACCGCTTCGGTAAATTTGCAAAGATTAATTTATGAACCTAAATAAAGTATACTTTTATTTTTTAAAAAGCTGATAATTATTTTTATTGAACTAAAAAAATTATTGCTAGAAATCACATTTATGGCAAAACAGTGTTTGCCGGATCAGCTAGTATTAATATACGTTATTCAGTATAACAAAATTAACAACAGTAATACAATTTATAAAATAATATTGTTCAATACCCTCTGGGTGAAACTGGCCCACAATCTGCATGAAATATTTGACAATATACCTGTATGATATGCATAATTTACATATCAAACCTTACTATCAATACGAGGGTAGATCCAATGTAAAAAACAGGAAATAAAATACCTTTCTTCCTAGTATAATGAATCCTGCGATCTCCATACTCCGGTTGCCGTATGCCACAATTGGTTAAGGTATTCCTGGCGTGATCCGGATTAGTCCCAAAGTTCTCCCGATACGATGGATGCGTTAAAGCAGTTTGGAGCAACGCGCGCTGATTGAACTTGTACCCTATTATTTCTTCTAGGCTGTCCAACGATTTGTGGAAACGTAAGTGACGTACTAGTACTGGTATTAACATTGCGTGCTGAAATTTATATTAAACAGTGCTTAGTTATAGAATCTTCAACACGTCAAATACGTTAATTAATATTTAGTCTTTAAACAATTTGTCAAAGCGCTACATTTGATAGGGTTCAAGACTAAATAGGAATTGAACTTTGGAACTAAAACTAAAATTCTGATTTCCAAAGCTGGCATTGCTGATTAGTAAACATAAAGATTTATGTACTTTTAGTATAACATTTAATAAACAATTTCCATATTAAAAAAAACAGTAATTTAAGAGATTATTAATTTCATAATTAAAATATTTTCCTATTTAAAGAATAGTACACCTGTACGACATCACACATGAGTCCTGTAGTGTGGAATCCCTCGGAAGATATAGCTACAGTGACGTCACGCTTCATTTTACTTTGCGTTCTCATTTCTTGCAATTTCGCTTCTTTTGCTGCGAGCTTTTGCCTTTCGTTAAAAGTCGGTTTAGCCATATTGGCTATCAAGTGACGGTACTTTACGTAGTAACGCCATGCTTTCTGATACCTGGACAGTTTAATATTAATAAGCCTGTGCTAACTCAAACTATGGATACCCAGACCGCAGCCAACAACAAAAACACTTATGTGACCGTACCGGGAATTGAACCTATCCATACTGGACTGCCGAAGAATCCCGGGTCAATTCTATGGACCTTCCTTCTTGCGCAATCTAGGTCTGTATCACATGAGTACACCGGCAAAACACTAAGTTATTTAAATATCACAAAGTAAAATAATTGGGAAAATATACATTTCTTATAACAAAAATTTTCGACGTATGATAAAGAATAACAGGTCGATAGGGGAAGAATTGTAGACCTTTAAACTTACTCAGGATTTCCAGCATAGCTCAATTGTGGGGGTCTTATGCCAAAATGTACGATTTCTGGGTAGAACTTTTTAACGTCGTCGGAGTTATTCACGTCAAACGGCGGACTTCGGTCGATTTGATCTACGCGGACCGAACAGGGTTTTTTCCCCGGATACGTCACTATCATGCCTACAACAATGCAGTATACCCCAATACATTAAATCGAACAGCGTTATAATAGTAATTACAGATTATTGTATTTAGTGTAATCTAATATAAAAAAATCTCATGTCACGGGGCTCGAACTTGAACCTTCCGAAACGGCTTGACCGATTCTCATGAAACTGTGTGACCGTATTGAGTAGGTCTGAGAATCGGCCAACATCTATTTTTCATCCCCCTAAATGTTAAGGGTAGTCCACCCCTAAATTTTATTTTTTATTTTTTAGACAAAATTTTTAGTTTCTAATTTTTTTATGATACAACATACAAAAATACATACAATCCCAAATTTTCACCCTTCTACGATCAACCCTTATTTTTTATTTATTAATTGAAAATTGAAACAACGTTTGCCGGATCAGCTAGTATATATATATATATGAATCGTATGAAATTTAAGCATTCAGTCAGTAACCGCATTACAATGAACACGTAATGAAAGCAGTATATTACAATTATTTAGCATTTTTAATGGAATCTAGGGTTTGGTGCACGCGAACGTAGCAAAATTTAGCAAAACTTAATTAAATCACGTAAATCTTAGGTATTCATATATGAAAACAAATCTATTGATCTAAACATTTTCTATTGAGACAACGAAAGTAGTAATTAACATATTTGCAATATAAGAGAATTAAAATGAAAAGCTAAAATGCGAATATATATAAATAATGGAAATACCTTTAATCCTATCGACAAACTTCTGCCAATGGTAATGATCCATTCTATGCACTTCGTCAAGCGAGTCTGGCGGAATTAGCAAATTGCTTTCCTCTATCAAGTATCTTAGCACTTCACACATTGACAACACCTGAAATAAATATATAGTCTATAGTCGAGCTAGGTCTTTTTAAAAAAATGTAACAATCTGCATAAGGCGCAGAATAAAAAAATGATCTGACCAAGGAATATTAATTTTAATTTTTTGTTGTAGTTTTATGTATATAATATAGGCATTGTTGCATGAAATATAGACCATCATCATCATCATTTACTATTATTATTATCATTATTATTATTATTATTATTCATCAACCAGTGGTAACGATGCCAAGAAAGGGGGTTCTGGGTGCAAGAGCAGCACTTTTGGTGTATGTAAATATCTGGACTAACCGATCATTTGTGATGCGGCCGGATATAAGCAGAAATAAGTCTCAAATCATAAAGCAATTTTGGTAGGGGATTTACACTAAATTCTAGTGAAATTATAAGCTTAAAAACTGCTTCTGTTTAATGAATTAAATACGTCCAAAAGTTTGTCATTAATAGCGTATCTAGTAATCCAACATTAATTACACATAAGTTCTCAATTATATAGTAATGTTCTCTTTAACTTAACCTATTAAATATCTGCGTACGACCACATATCAAATATCTTTGGTCACAAATAGAGGTTTATAGAATATATTAGACTTCTAGGGTTCCGTACCCAAAGGATAAAAGTGGAACCTTATTGAATTTATTAATCTGACTTCTTGAATGTTGCTTACATTACTACCACCCTTTGAGTGTTACGCGGAACAATGTATGTCCACAAAATAAAATATCTATTGAAATAAAGTCAGGGATGTCTACTTACCTCACAACCACCCTCTGGTAAGTAACGTACAAATCTCGGCATGAAGTGAAATTGCGAACAATTCGTGTCAGTTCCTTTACCGAGATCCAAATCAACTAGTTCCAATAATTCTTTGAACAAATATTCCTCTGAAAATATACGTATATTACTTTTGTATCTGTTCAATATGCAACATTATTGAAAAGCTTTTGCCTTTAGGTGATATAAGGTTTTTTGGAAATACAATACCTTGAAACACATTGCTTATTTATGAACCAGTTCTACATTATTTTCAACTAGCTGCACCAGCGACTTCGTCCGCATGGATTAGGTATAACAACTTAAAAATACTTATTTTAGAAAACATTAGTTTCGACGCTAGAGTGAGAACGGGCGAACGGACATAACGAAGGGTTTCTTTACGCTGACTGCGGAACCCTAATAAAAGTAGCCTAAGTGACTCCTTATCACATCAGCGACCAATCAAAAAAAGTCCCGTCAAAATCGGTCCAACCATTCCAGAGATTCGCCGGAACAAACAGACAGACAAAAATTTTAAAACATGTCATTTTGGGTTTGTGTATCGTATATATTCATATGCATGTAGTAAAAAACAGTTATTTCAATATTAAAAACAGACACTCCAATTTTATATATTAGTATAGATTATTTCGTTTCTAAAAATATAAATAATTCTAAGGGAGAAGCATATTAAAATCTACACTAACATCTAAGTTAAGTTAAATTTTATAAGTCAAACAATCAACAAAGGTTCATTACAACTTAAAATTCACATACCAAATAAATCCAACTCTTGAATAGTGAAATTCTTCGGGGCCGGCTCTTCAACGTACAAAATAGTGTATTCGATATTGAACCTTATTACTTTGCACGTCGGTAACTTCGCTAGCTTATAATGGGAAAACATAGAGAAGCCGGAAAAAAGGAACTCGTGTTCATCGTGACTTATTATTGTCGGTGACTTTATGAGGAAATTGGTAGGGGGAGACACTGTTATTCTGAAAAAAGAAAGTAATATTTCATCCAAAAATTCTATCGACTTGTACTTTTATTTTCAGATCAGCCTGCGGGGTAGCCGAAGAGGCAGACAACCACAACCAACAGCAATAACATTTAATCTATTTTATCTCAATCGTTGAAAATTATTTGCACAAAAAGTCTCTGTTAAGCTACACTAGTTCAAAGTTGACTCAACATTCGCGTGACTCTGTTGGTGAAGTTTTTGTTTATGGATCGACATTCTACTACAGACTATATAAAATAGTCAATGCAAAAGGAAGTAGTAAACGGTTGCTTAACTAGCTTGTAAATAATCTGTTATTTATTACACGATCACTCAATTCAGTAAAAAAGAAGTGATATCTAAGATGCCGAGGATTAGCTTAATGCTAAAAAGCATTGTTGTGTTGTTTGTGGTCGTCTGCGTCTGCCTTTTCGGCTACCCTGCAGGCTGATCTGATTAAAGTATTATTATTATTATATATTATACTCTCTCTTTTAATATGGGAGATAATGCTATAATTATCATTATGTACACACACAGCATAGAAAACACCCCCCGCGACTGCAGATGGGAACGAAAAGGACTTATAAAATAATATGAAATATAAATATGCTGTATTTTTTTAAATTCTTAATTTTTTAAATTTTTGATACTATATCACTTATTTCTTTCAAATGCTTACCGATAATGATACAGCTTATCAATATTACTCTGCGTTGGAATACATTTAGGGAATTGCTTTTCGGCAGCGTACACTCCATGTCGTATTCCGTAGCGCCGTGCTCGCGCGCTACATCTACATAATGGACCACCATTCATTTCGCCTGTGTTATTGAACCTTAAAAAAGTATTTTTGGAAATAAATTATAATAGTGATTATAACAGAGCAAGAACTAATATGGCAAAAGAGTTTTTAAGAAGTGCCATCCTGTTGTCTTGGCGCTTCAGCCCAATGGATTGGTACGACCGGGGCAGTACTATTGTCTCACAGAAGACCGGCGTGAAGTAATGCAATACGTTAATCTTATTGTACTCGCGTTTTGTGCGGTCAGAGGGAGTCCCGCAGCCTAATTACTCTAAACAAAGTATGAAACTGCGCGGAGCGCATCCGTGGCGGAGGGGGTTCTTGGCGTGCTCGTGTGCGTGGGTGGTTTTTGTTATTGGGATCCAAGAGCCCTCGCTCTTGAGGGTGAGTTCAAGAGTGAAGCGCTAGCTGGCTGTAAGTTTGAACATAGAGAAAACTCTCGACCGGGTGTGGTCAAAGCGTTGATTTCAAACTTTTAAAGCTTCTAGCATATGGGCTCTCCGTGAAATTGTGTTATTGGATCTCCAGCTTTTTGCTTCATTTCTGGGAATATCAAGACCGTCGTCAATGAAGTAAGTTCTGATCTTAATTGACCTGCGCATTTTCCGCTCCAAGAAACTGTTCAGACGAGTTGTTCCGACTGATACCTACAGCTGAATTCCATTTTCGGACATCTAAACAGAATACGAAATTTCATCTATCACCTCGACGTTCGCATTCGACGACTGAGCGCTTCTAAAGGTACTTTCTGCCGCGCACCACGACTTAAGAAATTAACAAAATGCTGGTTAGAAGCTTTTGCACACAGTCGGGTAGGCCTATGGCTTTTGTATGCTTTAGCAAGGCCAAGTGTTTAGCTTATTATATGGGTGCTAATAAAACACCCAGATCACAGTTATACTCATCCCACAAATGTTGACTGTACCGAGGATCGAACCCTGTGTTTGTTAATCAGGCAAACTGATAGAAATCATCACACGCAATGGTAACTGGGTCGTCTGTTTGTAAGTCCACGATGGTAGAAATTCTTAAACTCCCATACGAGAATATCCAATGTTTAAAATACCATAACCCTACCTAAAAATTCAAAACCGGGGCAGCTGGAACAGCTACAATTCTTTAAATGATTCTTAATACGCTAGTAGGTTATTGTTATGTATTTGCAATGTATACCTACATATTGTAGTTACCTACTATATATTTCTGAATAAAACAGTTTTCCTTTGACTTAACAACATGGCATATCTTTTAGTTATCAAACTGTGTAACAATTGTAAAATTTTAAGGTTAAAGACAAGCTTGTAACTGAAAATAATTCTTATTTAGAATGCAAAATTGAAAAATACACTCGCGTGGTAACAGACGCATGTGAATATTCTATGCCAAAAATAAAACAGCGTACAGGGTTGAAAATACCCTGGTGGAATTCAGATTTGGAGCAAAAAAGGAACGAAATGCTCAGGAGGAAAAGAAGGATTCGCTGTGCAAGGCTTGTAAGAAGAGAAGAGGTCATCAAGGACTACCTCGATGCCAAGGAAGAGTATGAGAATGCAGCTGAAAAGGCAAAAATAGAAAGCTGGAGAGAGTTTTGCACAAGCCATACTGAACAAGGAATGTGGGATGGTATATACCGCTTGCTGAGAAAGGTGGAGACAAAAAAGGAAGACATCCCTCTGAAAAGAGAAGGAAAGTATCTGAGTCCGAAGGAATCAGCTGAATTGGTCGCTGACACTTTTTACCCCCGGGATCAAACAATAGAAGAAACTGAAGAGCAGAGAAAAATAAGAGCTAGAGCGGAAACAATAAACGATCTGGACCATGATGAAACCATGGACCCAGAGTTTATAATTGGTGAACTTTTAACAACATTAAACAGTTTTAATCCGAAAAAGGCCCCAGGGAGAGACGGACTCACATCCGACATATGTAAAGCGGCCATAATGGTGAATCCCGAAATTTTCCTCGCGTTATCAAATAAATGTCTAGCTCTTGGTTATTTTCCCGACTTATGGAAGAAGGCCACCGTAGTGGTCCTTAGGAAGCCAGCAAAAGAAAATTATACTGATGCCAAATCCTACAGACCGATAGGGTTACTGCCGGTGCTAGGGAAAATCTTTGAAAAAATGCTGGTCGCACGCATAAAATGGTATTAATTCCCAAGACTAAGCAAAAACCAATACGGCTTCATGCCCCAGCGGAGCACCGAGGACGCCCTCTTTGCATTAGTAAAACACATACGAGACGCATTGTCAAACAAAAAACTCATTACCATCGTATCGCTAGACATAGAGGGCGCCTTCGACAACGCTTGGTGGCCGCAAATAAGAGTACGATTGGCAGAAGAGGGACTACCAATAAATCTAAGCCGAGTTTTAGATAGCTACTTGACAAATAGAAGCGTAACGGTACTTTATGCAAGACAAGAGGCTACTAGAATGACAAATAAAGGATGCGTACAGGGATCGATTGGGGGGCCAGTTCTATGGAACTTATTAATAGATACGCTACTGAAAAAGCTGGAAGAGGCTGGATTCAGAGCCCAAGCTTTCGCGGATGATGTTGTACTGACTTTTGAAGGCAATATAGCCCTGGACATAGAAAGAAAAGCAAATGCAGCACTACAAATTGTGATGGAATGGGGAGCATTAAATAAGCTCAAATTTGCTCCCAGCAAAACAAAAGCAATGATCGTTACCAAAAAACAAAAATACGACATTCCACGACTTTCGATGGGAGGTAAAGAGATCGAAATGGTGAACGAGATTAAAATTCTGGGATTACGAATTGATGCAAAACTCACTTATAATGGACATATCAAAATGATGACAGGAAAAGCCATTGAAATTTTTAAAAGACTCGACAAAGCGGCCAAAGCAACATGGGGACTCCACCCAGACATCACACGAACAATTTACAACGCGGCAGTGGAACCACTACTAACCTATGCGGCCAGAGTTTGGTCATCAGCAGCACATAAAAAGGGAGTACAAAAAAAAGCTGCGCTCGGTACAAAGGAAATTTGCACAGAAAATAGTTAAGGCCTACCGAACAGTTTCTTATGACGCGGCGCTAGCTCTTTCAGGGTTATTGCCACTAGATTTGCGTATAAAGGAGGTAGCCCAACTATCAAAGATTAAAAAAGGCGAAGACTGCGGAGGCTTGAAGGACGTAATGATCGAAAGTAAAGCATACTTCAGCGAGAGTGGTCACCCAGCGAACCACCCACTTATAAGCTTTGGAGTCGTCACCACAAAAGGGGTATAAAACGACCGCGGTACTGAGCGACTCACGGTCAGCACTGGAGGCGGTAGCTAGGATATCAACAAACCGACTGGTATTGGAATCAAGAAATATCCTATCACAAATTCGGAAACGCGGTTTCAAGATAGAACTGTACTGGGTCAAGGCTCACGCAGGTCATATTGGCAACGAAAGGGCTGATCATCTGGCAAAGGAGGCTGCACTCAAGCTAAAGACGAAGCCACACTACGACCTCTGTCCTATTTCCTACATTAAAAGGTTCCTAAGAACAAAAACAGTTGAGGAGTGGCGTGACAAGTACAGCTCATCAAGTGTCGGGAGTGTCACGAAACTTTTCTTCCCAGACCCTCAGTCTGCTCATAGGACAGTCAAAGAGCTTGCTCCAAACTATACAATCACACAAGCGCTCACTGGACATGGCGGGTTCTCTGGGTACTTGCATAGATTCAAGTGCAAGGACAGCCCGGCATGCCCATGTGATGGCAAAACAGTGGAAACAATATTACATTGCCTGTTTGACTGCCCTATGAGTGGACAAGCTAGGTACGACTTGGAAGCCGAAACGGGCTCAGGGCCGAAACGGGAGACCTCATAGCCAACAAAAAGACAACATACAAATTTATTACATACTGTTGTAGAATTGTAAATATAGTCACAAAAAGAAACCAGACCAAGTAATGTGTATATAGTTATGCTAATTATAAAAACAATGTATTTAAGATAAGTTATGTAAATAAGGACTCTTTCGCTAAGGGAAGAGGGGTGCTGACATATAATAAAAAAAAAAAAACTGAAAATAATGATAGCCTAACTATATGATCAATTTAAGAACTACCCTTAGAACTGTAATTTAAAATATTCACCATAATTCTGGATGAAGTCTTCTAGGGTGACTTTGTTTCCTCTGTAATTCTAACATCATTCTATCTGTATATCCTTGTAGATTTTCTTCATCTAAACAGTCCTCCTCATCAGATGATGATGATGAAGTATCATCATCAGCTGAAAATGAAAATTATAATTGTAAAATTTTATCACATGAACAATCCTACTTGCAAAAAATTTTACAATCATATGAACATGACATTTTATACTTCAGATATCTGTATGAAAAGAAAATAAAAAAATATAGTCTTTAAGCAAAGCCTTGATTTCCCCATGATTTTATCCATTATTTGCTTTAAGCATTGTGAAAATACTTACTATGTTTACACCTCTTAGCCTTTTGAGGTTTCAGTGGAGGTAATTCATCAACCTCAGGTCTAGCCTTTTGGCCTCTTTCTATAAGATATTTGAAGAAATTCTGACAAATTTTCTCCAATTTGCGAGTTTGCTCTACTCCTTCACCACCATCAATTGGCTTATAATATAACTCAGCTGGTGAACTTCTATACCACATTTTTGATGTCTGTAAACAATTTATTCAACATGTATTGTATATAATTTGCACTGTTCAAAAATTTAAATATTAACGAGTTTATATTTGAAAAAATAAAATGTACAAATATAATGTGCCATTTTCTTATTTGTGTTTACCTCTTCTTCATCTGAATTGTGCTCTTTAGACCATTTTTCCATTTTTTTTATGAAGTCTTCAGATGTTTTACAATAGTTTTTCCTAAAAATAAACATAAGTTACAATAGGTATACAACATGGATGATTATTATTAAAAACAGGAAAGCTAAATAAAATATCTATAAATGTATGAACCTATAGTCTTCTAAAATTTTTTCCCTGTCAGTCAAAGGCTTATGACTTGTTGAACAATATGAGCTACTGGATCCTTCCCGGCTTCTGTATGATGAATGTCTATGTCTATCTTCATATCTATCTCTTTCACTCCTGCTGTGGGACCTATGATCCCTTTCAGAGCTGCAACGTTCACTTCTATATCTTCTATTATCATAGTCTCTCCCATCATACCGTGATCTAGAATATCTCTCATCACTTCTTGAACTTCTATAACTGGGACTACGGGAACGACTACGTCTAGATCTACTTCTATATCTTTTTTCTTGTTCATAGCTTCTTTCCCTTTTCGGACTATAATATGACCTTGAACCTTCTTTTGAGTGATACTCATACTTGTTTGGTGGGTTTTTAAATTTTAAAGTGCTGGATGTCGGTTTGTGTGTACTCATTTCTTCTGCTTTCCATACTTGACAGTATTGATTTTCAGGGGTTGTTGCTTGGTTATAGTAATAATCATTACCATGGTAGCCATATGGTGGTTGATTAGGTGGGTATGGAGGTATGTATGCTGGGGGTGGGAAGTTCTGTGTTGGTGGTGGAACATTAAAAGGAGGTAACGTTTCAATAGGATAGACGGGCGGAAGTGGAGGTCTTAATGTTGGAGGAGGGTAATTAAAAATCGGTTGTGTTGGAGTTTGAGAATTCGGGGGCGGTTGTCCTAATATTGACGTGATTGGTGGTGGAGGCACATTTAACTGCGGAGGTGGAACAGTAAAATCAATTGGTGGTAAAGACATTTTTCAATTATTTAAAATTCCCTTATGTGATGGTGAAAAAAGAAGATTATTATTGTGTGAAAGCCGTGGCAATCTAATTTATTACAGCAATTAAGAACATGCATCCTTTTGGCAATATCATTTTCTAAGAAAATTCCTATGGAATAAAAATTGTTTATACAAAAATACTGACGACTTAGAAATTGTTTTGCCGAAATCAAATTATTAATTAATACTAAAATTGGTCTTGTGCTAACAGTGACATTTGTCACTTGACACTGAAAATTGACAATACCTAAGGAGGAAAATGCGATCGGAAATCTTTTTTGAACATTTAAGTTTATATTTAAGTATATATTAACAGTGAAAGCAATATCTGTGATATTCTTTAATAATTAATCGTTATCTGCATTGAATATTTATATCCTATATTGTTTGTTTATTTTGCTTGGCTTAAATGGAATAAATAGTAAAGTGTTACGTTGACACTTCACAAATATCAAGATTTATAAAAATTTTGGTTCAAAAATCAAATCAAGGCTTCACTTCAAATAAGAATGTTTAAGCTTTATTTGTTAGTTCTATCTCAAATAATTTAATTAATAAATGTCCATACCATTGTGAAACAATAACTATACAATGTCCGAGATAACAGAAAAAATCGAAAGTAATGGTGATGCTCGAAGGAGAATACTTAACATAGCTGTATCGACTGTCCTTTTAGAGAGTGGGTTTGAAACAGTTGACAAAATAAGCTTAGAAACGTTAACGGAGATGTTACAATGCTGTAAGTAGTCTAGGTCCATTTCAAGTATTATGAATACTAAACTACATGCTTTAACCATCGCATTTTAGTTTTTACAGAGGTTGGTAACTCAGCAAATCGGTACTGTGAACTATCTGGCAGAGTGGAACCTGTTTTGGCTGATGTTATGTTGGCACTTATCAATATGGGCAAGTTTCTATATATTTTAATTAATTGTATATTTATATAAAAAATCGTGACATAATTTAACTCATTGTCATCAATGAGTTAAATTATACCTTGTAGTACTTTGTAAGTATTTTCACCATAGCAACCTATCGCAGTCTAGGGACAAATTTTGGACACCTGAGATTTTGAGTTCTTTGGCAATTACATCTCACCTACAGACTTCATTCTGCCACCATGTTGAGGGGTCAGCAAGGATTGAGTGGATCTGTCACAGGGTATGGTAAGCACAGGACACAGGAGAGTACACAAGACTTCCTTAGTACTCCTTTGGAGTTGGATAACTAAATGTTATCTTGACAAGATCATTATTGCTACTTGCCATTGAGCCCAAACTCTTCTCATTTTTATGTCTTCTACATCTGTCACCAACAAGCCCATTGAGGTGGTGGCTTTTACATTGTAAATAAACTACTTTTTTATTTATTGGTACAGGAATAAGTCTTCAAGGATTAGAGCAATATGCTGCTAGGCCAAATAGGCATGTGATTCAGCCACCTCAGCAAGCACCTGTGCCTAGAACACCAGCTATGTTGTCTGCTGGATCAAAAGCAAAACCCTCTCCACATATACCATTTCACTTACCAGCATTGCCTGATCCACATGCTTATATAAGGACACCTGTAAGTATTTCTTCTTGCACTCTAAGCCTTCTTCACTAAGGAATTTATAGCTTTTAGACAAACATTTACAGAGATAGAGAGTGCTTATTCTTAACTTTATCACTTTTATTTTATGTATATTATTTATTATAATTATGATGAAATATGATGAATATTAAAATATAATCATCACTCATTTTCAGACCCACAAACAGCCAGTGACAGAGTATGAAGCAATAAGAGAAAAAGCTGCAAATCAGAAACGGGATATTGAGAAGGCATTGACAAAATTTCTTGCAAAAACTAGTGAAACCCACAATCTATTTAATACAGAAGACAATCAAGTTTTTCCATGTAAGGGCTATCATTTTTACATTCTATATAAAATTATATTTAATTTACTTTGATAATATACTTATTTTTACATGTATTTACGATTGAGGCTTCTGGGACATCCAAACTGTTTTACTGTACTTCCCATGAATGTGAATCTAGAAGCTCTGTTAATATTTTATTTAACATATTTTTGTTTTTTTTCTAAAATTCATTAAAATCTGTTGTAGTTGTGTACTGTTCATTGGAGTTCAGGTTTAGTAGTAGGAAAAAAAAACTGTCTTATTCGGTTATATTAAGTATACACCTTAACCTACCCACTAGATACCATTTTCATCATAAAATATTAAAATGGCAGATTCTTTGCTTTAGAAACATATTGCACATTTATATATTCTATATAATTTTCAAATAGTTCAATGATTTTCAGTAATTGCATGTAAGCCAACTTTCCCAGCATATTTACCATGCTTACTACCTACAGACCAAGTCTTTGATTTTGATGAATTAGAATACCACTTTCAAGTTGCCAATAGAACAGAAGATATTCCAGCTGAGAAAAAAGGTAATACATAATTTTCTATGAATTTCTAGTGCATATCAAAGGAACATAAATAATAGTATCTAAAGAAATACATTAAATATTTCAATGCTTTGTGACTTCTACCTCATTCTCCATCAGCCATGTCCAAGATAACCTGTTTTCCCATTCAAAACATATTTCATTAAAACAAATGTTATAAAAATAAAAAAAAATACTTTATGCTAATACATAGCATTATTCTATATTTTCAGACCAATCTGACAATGAAGGAGAAAATGGTGGAGATGGTGATAATGCTAATAATTCTCAATCAGAAAATCCTGATACCACATTAGCATCTAGCCCAGATAGAAATAAATCTGGGGGTTAAAACATTCTTTGGCTTTAATAAATCTGCTAGATTAAATACGTTTTTCATTAACTATCCAACCAGATAAAAGTTTTCAAGGTTCTACATCATGGAAACAGTTATCTATTTAATGTAAGCCACATTGAAGACAAATGTTATAAGAATTACATAATGTAAGTTAGGGAAGTAATATTTAGTTTCATCTAAATTATTCTTTTATTTCAAAATAAGTTTTATGGGGTAAATAAACTGAAACAACATAAAATTTTAATCTGTATTCTTAAAAAAAATTATTGTGAAGATTTTGAATTAATAACAGGCAGAGTTCTAACACCATCATTATTGACAATAGTAACTTGGAAGTTTGGTAGGCTCACAAACAAACGTCTATGCACCTCCTGAACACATAGTTTTAGTATATCATATGCTTCTTCTTCAGTTAAATCTGCAATCAATACATGATAAATATTTTATTACTAACAACATCGGCATTGCTGCAAGAACCTTCTGACAATAATAAGCTACCAGAGGTAATCCAGATATATTTTTATTTAAACTGAGATGTCACTTTTTCCACTCAATGGGATTAAAAAAAGGTTTATTTTTGTTAAAAAAACATGCGTTGGGTAAGGCCAACAGAAATTGAGATAATTTTATATATATAGTTAACTCTAACAATAGAAAGATCAGATGATCTAGATTACCTTTTTTATACTGTCGATCCATAATACTCAAACTGAGGAATCCTCCAAACCCATGAGCAGCAAATGGTACCTTGACACTGGATGCTAAATAATCCATGAAATAGAGTTCAGGCCCATTTTCTTTGTCATATCCACCCATCAGTACATTTACAAAGTATGGTGTCTGCAACAGAAAAATTATTTATATTGCTACCCTATTATACTATTATAAATAAATGAATTTGTCCAGTTTAAGTTTAGAACTCATTTGCCTTATCACGTAAAAGTATTTAATGGAAGGAAACAAAACACAAATATGATATGATATATTACATCATATGTATACATGATATCTTAATCTCACAAGCCATCATAGAAATTACTTCCAAGCCACTTAAACTTACTCAGTTATATACTTAAGTTATTTTATTTACTTACACTGCTACGAAGGTACTCTGCCAAGTATCTCCTTGTAAAGTTAGCAGCAGCAGATGGACCAAGCTCATAACTGTTACGCATTTTATATAGTTGGATGTTTTTTGCGATGTATTCTGCAAACTGGGTTGTGTCTCCGGAATCACCAGCAACTCCCATGACAAGCTTGTTGGATATCTTATAAATTTTTTCTTCATCTGAATAAAGACATTTACTTATTAAACTAAACTAAATGAATAGTGACGAGGTTGTAATGAGTATAGTAACATGAACAGGAGGTAACAATGTTTAAATTTCAGGTCAGTAGAAAAATAAATCATAGAGTGCTGCAATTAGGACATAAAAGTATGCCTAATGTGGTGATGATGATAGAATTATGAAAATAGTATCAAAAAAGTGCAAACTCACCATCTTTCATGACCATAATACTGTGACTATTAGTCTGATCAGCAGCAATCATAACAAAATCCTTGCCTTGGATTCCTAGTAGACATTGTAACTGGATGTTCGACATAGTTTTATGTATATTATTAAATCGTCTAAATACCAAGCCGCAACACTTCCAAACAAATCGGCTATAAATCAGCAACGAGTTATCAGCGAAAATCGAGATTCTAAACTAACGACTAACGTCAACGTGAAATTGTCAAGTCATTATAGATAATTCATAAAGCATTTTCAAGCACCAACAGATAAAACTGTTAGAATAACTTTTTTATAGTTTTACAAGCATTTACGCCAAATATCAGATTTAAATACGGTTTATATAATTACTTTTCAGCACAATTCATGTTAGCATCTATTATTTTATTTCCTCCCAAAGATATTCTTGGAAAAAAGATTGTAAAGATTATCTTATGGTATTTGGTATAAGATGAAGCTGTTTTCGAAATAAAGTCCCATCAAGCTTATTTTTTATGTTTACTAACATTATGGAAAATCTGACAATAAATGGGATATAAAAGAGTGGACAAATATTTTAAATACAATAAAGAGATTAGTTAATAACAGTTTTTATAAAATTTTTAGTCATATCGCAAACACTTGTATTCTAACAGTGAAATTGTTGTATTGTTAACATTAATTCTCCCGTTTTCTGTTTTATTCCTTGTTTGTACTTTTTTGAATGAGCGTTTATAGCGTCGCATATTACATTATGAAAATATTGTAAATGAGACATGAAAGTGGAAATAGTTATGCTCTGATTTTTTTTTAGTATGTGAGTTATATTTGCATGTACATTAATCAAATCAATATGATTGTAATTAATAAATTGTTTATGAGAATCTTTTTTCGCCTGTTTTATTTTTAAGACTTGTTATTGGTGTCAATTCTGATGTACACCATTATAGGTAACGCATGTTTGACTGGTCTAAAACTAAATTTAGAGATTTTTAGTTTAGAGAGTGTACTACATCAGTGATCAGAGTCGATACCAATGATTGGTTTTTTCATTCCTCTGGTTGGCAACATTTGATGTCGTTATATAAAATATTTAGGTAATAGGTTAGGACTTAGGCTTATATAAACAATTAAAATATATACATGCAAATTACAATGTAAATACCAATAATGTGGTTATATAATATTTACCACAAAATTTGAAATTCAAAATATTACCACAATATGTTCAAAAAAATTGCTGTGGGTATTTCTGGTGGTGTGGATAGTGCTGTTACAGCATTTCTTTTGAAGAGATCGGGTATGTTATAAATTATTCACTAAGTTCAAAATAGTTATAAGTTTTTAATGAAAAAAATTATTTTATCAGGCTATGAAGTCGAAGGAGTTTTCATGAGAAATTGGGACAGTAATTACGAAGTTGGTTTTTGTTCAGATGAGAAAGATTATGAAGATGCATCATTTGTTTGTCGTAAGCTTGATATTCCTCTGCACAGAGTGCATTTTATAAAAGAATATTGGAATGATGTTTTCACAAATCTATTAAAGGAATATGAATCAGGATTGACCCCAAATCCAGACATACTCTGCAACAGATATATTAAATTTGATAGATTTTTTGAACATTGCAGGAACAATTTAGCTGTACATGCCATTGCAACTGGCCACTATGCTAATACAAGTTTTGGACCATTTTTAGAGAATTATAAAGAAGATGAAAGTAAGTTAGTTTTCTAATAGTTCATGTGTTGAGCATTAGGCTTAATTTTATGAGCTTTCTGTAGTTTATAAAAACATATTATTATTATTATTATTTAATTGATTTATATTAATAAAGTAATAAATATATTTTTTTTAGAAGCAAAGCTTCTACAGCCAGTTGATAAACATAAAGATCAAACATTCTTTCTGTCCCAAGTAAAACAATTCTCATTAAGAAAATGCATGTTTCCATTGGCAACATATTTGAAAAGTGAAGTCAGGGAAATAGCAAGAAAGGAAGGTCTCCTGAATATTGCTGGTAAAAGAGATAGTACAGGAATATGTTTTATTGGAAAAAAGAAATTTAAACACTTTATTCAAGAGGTATTAATTTTGCTTAGTTATAACTAAATATCAATGAGTTTTTCTCAATAACACCAGTCTTATGTTTTAGTTTATTCCAGAGAGAAATGGACATTTTATTGATATTGACACCGGCCAAATAGTGGGGGAACATACTGGTATTCATAAATGGACAATAGGACAAAGATGTTGTTTGCACAGTTACAAACATGCTTACTTTATATTTAAGAAAAATATAGATTCTAATATTATTTATGTTGTAAGTATCATATTTAATTTCAAATTGTTAGATATTTACTGTGTCTTCTGCCATTTCTTGCCACCTGGCAATGCTTGATTGTGCTCCTTTAAAATCTTATTTATTTTTAGATGTCAGATATTTATTATAACTTATTAGTTTTACAATATAAAACAGTTCTTATAATGGAAAAAACTTTGCTTTTATTTTCAGGTTGCAGGCACTAAACATCCTGCTCTTTGGAATAATATTTGCTACACTGACCACCCACATTGGATTTCTGAAGAACCAGAAGATTTGGTTAAGAATAGTGTTTGGAAAGCCTATTTTAGATTCCAACATACAAAGCCTTTAGTAAAGTGTCGAGTAGTAAAGAATTTTGGTGGTTTAACAATAATATTAGAGGAAAATTTAAGAGCAATAACAGAAGGACAATATGGGGTGCTGTATAGAGATAATATATGTTATGGCAGTGCTAAGATAAAAAATATTCATAAAAATATATTGCAGTAGAATTTCAATTCTGACAATCAAATATAATTTAGAAAACTACAAATACAAACCAAATATTACTTATGTTTATATTTTTTATAGTTTTAAATAAAATATTAAAAATAGAGATATAATTATTTATATAGTCTATAATTATTTTGGAAATAATTAGTTACATAAGAAGATTCTAATCAGCCTTGCGCCAAATTACTTCTGTATATTGTTTTAACTCACAATGATATTTGGATTTTTTATTAGATAATAGTGCACACACATATTTTACTAGACTTTTAAATTAAGTTAAATGAAACTAATTTCATTCATCATTTTGCATACCTTGAATATAATAAGGAATAAACTTGTAATAACTTGTTAATGACAAATTGATATAAACATATAATAAAATGATAAAAATTACTTGCCCTTGCAAACATGTTAACATATAATTTATAAACTTAGTAAGTTATTACTAATAAATATAAGACCCTGATAATAAAAAATCTTTAATGCTTAAATTATGATGCAGGTTACTAATAAATATGAGTTAATTAAAAGAGTATTCATTATGCCAACGACAGAAGAGAATCCATGCGGATATAAGCTGTCGTCGCCTCTTGATTAAGCTTGCCTGTATAGGTCTTGCAGAACATTCAATAAGCTGCAGAAACCTTGCTCGAGAAAGCTGAGAGACTCCTCTCGCCTATACCAACATAGTAAAGGCGTCATGGAAATGTAGACATGGGTGTATGAAGAGTTACATATCCAGATTGTTTTCAAAGTTTTATTGTTTGTATGTATAAGCAGACTAATCTCAGAAATGGATGGAAATTTAAAACCTTATATCCTTGATCAACTTCTTAAAAAGTTTTCATCTCGAAAAATTACAGAGACTTAACAGAATATAGAAAATTATACAGCTTAATACATAACGTGTGTAGTAAATTTAAACTTGTACCTTAAATTGCTCTACAACCAATGTGTATTATACAATTAATAAATCCCATAAAAGGGATGGGCTGTCGCATGAAATTCAAATATTAAAAAACCTTGCAGTAAAAGCAATTCAGTGTAATTTAAACAGCTATCATATACATTAACAATGTCATAAGTATAGTAATTTTTTCGTGACTGTGTAAGTACATAAGATACAGATTTCATGTATAACGGTCTTTATTTCAATAATTTTTATTTTATAAAACTGGAATGATCCACATCGTATGACAAAATTAATATAATGTATTTTTTCTGACTACTCTTAGGAATCACTTTTATTTTATTTTTGTTGGATACATTTCCTACTTTTGAGATATTGAAGTCCTTTTTTTTTCAATTGGAAAGCATACTTTATTATGTATAATATTATAATAATATATATTATAATTTATAAGATGTCAGTTGTCTTTAACCATCGTAATTAGTAAACGTCAATTGTCAGTTAAGAATTCTATTCAGGTCCAGTGATGACTGAAAATAAAATACCAATAAAAAAATTACTAGTCTCGTTGAAATAAATTCATAATTACGAACTACTTAATTGTAATCACGTCTAGGGGTTTTCGTTGTGCAAACAAAAGCTTTGGTTTCCCAAGTCTTGTGACGCTGACTGCAGATACGTAATATTATTATTACACGTAGGTATGTTACTTTCACTAAAATTGTTAGTAGATAAATTAACGTAATTATTATGAAAGAAATTTTTTAGTTTCTGTTTAATCGGCTTTCAGGAATTTCAATATCGATCATGGTGAAGGTGTATGGACTTGCAGTTTTGTATAAAGGAGTGACCAGTGCCACAATCCTAAAATCTGCCTATGATTTACAAAGTTTTAGTTTTTTCCAAAGATCCTCTGTTCAAGAATTTATGACTTTTGTGAGTAAGACAATTGTTGAGAGAACACATCAAGCATCCAGGCAATCAGTTAAAGAAGGTGAATATATGGTTCAAGTATATGTGAGAGCAGATAACCTTGCCGGAGTTCTTATATCAGATCATGAATATCCTAATAGAGTTGCACATACACTTATAACAAAATTGCTCGATGACTTTTCTGCTAAAGTTCCAGTAGCAAGTTGGCAAACTGAAGATGAAACAACTATTGAGTTTCCAGTTCTCCCACAATATTTAGCTAAGTATCAAAATCCTAAGGAAGCAGATGCCTTGACAAAAATCCAGAATGATTTAGATGAAACTAAAATCATTCTTCATGATACAATCAAAGCTGTTTTAGAGAGAGGTGAAAAATTAGATGACTTAGTTGAAAAATCAAATAGTCTTTCTATGCACAGTAAAGCATTTTATAAGACTGCTCGTAAGACAAATAGTTGTTGTAACTTCTGAAATATTTGGATATGGATACCAAATTATTGAATATTGGTTAAGCCTAAAACAGTATAAAAAGTGTTTTTGTATGTTATGTGTTAATTATGTGCATTTTAGGTGTGTCATAATGTTCTTAGCATTTTGTGGATATAGATATAATACCAATATATTGAAATTATTAGGCTATATTGTAATCCATATAGTATATGATTAAGTGGTATTCCATAATTTGTGTAAAGTTATTGCATCAAGCATACAAAACACTTAACATTTATAGGTTTACCATAATTTGTTTTTTAATCTCCAACAACTGTTAGTGCTGTCTTTATTATTGATTTTATATGAAATTTTGCAAAATGTAATAAATCTCAATAATTTATCTTATGAAACAAAAAAAAAGTGATTGATATCAACCTAATTTTTAGAAAATAACACAATCTTTCAAAAGCTGTAATTTTTATTTTTATAATTATACTGCCAAATATGTATATTTCATATTTTATCTTTACAAATTTATGCATATGTTCCATGGTTCACCTGAATTAAAGAATCAACTTTAATAGAGCTTTAATATTAATTTAAGCCTCTTGAGTTATTAAATAGAGTTTCCTTAAAATTTCCTTCTATTTTCTTCATTACTATATTTTGTTAATATTAACAATTGTATTCTCATGTTACTTATGTATGGATTTAAAAAAAAATTATCTATTGGAAATGTAAATATCTTGACAAAAGTATTGTTTATTAACATGTTATACTGACTAGTAAGAAAATGTATATTTTACCGGGAAATTGAACTCATAACCTCTGTATAGATGTTAAGTGTTATAATTAAGCAGGCAGAAGTATAAATATATAAGCAATAAGTATTATTGCAAAGATGACTTTAGAGCCATAAATTACAATTTGCAGATGGTGAATGTGAAATACCTGTATATATAGTTGTTCTGTGATCAAGTTGAAAGCATTTTAGAATGTCTCTAATTCCCAAACGTGATTTATATTTTGTTTTGGCTATATATGCTAAACTTTGCTATTTGAAATAAATGTATGCAGTTCTGGAAATTTGTTTTTTTTTATTTTTCCTTTCTTAAGTAATAAGGAGATTAATAATTATTTTTTGTTGCAGGAGGCTAGTTATGATAAGACACTTTTCTCATTGCTATTTTTAATTTATAAGTGTGTATGATATAATGTGTACATGGATACTCGTAGTGGAACGATTCAGTTGCTACCAAAGGTTGCGACTACGGCAGTGTTATTGTTTTATTATTGTCAGGTATTTTTATGAGGTGAAAAAGAAGCTACAACAACAGTCCTGATAAAAGCCAAGTATTATTTACAAATTTAGATGATCACGTAGAAAATATTATAATTTTGAATAGTCTAATGAAAATTATATTCTGAGATTCAAAATATAAAGATAAATTATGTAATACTATGTACCTACATTAATATTATCTTACTGTGACTCTTCCTCTGCTGGTATACTTAAGATAGTTGTTCTAAAAGACCGATTTAATGGCAATAGTTATTCAAACAACCTCAGTTCAGACTCAATGAACGCTGTTCGAACGTGCATCGAGTGTTAGTGTGATTTTTCGCGGACTGCTAATAATTTAGTCTTTTGGAAAATTAGAATTTTACACTATGAACTTCCGCAAAGTGATTCTATAAATTGTAAGCTAGTTGTGCTACTGTTTACAATCCCTTTGGTACCTTACAGTTCATATTTGCAATTTAACGATGACACACTGGTCAAAATAATAACCATACACATACCTCGTAACGTCTTACCTTAGTAAACTTAATAATTTCCACAAATGTAAACATTAAGTTGTAATAAGATCTTCAATTTATTAAAAATAAAAATCTTTTCAAAAATTCTCAGAAAATAATGATGACCCCTAAATACATGTGATTTATTTTACCTCCAGAATTTCAGGAACAATCAAAATAAACACCCCTGGCAAAGTTTTAGAAAAAACTATCACGTTATTTACTAAATATTGGAAAGAACCTTATATTCACCAGGTAGCAGGCATCTGATGAACATCTTTAGGAAATCCTAGGCGGGTAACCGGCATTGAATGTGAATGTGCCATATTTCGATAGGCAACACAATTTGGATCATGTTCTTTTATGTATCTATATATATATATCTTACTATTTACTTTTAGTAGTAGTAGTAAGAATAATATATCTTTAGATAAACAGATGGGCGAAGTTCGTTCTTTAGCCGAATCATAGACCAGTAGTAATTCTAAAATTGAAATAAAACGACAGTTCAAATAAAAATACATATATTAATTTTACATCAATATTAAATTACAGCCAACGTAACTATGTAGGTTACAATAATAAAAATATACCTATATAATTTCCATTGAAACAAATAAATAATAAAACAAGGTATTTTCCTTATTAATACACCTAATTCTAAAAATCAGTATTGACTATAGAGTTTTGCAATTGCTGAATACCAGGTAACATTTAAAACAATCCACCTACAAGCAAGGGAGAGGTCACTTACACTATTTCTAGTATGGAATTTACTCTAAAATTAACTAATAATGAGTAGTATCAGAAGAATATGCATATACAAGAGTTCAGTTATAACATTCGACAATCTTTTTTTGGCACTTTAATGATTTTAGGGTACATAGAATGAATCTTCCTTTTTTGGGCTTTTTCGGTGTTTAACAAGCTGGTAGTCGATACTTTTATGTGACCCGAAAATGCCTTAGTATTTCTTTCATAATAGTATCTTTATGTTCAAGAATAACTGAACGTTAGGTGAATTTTGCGTATTTGCAAAACATATATATGCATATCCTGATGATTTTAAAGTTTAATAGCCTAAATCGAAAAGAGACTGGTATATTGACAATATAGATAAGTTTGCAGCTAAATTTTTGGCATCAAGCAAAGAATAAGAAAACTTAAGCTTTGGAATAGACACCAATGAGGTTATGTATATGTTTACAATACACTTAGACCCATAGATATAGTTAACATCGCCCAACACTACAGGTCTGTTGAATAAAATGTATTCCTTCCGAATTATTTTCGGTGTAATTTTTAAAAATTCTATATTTATAAATAAAATAGAATAACTAAAATCATTATTTTCCTTTATAATAAACTTGAGACAAGAAATTCGTATTTTAATGTCTATGGCTGTTGCAATGCTTAAATTATAACATATACTAGCCTCATTGGATAGTTAAGTGTCACACTAAAGCTTGATTTTCAATCGATGAAGAATCAAGTTTTCACGAGAAATTCTTTACAATCATTCGCATTAACGATTGAAAAACATGCTCTCACATAAATATATACTACAAAAAATTATACAAAACAAAAAGAGCCAACGAAGTTTGGAGAAACGTATATAATGAGAAATCTCCAAGATTTAACTAATTGGGTGTCCCGGCACCTTTCATTTTACATTATTTATCAGGAATATTCTTATTTATCAAAGGAATATCACGTGAAAATATTCACTTAACAAATCCAATTAATGATTTAACTTTCCTGTTTTTTTAAATACTCTTGGTTTGTTCATAGAAAAAATGAATCAGATGGTCAAAGTCAGACTACTGTTTTTCTTCCTTTTGAATAAGGTACAATATCAAATAAAAAACATATTTATACACTACAGTGATATCGACTTCAGTTGTCTAACTTATTTAATACGAAAGTTAATTTATCTCAAAACAAATTTCATATAACATTATTGGTGTTTTGCCAATAGTTTAGAAATCAGGCACCGGAACATCTATATAAATGCCCTTAATACACGGGAGTTATAACATACTTATAGAAGATTTTATGTTCTACAAGTCACCACCGAAATACATAAAATACAACGCATAAGACATTAGAATTTAAAAAATCTAACAGTTTATTTATACATTAAAGGTCAATTCAGGCCGCAGTAAATCCTGTCAAATGAAAACTGGTGTTGGACAGTCTGTCTGTCTGAAGGACTTTTTTTTAATACATTTTAGTACTTTCCGAAAAGATTGTATTGGTTATAAAAGTTATCCCCGAATCTTTCACGCTACCACCATATATACCATACCTCTTAGGTTTCTATAAAAAAAAATCAAACCGCGGTCTGAACGGACCCAAAAGGATTTTTCCCAAACACGCTAAGTCCCGATTAGTTTTCGGTTTGGGATCGTTACCTCTTCTAAGAGATCGTGCGTCTCTCCACTCAACACGTGTTAAAACTATCTCTAATTATTAAAATATGTTACAATGTTCCCATTTGTTTTTTTACAATTAATCACTGATTTGTCATTTGATGTGATGAACTGATAAAATCGTCTAAAATGACCATTTGCAAAATCAGTCTTGATTAAGTTAAAATAATCCTCGAAAGCACAAAATTGAGGATTTCAAATTATTTAATCCCGCTATGAATAAAATAAATATAATAGATACGAACAAGTATACCGGAACCATGCTATGACCCAATTTTAAACACGACGACGATGAGAATTGTTATTCCAAAGAGATTCCAAATTTAGTATCAATTTTAACAAATAATCATTAATTTGTCAATTTCATTGTGATTCTTTAAAACAGATGAGGAATGGTATATTTGTTCGCATATAAGTGAATTTAATGGCATTAAATATTGATCCATTCATTAGATAACATGTAAAAGTAAAATTATTCCAAGATTTTTTGATTTAGTAACTAGCATTTGTAAAATACCAGACAACTATAAATTTTCATTCCATGTTTGTAAAATTAGTCGTGCATGCAAATTTTAGAATTGTTTCATTTATTTTAGGAAACATTTCTTTGTAATAACAAAAAAGAGGCGAAGAGTAATTGATGTATATTTTGACTTTTGGTTGATTCATGATATACTTTACCGATATACAAATACAACATTTTAGTTATTATTAATGTACTGCCGAATATCAAATTTCAGAAAAGTAAGTGATATTAAAATCGTTGACTTTCAACATGCGATGTTCAAGGTGATGTTCATTGGGTCATTCTTAAATCTAAAAACTACATGACATACAGATTTTAAGCGATCTAAACTGATAGTGGAATAAAGCTGAGGTATTTTGGGGTCAATCACTATAGGATTTCGCGTAGGAGTTTATGTAGTATATCTAAAATATTACATTAGCAATTTTGTGCGAACATCCAGAATTTTTGACACAATTTTAGAGTAAGTACAACCAAATGAATCGCTTCATGACTCCGAGCACAAAAATCTTAAAACATACTTCGTACATTTCGAAAGATTAACCCCCTTTCTTATATTCATAAAAAAATAGTCTTAAGTGCATGCTTTGAACCAAATTAATATTAATTATCTTACAGTCGAATTGTGATGTAAGGACCTCTAAACACATTAGCGAAATCACTGCAAGTAGGACTTATTTTTTATGAATAAACCTTATCTTGTTATTTCAAAACCTTTTCAGCCGTTTCAGTGTCCACGGCTGGACATAAAATTAACCCTTAAGTGACAAAAGTAACATAAATGCTTTAATGTACTTAATTATTTCACACATACATTTAGTCTACGGAAGTAAGAAATTGGGCACAGTCATGTCACAAGCGAAAAGTTTTCTATTCACAATATCTATGCATCTTTCACTTATGTCTACTTATTTTTTTATAAAAGGCATCATTTATCAACATTATTATCGAATAAGGAGTAGCAAATTAAAACAATAACTCAATCTCTACGACATGAAAAGCAACGTACCACACACACGCTACTAAAGAAAGGTTTGTACTGATTATGGGATTAGAGGCGTCCCTCGCTGCGATTGGAATCCAGGGGCTCGCGGCCGGGGCTTCATTTGTTGGGGACGTGTATTTTCTTGGTCCGGAAGTCGTAGACCTTCCGGCAGAAGAGCACCAGCTCGGGGGACACGGATGGCGGCAGGCGCGTGTCTGCGGGCGCCGCGTCGCCGCTCGCCAGCGCCGGCACCAGCGACGCCGCCACGCTCACGCCCTCCTCGGCCGCTTTTAGCCGCTTCCTGTACCTGCGATTCCGCCGCGGTTAGGACGCTTTCGACTGCACAAACTTATACCTCCTTCCAAATACTTACCGACAGTACTCGTTGAAGGTGAGTACGTAGCATTTGTCTTCGATACACGCGACGGAGTTAGCGTCCCTGTGTCGGGAGGCGAACACTTCGTCCGGGGCGTCCGCGGGCAATCTACCGCGGTCTGTGTGTTCAGGACGATAGTACCACACGAGGGACACCATCATTTCTCCTGAAATAGACGTAACGGCTGCTTTTAGGAATGTCAGTTCGCGGTTACGACGATTTCAGATCACGGTACGGTTACTTGAGTTTAATTATTCGATTTGATTGAGAAAACACCACCAAACTTTGCACTAAAACAATTATACGACGATAAGAAATTACCCTCACTCAATACGCTATCATACAGCTACGGAACTTCAATATTTGGGTTGGCCTATATGATTTACTTATTAAATCTTACCATCATCTGGATTTTCCCACAGACTAGCCACTCTGGCGACGAAGGGTTGGGCGCGCGCCTGCGAAGCTCGTAACAAGACGCAGTCACCTCGCGCCACGCGATCGCCACTTGCGTGGGTCATACGTGACCAACACCGTGCCGTGCGGTCTAGACGAGAGTCATTCTGGAAAACAACATATTAAAATAAGTCATGCTCCTAATTTACATTATGAAAGTGTTTAGTATTATTATCTTTTACTTAGTATTACAAAATTGTATAGAAATTTGAGTAGTCCTATCTTTCTTTAAATGCTATTTAAAAAACATATGCAGAGGTATTGAAAATTATAAAAAAAAATGAAAACACTTACATTGAGGTAGACTTTGGAGAAGTAGTATTCTCCATCCCAATTCCATCCATTACTCCACCTTGGGGGCGGTCGGGGCTTGAGGTCCGGGGGGTCGAGAGGGGGGGCCGCCCTCCGCACCCTGCGTCCCGCACTTCGCCTTCGCCTGGCGCGTCGCTTTAGCCCTGGCACAGGTGAAGAGCAGGCGTCCTCGATCACTAGCGCGGCCTCGTCTGTTTTAATGACCGTTTTCTTAGATACTAATAACTTGGCAACTTTTTCAACACTCTTCTTTTCGACGTTTCCCAATTTGCACCGTTTCGTCTTTTCCCCATCTATCTCCTTGTCCTCTTTTTCAGTTTCCTCTAGGTTTGCTTGACGCTTCGAAACTAACAGTTTTACGACTTTTTCTACAGCCTTTCGCTTGAGATCACCGTCGAGGGAACTACAAATTTTATCCGATTCATTTTCTCCACAATCAATTAAAGAAATGTCGGTATCTTGGTCCTGACCTTCCTTCTTTACACTTTGAGATTCACAACTACTATCACATTTAAACTTATCAAGTTCCGTTTCCGCTATGTCGGTGACAAATTTACACTTTTGCAACTTTAGTGCCTTATGTGTTTTGGTATAATTTTCACATTTAATTTTATTGGCTGTTAAACTCTCACTTTTTACTTTCGAAAGTTCGCAAATGTCTTTTACACTAATACCATTATCCGCACACTTGTCTGTGTTTGGAAGAGCTCGGCTCTTCTTATCTTCTTTAAAATTAAGAAGCGCATCATTAGAGGTACTATTATTTAATACTGATTGCAAATTATGCGTCGTTTTTGAATCTATATTTTCTATTTTGTATGAATTTTTAGAGGCTAACTTTTTCTCAATTAGTTGGCTCACCGCTGCAATAGTTTCTGGTGTTACCCCACTAATATTTGTGTTATTATCAACAACATTGTTGTTGATGTTTAATGATTTCTTTGTACTTTGAGCTACGTTTTGATTAGTAGGCAAAAATAATGCCGCAGGATTTATGTCGTTTTCAGAGCTGTATCCTTCTACACTATTTTTCTTGATCAAGTTATCTAGAACCTCAGCACTTTTGGTTTTTTGTGTGGGACACATATTATCTTCTATTGACTTATTTTTAGATGCAACAACATTTTGGAGTCTTTGGTCATTATTCGACGGAGAGTCTAGAAGCATTTTCTTAGCTTTTGGTTCACTGCAAACGGAATCAGATTTTCGTTTATTGCTCTTCTTATCTGATGGAGTTTTAGCTGTTTTTTTATGTTGACTTATTCTCTTTTTTGGTTCTTTTGTTACAGTTTCTATTCTGATAGGATCAGTTTGATCACCCGACACCTTACGTCGCTTTTGTAGCTTAACGTGCTCTCCTATTCCATTTGTTTTACAAACGTCTTCTAATTGCACGTCTTTCATCTCAATTTCAAGCTTAGATTTAGAATGCCTCCTTTTAGTTGGTTTGGCCGAATCCGTGACTGCAGTTTCCAATAATGCCATAGTGGAATTATGTTCTCTAAGAGCTTGCGCGTCAGGTTTTCTGCAGGGGGCATAGGTAGGGCCTTCGTTTTCTTTTTTAACGTCAACGAGGGGGGTGGATCTTTCATCAGATGAAAGGTCTATAGGCGCGGAGATAGGTGGTGATATGGCAAGAACGTCATCATCGATTTCTTGTTGGGATGGAGGTTGTGGAGTAAGTAGTATTGTTGTGTCTTCTCCCGCTAGAGATCTCCTAGCCATTTCTTTTCCTAATCTTGCTCTTCTAGGTGCAACAGGGGGTGGCTGTGGGGCACATATACCGGCAGATCCTCTCGCTGGTGAAGGAGGGCCAAGTGCTTCAGGACCTGGTAAATCTCCATTGATTCGTAGGCTGTCTCGTACGTCATATAACTCTCTTTTGGGCGAAGCCCCACCCATGGCAGGTAGCGGACATTGGTGGGGCGCATCTGCTCCTGTCGGAGGTTCTGGGGGCTCCGGCTCTAAAGGCGGATCCTGAAAACATATAGATAAATTTTATAAATATTGCCTTTGTATAAAATAAATAGCTAAGTATTTTCTTGATTGAAGTAAGAAATTGTTAATGAGTAGATCTATAATAGTATATTTATACTCATTGACATTACAAGAGCAGCAGATGTCAATTTACTACGTAATTATAACACATTAGCGGCGAGCATGTGTCCTAGTAATAAGTCATATTATCTTATCTATTTTGATCATTTATATTTGAAATTACAATCAGTTTAGTTAAACGTTACGTGGGAATAGTGTTCGTCTTATTGAGAACAAATAGATCACTTGTTTTATATTACGCACTGAAAATAAATAAATAGTTATGTTAAAAAGTTACACCGAGCTGACCTTTCCACTGCCATGTTTGTCTGCAGGGTCAAGCACGCCTGCCCGCGCCTTCGTTCGGAAGGCAGCCCCGGGCGGCGCGAGGGTTGAGGGAACGTCTGGGCCGCCACCGGTCGGGGCCTTACCAGTAGCGGGCCCAATAAGGACGTTTTTTGGACACGCATTTAATGGGCATGGGCATCCTCGGTACTCTGAAAGAAATGTGATATTAGGTGTAAAATTTAAGACTATTAATCAATACTTAAGTCTTTTCTATGATGTTTTTTTGAGATGAGCTTCAAGCATAACAAATGTGATGTTCTCTTGGACTTTTAAAAATGTCAGGTATTTAAAAAATTTACTTACCAACATATGGTATCCTTTGAGGTGAGTGTTGGTAACATGGCGGTGAGCTGTAATACTGTGGTGGATAGGGCTCACCACCAACACCAACCATCTGGAATTAAGGTATTTTAACATCAGTCTGGCATCAATCAATGTTTTAATATCCATAAAATGTACGAAATATTTGAAAGCTAATAAAAATAATAAAGAAATATCTGAATGGTGTTATACAAATTTGAGTCTCTGATATATATATAATTTTACATATTTTTTTTATTAACATTTACAAAAATATTCAAAATTTAGTTTTTTATTTTCCTACATGTCTATTAAATATTATTTGAGATTACCGCGGTGAAATAATATAGCGGATTGTATTTTAACTTTTAAGTGAAGACCGGTGTGTTTATTTCCTGAATCAAAACAAATGAGTGTTGATGAGCTCGGGTCGGCGTAAAACAGCTGAGTTTTTACTCGACAATTTAGATTAGCTTGGAAATAAATAGTTTTAAATACAATTGCATGTATATAAAGCCAATAAGGTTTATGCAACGAGAAACCTTACACTATAAATTGGTTGCGGATTTTACCAGATTATTGTGTAAACAAATAGATCAGATTATATGTAAAGTAAAGCAAAATGGGCTATAGGTAGAAGACATATCATTTCTTTAAATATAACAATTACAATTTTATTACTAAATTATATATTATGTAGTATATCTTTTTTTATTTTATTAGTTTCGATCAGTGTCGATTACAAAGTCTGATTTAAAACAAAGAAGAAAAATGTTTTTTTAAAACCGTCACTCGACTCGGGAAATATTAGGATATACTGTTTTTGATAACTTACCGGCGAATCAGGCTGCGGGGGCGGCATGTGGTACGGCCCAGGCGGTCGGTAGTACCTTCCGTAGCAGAGATCGGTCGGGTAATAAGGGCCATACTGTTGTAGAACCTAAAAAAAGCATTTGTTTAATTCTATATAATATGGAAAATTTACAGCGTCGCTTATTAAAACTATAGATTTTTCTGATAATTTTCTTTGAAATATCTTATTCGTAACGTGCAACTTCTACAACGTCTTAAGTCGTTTCTCCTATATTAAGAATTAAGGTATAATTTAAAATGAAAGTATTTGAATGATTGACTCGAGATTAAAACATAATAATCGAAACGTGAGCCAAATGCTCTTTAGGAATATTTGAAATGACCAGTAAGTAGGTCTGTTCTCTTATCTAGTATAGTATCCGGTGTCATTTAAAATAATAGGAATAGACGGTATAAATTTAACTATGATAGCATTTCAGTTTTAAATTCAAATTTTCATTTACAAATAACTGGAAGCGGTCGAGACGGAAATTGCGCAGACATTTAAAAAGGTAATATTTTCAAATGAATTCAGTCCTTGGGATTGTGAAGTGACGTTTCTGTCTACTATAATTTTTTCATGCTACTTTCGACTACAATGATATTATTAAATACCTATACTCTTTTATATGCCATACATGATATTGACCACACTACACAGTTGTAGTATCAGAATAGAGTCTCATTTGTTATTGCAATTTTACGAAATCCAGTACAAGTAACAAATGTGAAACTATTACAAATTATACGAATTATTTTTGGACTTTATAAAGGTGTGTCGATTCAAATTCAATTTGAATTAAAACACCTTTATAAAGTTCTAAATAAGTTACTTCGTTGTAGGTCATCATTAAACCGTGAGGAGGACGCGTAGCATCACAACCCTTATGTTTACCTAGCTAATGCTTTAACAGTTTAACTGAACGACGCGGGCATCGGTCAAGTAAACCTACTGTAGAACCACGAGCAGACGACGAATTATTTGCCTTGAGATTTGTTTTTTTTATAAGTGGAATCTCGCTGTTAGCCTGTTGGGCCTTGACACTTTGGTTCGGCTGTCGCGAGTGAAGCACTGCGAGGAAAATAATGTGAGACTCGAAAGTCGGTCGAAGTCGGCGCGGAGGAGGAGTTCGAGAAGAGAACTACATAGCAAGGGACATCGCCTTCCTTGGCGAAGGCGGTTTTCAGCTGTTGCCTTAAATTGTTTTGCTCCGCGGCTTTGATTTTGTCGTTCGACATTATAAAATATTATTGTAATATTTAGGTAATTAGATAATATATTTGACGATACTCACAGGAGGATGTGGCGCGTGGTAGTGCGGCGATGGGTGGTACCGGGTCAGCGCGCGCTCAGCGTCTGCACCGCTCTCTTTGATTAACGGACCCGCCGGCTGGTAGTATCCTGATGATAATAGACACAAATTAGTTTTCTTCATTTGAAGCAATTATATTTGTCCAATATATTTTCAATAATTTAATAAACACACGATAAAGCAAATTGCTTCTTAACAATAAAAATATTAACGCAGTAACGAACACACGATGCCTAGAGGAGCTATAAAGCTAGGTTATTTAGTGACGAAAAATGCTTAGCGGCAATGTTCGCTTTACATTTTATGGCCGCTTCGCGAGATTTAATAGTTGCTATTTAATTTGCATTTTAATATAATAATTGAATGTACGATTTAAACCGTATACCTTATTTTATGTGTCGTTAAGTGTTATGATCTTAGTAATTATCTATTTTTGTAATCATATTTATATACAATGACGGCTAGTTGTTAGGTTTAATTAAATCCAAGCTAAATTCTAACATCCTAAGTATCAATCACCGGTTCCTAGAACAATCAATGTTAAAACGTACATCGTTAAAAATATTATATAAACTATACGTTACCTTGATGCAGAATCTTAAACATATTTATCGAATTAATGAAGTATTAAACTTGGTCTGTTATTACAACGTCTAGTAAATTGTAATAAGATTGGCATTAATAATACATTACGTTAATATTGACAGTTGACATATTGTAAAAGCTTTCAAACGCGCAAATGGCAATTGAGAAAACTATTTAACATTCAATAAGTGCTTGACTGGAGATTTTCCGGCGTTAAGGGTTCAGTTTAAAGTATCTTTTCAATAGAGCAATCCGGCTTATCTAGTATCCGTTAGCATTAATACATGCTAATTGAGCTAGCAAACGTCGGCGCTGAAACACAGATAATAAATATTGCAATATCTTGATGAACTGCGTCGATACAAATGTTTTATTTGTTGATTATTAATGTGCCGGTATTTATATGAATTATTGATGTAATAACTCTTAAACATTAATGGCCGATGGTCTTAGATTAGACAAGCATTTGTTTCATTGACAATTCATTGGCAAATAGTTGCAGAGCTCGTATTTCAATTAAAATATTTTCCATAAACTGTTGATAATTATGTAAGAAAACCAACACTAAAATTAAACTGTAGTTACTATCAATAATTGTTGCCAACTTTATTTTGCACTTTTCATATCACTTTGGCAATATTATATGTTTATACGAAGTTTTCTTACGTTTAAATATGTCGGCTGAATGAGGTTGTGAACGGATGCGGTCGCCCACCTCCGTTTGATATGGATTCAAAATAGGCACATTAGCAATTGTGATAAAATTCTATTGCTCCACATATTCGTATCGCGATAAAGTTTGCTTTTAGTTTGTTACAGCAAAATATATCATTCAATTTTTGTTGTTTAGTAACAAGGCATTTCCGTTCAAGATCTGTGTCTTGTTTGAAAATTATTCTGTTAACACGATGAAGTCGTAAAACAGTCCAAATTAAACTCAATTAATTCATTAGATTAAATTCTTAAATGATTCGCACTTCAAACGTCACAGCCAGTGTGGCAAGTCTAATTAGAACACAACAAAAAAATATGTATAAATTTGTTATAACACACAAAGAATCGAAATTTGACGTTAGCACAACTAGCTTTAGCTGTATTGGCTTGTTTGCCGGGAATACCGTTATTCTCGTGCGAGGGCGGAGAGGCGGCCATACCTTGGACTAATGCATTGAAGTTGTTCTCGTCTTTAAATTAAATGTAAAATATATAAATAATAAAGCTATATAGAAATAATGTAGAAAATGGTAGCATAATAATTATTAGTAAAAATTTTTCAGTGACCAATGTTTCTCATGAATAACACTTGTAGCTAGTATTTGATATCGGAGTAAACTAGTAATTTATATGTCTGCTTATTAAAAGTGCAGAACTGTGTCAGCGATATTACGGCTAATCTGTATAATAATTAATAAACATTTGAAATAGTCTAAAGCTGAAATTCCGCAGTAGCATTTGTGTTGATACGGAGTGGCGAATCGTAAGTCGTTGAAAAGACACTGCTAATTGGCTACGATGTCTTGCTTCATCCGATAAACGCGTAAGTGCCTGTACACTTCAAAGAATGCCTTTTAAATATACTCTAACTAGGTAATTCTGCGGTTTTGTTCGCAACTACTAAAAGTAATAAGTTTTCCTTATTTCCTTCATTAGATGACCTAAGTCACATCGAATTAAAAAAAATATATATTTTAAAGTGTGAAAAAATAATAATGTCAGGGCACATTTCGCACACGGGTATGTTATTTATAGTTTGTGTCATACTTCTATTCTAATACAACTGATAATCATATAATTACATAATATACACTTTTTAGATTATGAATGCGACAATTTTTAAGAAATGTGTACTCGTGTAAACGAAATAAATATCTAAGACATTAAGCGACGTGAAAATAATTTACTCATCTTTTTATAGATAACAATCACTCCGAGAAAATAGCTGTAGTTTATTAATAGAAACAGATAAAAAAGTTTAAACGAGTAATAGATTATAGAGGAACGACTATAAATATAGGGCAGGTGCAATAAGAAGCTACACGCGGACAAATTAAAGAAAACTTTTATTTGCTGACGTCTTACGCGACGATTATAAAAAATGATTTACATCAAATTATATACGAATAGAATATTGTACTGTTTGTCACACTTATGTACGTCATACATGAATGATACGTCATGCTTTTGATATCCGTGGCTTTTTCATATACAGCAGAGATTCCAAAGAGAGAAAAACATTCATCAAGAAATATGGAACATAATGCAGGAACAGTTGCGGCAAGTTATGGAGAATATCATAGGGCTCAAATTTGCGTCAGTTCTTGAGAGAGATTTTAGAGACATCATCTTCAAATCCTCACTCGACAAAAATCATGACACGAATACACTTTTTAAAAAATCTAATTGTTATTTAGAAACGAACTTGTAGCTGAACCAAGTAAGGTCCTTACTTTTACGAGACACGTTATATAATTGGTTGTATTAACAAGCAAATACTTAGCATCATGGTAAGTACATCTTCGCTAAGTTTAAAGAGTGTTTAAATGGTTTACCAATAAAATGTCTTACGGTTCACAAACTATCTTGTATCTGGTAGTTAATAATCAGATTTTTTTTGTTGGCAATCTACTTTATACTCAGAAGCTTACATAAAGGTCAGGAGTCCAAAAACATTAAAACAGGAGCTACTTGCAATAAATTTTCTTAAAAGTTAAGCTCGTAAATAACTTTTTTCACATCATTAAACTGCAAGTCGTGTATCTAGTATAAAAAATCATTATTTGCACTCGGCTTAAGATACTGGTTCACCTTGATCCTTTATTCTTTGCAGCTGCTGGAGGTATTTAAAGTTAAATGCCGTTTCATCTGATTAAAATCATATGGACTTTTAAGGCTTCTAACGACAGTTCGTTTGCAAGAATATCAGTTGTTATTGTAACTTCAAAAAGCGCATTGGAAGGCCATCCTTTTCGAAATGCATACATATGTCTATGACTCGTGGCATCACAAACGCGATAATTTAAAAGCAAAAGTAATTTTGTGAATTTTTATAGCTTTTATATTTGATATATGTTGAAAAACGTTATGCACGACGCAAATAGTTAAACTTTAAAATGTAATGAATATAACAAGCCCGTTGATAGAAAACAGTAAAATAATGAAATTGATTTCTTAACTTAAATAAACAACATTTGTGACAACAACGACTTCTAAGCACGACTCGTACTTGCTTACTTTAAAGTTGTCGCTAATAAGAACTTCGAACAAGTGCAATAAAATAAATTGTTCATTTTCATTAGGTTTCAAATTAATCAGTAGAACTTAATAATGTTCGTTATGTCTGCGTATTTCAGTAACTGTTAGTAACAATAATTAACTCTATTAATGAAACATAGTTAATTAGTCTTAGTACTTATCACCCGCGACAACAGCATTCTAGCTTTTTTATAGCGGCTAAATATCTCATAGAACACATATTTTTGTTTGAACACAATTTAACAATAAGTATAATTCTAGGTTTACGAATAACAAACAGATCAGTAAATAGCAAATATATTTACACAGAAGAGAAAAAAAATGTGCAAACATAAAATACCATTATTGTACAATACGAAGTAAATCAGACCACTAGATTATTTTTTATGTTGTTTAATTCGACAATTTCTTAACTGTAGCGTTTTAAAATAGCCACTTGTCTCCTGTACCTGTACCACAATCGACAGACAAAGAAGAAAACTTTTGATAAAATCGATCGCGTCATTACAGCTCTAGGTTTTTAATGTAAAGGTGTCTCGTTATTGGAACTAAGCATCTCAGTAAGCAGTTCAACACTTGATGACAGACCCTACGTCATAATGATCTAAGTTCGTTATACAAGGTTTATCCAAGGTGTAAACACCAAAAATAACATATAAAAATTGGTCTTCCCATTCGGAAATTCGGTATCTGATAATCAGATTAGGACAAATATAATAAGTTTAAAAGAAAAGCATTTATTCAAAGCGGATATACGCCAATTAAAATTTTCTTTCGTATTCAAGGAAGTTTTTAAGATAAAAAGATACCTGCTCTTGATATTAAGCAATTATAAATGTTTTTATAGAACCATATCTGTCGTATAAATTAAATTTAATATTACATTAAGATTTAATTAACTACCCTCCGATGTTATGCAAATTATTTTAAGTGATATTTAACGAGGATGCAGGAAAATTATCGTTACATATTTTTATTTTATAGCTTGTTTATGAGAGTAATCTTTTCTTATCATATTTTAAATAAGTTGAATGTGTTACTAAATTACGCTTGACGATTTTTGTGAAATTTGGTAAAATATAACCATAGTCCAGAATATAACCAAAACCAGATATATTATCTACAGATGACTTGACATTAATTATGCTGACTTTTTACTAAACCTACACTAAGTATTCAGTAATTAAAAAGAGAGCCACCTACAACTGAAAACTGAATCTTATAAATGCCATGTAATGCCAATGCCAATGTACACTTGGGAATCCTTAAGCCATTAAATATATGTAATACCTGAAAGTATTACAGATCAGACCACATAATCGCTGAGCAAACAGTAGGTACCGGTTGGTAATCGTTCAATTAACGACAGCGTGCAATTAGGTACGCCGCAAAAAGCGCGCGGAGTTTAGTATCGCACAGATATCACTAACACCGATTGTGGTGCCAGTAAAAGCGCCATTGTAGGGTTACCATATGAGTGAATACAATATAGGGGAATTTTATTTTGAATAAAATATAATTCGATTTTCTTGTTATGCGAATAATAATATCTATATCAGAATATACTTAAAACTTAACAAAACACAAATAATTCTTGATTTAAAATAATAAGATAAAAAATGATTACATTATTTAATATATCAATGCTCATTGCTAAACTTAGGAAAGTTTTCGTGAAATTTAGGTAACATCTCGTGTCGTAAAATGGTGACCCTGATGCTATGCAGACACAGTCTATCTCATTTTACATAACTATTTTTATCGGTTGTCAATCATGTTGAGAATTTTTAAACGTGTTTTGATCGCATCTTCTAATTAGGATTTTTATAATTTTACCATCTTTTATTAACCGAATTTCAAATAATTCAATTAAATAGTGATGATCAAAACGCCCACAAATAGACTTTAATCAGGTCTACAGTAACAAAATTTGGACTGGAATTGAAAATAGACAGATAACTGCGTAGTGAGTCTGATATAGAGAAAAGAGATATAATATATGATACCTTCTCAACCCTTTTAAATTATACTTATATTCATTTGTTTCTGTCGAGCTATGTCACGATTGAAACTGTCACTGCTTAAAAAAATTCCGCATTTACAAATAATCAATACGTCAAGACACAATTTCCTGATAAAAACGAATATTTACATTTTTAATAAATTAAGACGGTAATTATGCAAATATGTGCAAATGATTTCTTTCAAAAGCATATCGTTGTAACCATGTCAGATAACGTCAATTAAAATAATTTTACACACCGATTGAGAGATCGTATCGTATGTCGTTGCGTCTGTAGATTGATCACTTCATCACCATTTAAAGAAATATTCTTATTTCATAATTACTTTTTGCCGTAACTTAGGAACTGTTGTAATCAGGTCTGATACGGTCAGGATATATAGCCAACAATTATTCTATGGTCAAGCATTAGTGATCAAACTAAAGTGAACGTTTTATTTGGTTTATTATGACATATTTAAAACATTCCGACAATTCATTTAATGAATATATTATTTCATATATTTATTACCAGATCATGTGACGGCTATCGGAACATAATACATAAGCACAAGAAAGGATTCATAAGTAAGAATGAGTGAATAAGGTAGCTAGATCTAGATTAAAAATATCTGTATCTTTGGAGTTTTCTATAGTAATAATATATATAGAATATAGTAATAACAATTAAAAATAATGATAAAGTATTGTGTCACACACCTGAAGCTTCAAACAGATAAAAACTCTAACAATAATTATATAGTAATTAAGTTTGTTACATAACAATCACACTTTATTTATTTTATGATCATTTAAAACGCGTGTTAATTATGTATAATCTTTTTATGATGGTTATAAAGTTTAATCATTATATTTTTTACCTCATTTAAATAGTCACAGCAGGGACATGCACGTTATCACCCTATGTTTTATGTACTCGTATACTCTAATTATACTAAAAAAGTAATAACAAATCTTATTTGCATATGTATCGCTCCGTTCTCAAGCCTAAACCCGAATCGGGAATCGTTTTTCGTATACATTAATAGTTTCGATAAGGTAGCATCAGCAGGCGTCCCTGTTACACCGTAGTGTAAACTAAACAATAAATATGTTCCATTTAATGTAGTTTTAAAAATATTTTAAACTTGAATACAAGTCAATTATTATGGGATTTAATACCGAGCAGAGTTCCTTCACACCACTATTGTTTAGTCGTGAAACAATTACAGCTATCGGAACTTCGATCGGAGTGTGCAACACATGCCTATATTGAATTCATACAACATAATATAAAATGATTTTACTTCCGTGAAATTCTATTTTTCCGCGCTCGCATCATTGCGAGCCATTTCCGCGTAAATGCTTACTAAACTGGACTAAATTAAATTGATCATTATATTATGTAGTAACAATAATTATTCACTAATCAGAGAGGAATATACCCTGTACTTATCTTGGTAGTATTTACATAACTAGTTAAGTCGACTCACTTTTAAGTAGACACTTTAAAATAATTAAATATAAATATTAAGTCTTCAAGTAACAATATATATAACTATTACATTACATTATCATATGAAATAAATTATCTGTGTACTCAATTCCAGCTCAACGTTTTTTAATCTGTAAAGTTCTTTGACCATGCTTTAGATCTTTGAGAGTCTGCCCATAGACACAAGCCTAACGAATTAATACGTAATATAATCGAATAGTTTAGATTAAATCTGTTATTCAACGGAATTTATAACGGCATAAAAACATTGTTATTTGATTTGTAATTTGTGAAACTTAGCTTAGCTATATGAGGTTACGAGCATTGTAACCTTAAGCAATGATGCGTTTCAGTTTTTGTCGGGTATCGTCTTATTTAGAAATGTAATGTCTGCACTCAGTATAATAGTGTTTTATTCGAACATGTGAATTTTACATATTTTTGATGTCAAATTACCGACTAACCGCACCGTGCTTTTTATTAGGCTGTGATTGTTTAAACAGAAAAGGGCGGTAGATATATTTATAAAATAGACACACTAATCATAAAGCCAGTTAATGAAAATTGAGTGATAAATCTCATAGAACTTTGATATAAAGTATGACTTACGCAAAAACAGAGGTCACTGACCGCCGCGCCGCTATGACGTAATATCTAATGTCTCCACGTCTAATACTGACGTTGATAAAGATATCCTAATCCTACCTAATTTCAAGAGTTATATCATGCATACCGTATTTATATTTTATAATATACGAGGATATATGACAGGGTTTTTTGAATTTCTGGCGGATATTGTATGAAAATGCGGAGACCAGTGTCTAGTGCTAGTTAAACGAATGTTTTAATAACGTGAAGAACAAAACTTGAAGCTTTATGAAGTATAAAGATAATTATTTGTTCTATGACACGACGTGTTAATTAAATAACTAACAATTTACAAAAAAAAAAAAACTCTGATGTCAATAAATGTAGTTTCCCGCCATTTTTAATGAAATCGTGTCGGTTTTTGTATTCATAGAGTCAAAGATCGCGAGGTCATCGTCCTCTCTCGCTATAGATTCGTGATTTTTTTCATACTTTTTTCGCAGCTCTCGTGCATTAACCCTCAGCCTGCCTTTCAGTAAACTTCCATAGATAATAGATGTTCTAAACGGTAAAAATAGGTTGTGAATGGCATAGATAGAATAACGGCCCAGGCTAGCTTAATATATACTAGAATACGGTGTAGATTACTCGTAGTACTAATATGATATCATAAAGATTGTTCGTTTAGATGCATCTTTCGTTGGTATCTACTTCAAGTCCGCCAAATTTTAATTACAGAAATAATAAACTAATAGTCGCTCTGAATAATAATATATACCCAGTAAATATATTAATTGGTTTTAAATGGTAATTTAGTGCAGATCCTGTATTAAAAGTATTAAGTAATGAGTACTGAATTTTAAATGTAGTTGAAAATCCAGCTAACAAAGCGCATACTCGAGCATCGTAGGAATGACGTAACAAACAAAGCCGATAGCTTTTCTCGGAAAGTGTTAATAAAAAGTAACTCGTTGAAGCATAGCATCTGCATTTATATGTGTAAGTGAATTGGAGTTTCTATACGGCACAATTAAGCGAAATGTTTAAGTGTAAGTTAACAATAATTTAAAGAAAACTGTTTTTTTTAGCTTTCCAACTGCTTCTACGTCTGTGAAATTGTGGAATGGAATTTCTACGTTTTCAATAGATTAGTTGCTAATTTGAGAATATACAATCGGGTCATAATTAATTTTATTTACGTCTCTTTATATGTACAATTCGTGTTCATAATCTGTCTGAATCTAGCGACGGCACTAACCTGGAGAAAGCTTTGGCGTAGAGCTTCAGACAACTTGGGAACTTTCTCAGTTAATGCGGTCGCCGACAATTTGTTGATAATTAGTTTTTGCTGCTGAGCCAAAAGCTTTTATGAATTCAATAAGTTTGTTATACGGCAATCTGTGTATCTATGACGCAAAACCAAATAATCCTTTAACTGATATAATGTATAGATTTTGTATCAAGTTTTATTAAATATATGTTATCCTTAAATATAATTTATAACTTCTCGTTTAGAAAAATTAACCATTCATAACGTCTGACACTCAAGCTAATTCCAGTTAAAAGATAAACAAAACGTTTTAAAATTTAAAATGGCTGCAGGTACTGTGGGTAAAATAAAGTTGCACCCCTTTGACCTTGAGCGAACGAAGGGTTGTCCCCTTCACTACAATCTGCTCTATTATAAAACTAAACGATGCACGATATACTTGATGTTGGTTTTAAAATTAATTCCACACTTTTCGATAGATTATCGTAAGATACAAGATTGTTAAAATATCACACGTCAACGCGTTTGATAACCATCTAATTTTTTAATTAATTATTAATTCTTGATTACCATGATACCATTACGAGTAAGTATTTTTAGTGTAAATTCATCTTGATTCTCTCTGTTATTGTTAATTTTCAAATACCTTTCTTTTCCTTCTGCAATCGATGCAATTTGTTCAATGGTCTTTCATTTCTTATCATTTAAGGTTTAAGATGCAATTTTTGTCTTACTATAATTGATATGGTTTAAAACTAAAACAACAAGCTTAGTTAATCTAAACCCAGACGGGAATGAGTTTTGGGTATCCCCCGGATCTGTCTAGGTATCGGCACGTTAAGTCTTATGGAATAAGCACAAGAAATTAATAAATATTTTTTAAGTAAAGTACATCTTAATAACTCCAATGCATATTTAAGTAGGAAGGGTATTTTATGAGCCACACATTAGGGTGCTAAATGATGACGTAATAATGGGGATGAGTGGATGACGTAATGTAGAGACACTTTTATGATAACGGAGAGGAAACAGACAAATATGATTCATCTCGTGTGTTTGTAACTTTAAGGTAATATACGGTTAAGCTGATTTTTATATCAATAAAGACGTATTAAAGTTCTATCAACTGCTGTCATCCCACGCATGCGTTTGCGTGACGCAATAAAATTGATATTTTAGGTTCACTAAAAATTCTTATAATTTTTATTTTTGTTTCGTTAACTCTACGTGAAGCTGGACTCTTATTATTTGGACAAGATTTGCAAGCCCCCAAAAATATTAAAGGCATATATCATATGTCTCTGTACTGTATGACCGAATTTATTATAATCTGAACTAGTTCTAGTCTATGTTAAAATTTATATTTATTCTACTGATTTTTAACTGCCAATGAAGTAATTTTTTATAAATTATATAGAAAAACGCGATCTTTTTAGGAGTTTTTAAATTAGAGAATAAACTCTTAATGTTACTCAACCATAATATTGCACACCCAGAGAATCATGAAAATATTGGCAATACGAATTTTCAAACTCGGACGGTGTCGTGAATAAAGGAAATAGTCAGAAAAATATTTTGGCTTTGTTTCAATGATCGAGTTACTCTCACAGGGTTAAATTTTTTGAAACCTATGAGTGCATTTATCAAAAAAGTAAGTGTTTGGATTAATCTATCATCGTTTTCAGAGATAAATCTATGCCATGATATAAATAACTTGCTTATTGGGGGTCTTTTGGGGGTTAAGAATGATGTTAATGTAGTTAGTAGATTATGTTCACTAAGCAATATTCTTCAATAAGGGTTAATAGAGTTTTTGATACGAATCTAGTATCGAAGAAAAACAAGCAAAATTAGCTTAGGTTGAAAAAAACACTGCGCAGGTCCGACAGAATGAGATCTCGAATGCGGTCGGGCTGGCCTATTTCGAAATTATGAGCTTTTTAATAAATTGGAAATTGTTACATGCGCATTGCATACATTCTCTATTCAGTACTAACAAGATAACAAAACTTTTTGAAAATAAGAAGCATCTCGGTAAATAATCTTCACGGTAGCCAAGTTGGAATAATCGGTCGTAATTTCACCACGTGGTAGTTATCTTTCTGTTTCTGTTCATACATTTGACTACTCCTTTCAAATATTAAGATATATTTGAAATACTTAACAGTTATTTTAACCAAAAAATAACTGTTTTGTCAGAAAACACTATTATAAATTTGTATTTGATTGCAATAAAATAAGGCTGTGTGTTTAGAGAGCCTAGAGTTATATACATTCAATAGGGCCAGTGATAATAATAATATTAGAAATAAGTCGGTAAGTGGGGTAATGTTTCCATTCTGACAGACACTGAAGACATAGAACGTATTAAGGTCACAAGAAGGTCATTGGTCTTATCTGTTTGTAGAACAATCGCCCAATCGGACATATACTAGCGCAGACTATTAATTTTTAGGCAATATCATTATTTACGCTAAGCCGGCGACAATGACATGTCCGCCTCTACGTTAGTTTGTTTATCGGTGTGAAAATATAATAATATAACTTCTGCAATAGTTGGTATTAATTGCCAACTAAAGAAGTTATATACAGTAGAATTTTGCAGCTTATTCGAACATACCATGACATAACAATCATGGCGGTCGTTATAATCTATGAAATGTATAAAAAGTGTATACTTTTTATTATATATTCTGAAATTCCCTTAATCTAATACAGTCTAGTGAATTTATTAAGTTTGTAGTAGAATCGTGTGCATCGCTGAAAGCTGTGATAAAGTCCTACATATTTTGCCTAATCTTTTTTTACATAAATGTGCTACGAACTAATTAAGTATGTAAATATGAAATGTATGAGTGGGAATTAACAAATTTATTCGGAAAATAGAAACCCTACAGAAAAAGCCGTCTAAAACGGTGCTTGTTGTCTGAACTAATGGTATTACAGCCTATAGCGGCAGTTGTAAGGTGAACAATAAATGAATTCTAATTACACATTCAAATTACACTTGAATTTTATTTACAGATTGCAATGAATTTCGGTTTTTATGTAGTACACATATTAATATTATAGTTATTTATATTAATCTTACAATAATTTACGCAGCCGCGACGTTGGAATAAAATAAGTCACATTACTATTCACTTAACTCGATAACAGAGATAGATACTCGTAACATCTATATTTCAAATTCATATAAGAAAATATATAGTCCGGCTTAATTGACATGCTCCGATATAATCTTTGTTAGAATTAAAATATCATTGCTTATTTGTAGAGAAATTGCTATTCTTAGTTTAGCGAAAATTATTAAACATTTTTATTCTATTAATAAATTATATGTCAATATAAATTTATTAATAAATTTTACGTATTTACCTTCGTAGCAAAGCATTAGTTATAATATGTGTATGGGATATTACAAATATGTTTTTTTATTTTTATTTTATTTGAAATTCTTTGTGTTTGGTCATACATTTTGTTATTATAATTATTAAGAGTCAAACAGAGGCATCTCAAGTCTAAAACGTAGTTAAAATAAAGTTTGGACGTATAAAACAGTAACTATTAAGGACGTATAAGAAAGTCTAGAATAGTATAAAGTGATTTGCACAGATGAACCTCATTTGTCAGTAAATAGACCCATATTTCACTATGAATATTCAAGTCTAAGTGAAAACTGGATTCCTCTAGTCATACCTTGGCTTTAGAATTGAAAGCACAAACGGACTTACTTAAAAACACGTGCTTAAAGCATGCATATGTGCTACGTTTTTCTTGACCGCCATTTAAATTGTACAAATATTGAAAAATCAAATTTAGTATGATTTTATAAATGTAGATTAGGAACACGGATCGCTAATTTCAAGGACGTATTAGATAAAATATAAATTTATTGGTATTGGACCTAGTAAATCTCAAGGTGATTAATCTCTATTTTAATGTAATTATCATAGGTCAGCTATTTCGTAAATTGACATTTAGGACTTTAATGGACTGTGTCGTATTGCGTTACAAATATTCCAGTGGTTTAACCAGCAGTTAGTTTTACTTAAATTATTTTTCATTTGGTTCAAAGTATACTTACAGTATATGATAAATAACATATTTATTAACTAGCTACAAAAAATATCAAAAAGCTTCATATAATCATCACAAAACAATTCATATTTAAAAACAATCAAAATGCATTGAAAAGTATTTTAAATTACATAATAAAAAGTATTTAAATTGAATGTTTATTTAAAAGTATAAATGCAAAAATCTCTGTAAAAATAACAAAATATGCAACAGAACACATACAAAGTAACAATACAATTTATACAACGACACTATAATAGATATTATGGTTGTATTAATATTAATTGCACTTTAAAAGTCATTAAAATCCAAAGAGACTTACTTGCGTAAAGCTTCTTCCACATTTCGCACGCGCACCGCAGGACAGTAATTCGGCAATGCAAAGAACAAATGACTATCATCGTATTACTGCGCATATGATATCGACTCAATGATAACTACGAGGTCGAAGCTGCTTCTCGCGAGGTCTCAACGGCGACCTTCGCAAAAATTAGCGATTTACATAACTGTATTTACATTATCTCGAAACTCGAATATAGATATAAAAGATAACAAACGTGAGACCGCTAAATAGGAAGCAAGTGACACTGCGAATGCCCTTGCTATTTGGCAACTTTAAGGCTACACTGGTCTTGGATTTAAAAATCTAATTTGACTGTATAAAAAGGTGAATGGTATCGTCTAACTTTACCTTTCTGCTATATCTGCTGTATTCTTAATTTAAGCAAAAACATCCGAGTGATTATTATTCACGTGTAATGTAAATAAATCTAATCACTTATATTGATTTCTTTAACTTAGATATACCAAATAAATTTACAATCATATGACAACACAACACAGAAAAATCTAAGTTATAAGTTTATTTTTTGGGTATTTATCTAGTTCATAATTTAGTTAAAAATGAAATATAATCATAATGCCGAAACTGCCGATCCAGGTCAAGAATGCTTGTAGCGACAAAGTCTGCAAATAGGGCCTGAACCGAGAAATTAGGTAACAGCATTTGACCCAAAAAGTAGTATCACAAATCTTTTAGCCGAAATTCGATGAGCTACTTTCACAGATATAATACATTCAACAAGATAAGATACATAAATTATGTGATAAGAGCGTTTATTTTTTGTTTAAATACAACATCGCATGCGCTCTTATTATTAGAGATAATATTATATTTGGCTAACACGTATAGTATTTGTAAATAAACAATTCTTAACTAGACGTTAAGACAAGTTTACAAGTTAATAGCCACAATGGCTATTCCTCGTGAAGACGTGTCTGTGTTTTTTAGAGTTATTTTAAACGACGATATTTCCTAAGCCGGTAATTGAAATTATGTTACAGTTAATTTTGCCCGAAAACAAAAATTTATGGACGTATATAATCGGATAAACATCGAATTTAAAAAACAACCTTAAAAAGTACAGTAGCTAAAATTTTATAAAGTTTAAGAAATGATAAGAGGATATTTTTTCCCAGGTTTCTCCTATTGGTAGGAGCGGAATGTTTTGTTGTATATCCTTCAAGGATAAATGTACTATGTACTAAGACATATTCATTTTAGGAAAGATGATTGGCGATGAGAGCGGTGGGGTCACGTCTCGTCACAAATACAATTGAAAGTACAAGAATTGACATTATATGAAGTTTAATTATTTTTTTTTATACATTTATTACCCATTGGTGAGAGTGTTATGAATGAGTTATTCTACAATTCCACTAATATTGTAAAATCGGTCGGATCGAATCGATCGTAAAGTATGTATGTAAGGAAGTACTTACTAAAAAACTGCTGATTGGATATAAACTGCCATAAACTGAAACTAGAATACCATAGCTTATACATACAGTTACAATGTATAAAGATGTGTGAATTGTGCAAAATAACAAATAAGTAGGAAAATCTACCATCTGCGAGCTATTCTGGTGTGCGCTGCCAAAACAGAGTTACACGTTGTAATGTATGATGGAATAGTTTATCTGTAATAGTTCTACAAAAAAATCACACTGCTACTATCTACTATCTATATCTTATAAGCTGTTATAGACGGACGGTGGAACAAAACTCAATAAAAATTGATATTTTATTTCAAATGTACATTCGGTAGTATTAAATTGATTCCTAAATGAAAATAGATACTATTATCGCCTCTGGTATTTAAAGGAGCGAAAATATGTCTTTATCATCCTGTTATATTTTTAATGCGATCTAAAAAATACTTAAAGTGAGAATTCTAATGTTATATATTAGTTCTTTTCCACACCACGCTAATATAAGCTACTCGAAATACTAATCCTTCTCAGACGAAGTCGCGGGCACCAGCTAATAACAGATAATAACGTGACTAGGAACTTTTAAAGGAAACCATTTCATTTCCGTTGCGCTTTATTGAACAATGAAATGTCAGTGTATAGATTTCTCACTATTGTGTGGGAATTTCAATATCGGTTCGTTTTGACGCATCTGGCCCACGCACAAAACTGTTCAGAAATAAAGCGACCAAAGTTAATGTGATTGAAGAGAGAAAATAAATTTACTCATTCTTAGCGCGTAGGTGGTAATTAGTACAGAAAGAAGACAGACTCATTTGTTTTAAATTTATACTGGAATTTGAAGCCGTTTAAAAAATAATTATTTTCTGAAATTTATGATAATATCTATGTCTAATAAGAATAAAATAATTATTTACATGCATCACATATAGTATACACAACTACATATAAATGTACGATAGAAAAAGGGAGGTTTTACAGCTAAAAATAGTTTTTTACGTTCTAAATACGACATAATCGTTTTTCATACAAACCGTAGACTGTATTTTTCGTTTAATACTATGTCTAGCTTAGGAGTACAAGTTACTGGTACATTTTATGTTAATGGTATATTTTAATAGGATTTTAGTCCTATTAAAAGTAATGGTAACCACCAACGTGACAAATATTGTCCACTTTGTTCAGTGTGGGCTTAAATGAAAAGGTTCACGCAAAATTAAATATTGTAATATTTAGAAAATGATAGCATACGATCGTCTATTGGATTAAATTTATGAATTGTATAATTATCATAAAAAATATTAACTCTTATAAAACACCTCAAATAATTTTAAGAATGAAATTTTAAAAGCAGTATTTATTAAAAAAGACGTTGGCGGATTTGTATCTTTCTTTAATTTTTATGCTTACAATGGATATAAATTGAACGCGTGAACTGCAAATTGACATTAAATGCTCATAGGGTGTTCAATGATCCTAATTTATAATTAATTTATTTCATCAACCCTAGTGTAACTTTCCTTGGTAATTGGTTCCAATCAATCGATCAGTCAAATGTGCATTTGTTGCAACGTCAGTGTTACGTTAAAATTACGTTGATTACATCTTGTCGGACGCTTCAGTGGGTTTTTCTGCTATAACGATAGACTAACCTACATATTCATTATTGTTTCGTCTCTTTCTGACTAAATTTAACTATGCTGGGATGAAAAGAGGGAACCAATGAAGGAAATATTTATTTAGTGCAGATAGTACTTAAGTAAAAACGCTTCAATATTACAAAACGAAGAAGATGCCACAAGGCATAGAATAAACAAGCATAAGCAGATTTTGCTTAAAGCAGGACAAACTTGAGCATATTGCAATCAGTCGAAGACAAACGTTATTATTACTGTATGATTTTTAGTTCTTAATCTGTCAAGCAATTAAGCTGTTTTTTTTTAAAAGTTAGATAGGCATTTGGTTTTCGAAAATAATCACGAACAGCAAAAGCTAAATAAAGCGTTATAAATTTGAACGTTTTCCAGAGCACTTGCACATTCGGAAAATGGAGTGAAATTTAATTGGCGTCAAGAGTTGAAAGCAATTAACAGATTGGGCTTAAAGCAATGACATTATAAGCGCATGCTATACCTACTATTAAATAGGAAGGTGAATGGCCACATATTATTAATTGGCATATTTAAATTCGCTTTGTATGGGAAAATGTACTACATCCAAATCCTATTTAATTATCGAAATACGATACACCGAATTAGTTGATCGCCAAGATAATTAAAATATAATCCAAATATAAAAAGTCAGTTCCTTAATGCATTATTCAATACGCAATATTCCCACACTACAGCATAAGGGTGTATGGAATATTTATGGCAACTTTTTGAGCACGTGAATAGAGTAGAGTATATAATGATTATGTAGTGTAGTATGGGAACGATGCGGGCGGAACGACCTGCCGACCTACTGCCCACTTGATTACTGCACTGAATATAGTATAATACGAACAGTAGGTCAATTAACACAGTTAAACTGTTTATAGGATCGTCGCCAGTTAATTCAACTAAAACTTTTATTATACTTTGCATATGGATGTGATAGATAGAGGTGCTTGATTTTATCATAAATTTTTTTGATGAGATTTTTTACTATATGTACTTTTGTATTTGAAGCTTGAGGAATACTATTCATATCAACTTAAATCCTATATAATATTAAGTAAAATCTCGTGACCTTGTATTCTTATCGCGGATATGAAAATGATAGTAATTTGCAAAGATAACACTTGACTTGACGCAAAAAAGTGTCTGAAGGCTACGAATTTTTGTTTAAAGTAAAGCAAGAATAACTAGAAAAAATATATACTTATTTTATGTTGTAAAGTAAATAAAATAAACTACACGAATATTATAATGCTGAAGAACTTAATTGTTTGGTCGAAACGCGATAATCACCAGAAGAACAACGTATTGAAAAAATATTTTTACGTCGTATAGTGTATTTATCGAGAAAGGCTATTTAAATCATCCTACGCCTGTTACGATGTGCTGGGGTGTTAATTAATGCGGGTGATACCGCAGTGACTACCTATTCCCTGCGGTATTTGGTGAAAAATAATTTATCGTGGGTGAACAAATACTCTTTCTCTTTAAATGGCTAACCAATTTCTTTAGACAAAGTCCCTAAATATAACCTTTCATATTTCCCTCAATTGAGTAGTAATAGGTAGGGAACGGTTTAAAATAAACTGTGGTGTGTACCGGATTCAATTGGACAAAGGCTGAACAAGAAAATATAATTATGTCAGTCATTCAGCGACGTTGAACATTATATGCAGATATTATGACGCTTGTGTGCAAAATTATGTAGGAGTATCTACGCTTCATGCTTGTATCCTATTGAATCACAATTCATTACCCTCTATTTTATTCATATAGAATATTTTCTAGTTTCAGTCTTGTAATGCTTTCCATATTAAATCGTTTTTTTGTTTGTATTTAGAACGAAAATATAACGAATAGTATAGTTTTAATTTAAATTCTTAATCATACGTTGATATATAAGTAAACAGTCAGCAGACAACTAATTTCCAAGGATTAGAATCATACCAACTTTAGCCCATTGGGTTGTCAAACTTACCATACGGAAAGCTAGGCATTTGATCACAGGATTTACACGTTGACGGCTTACCTGTAACAAATGAAAACACTCAGATAAAGAGATTCGTCTTTAGACTTTACCCACCATAAGTCGTTTTACGATCTGAGTAAATACATACAATTTAATAATAGCTTAGAAACAACATGATTTTAAAAACAAATTCCAAATGTTTGGAGATTAGATTAAAGAATATTTAACTTATGAAACTCCTCCACGCATGATTTATGTCTTCTTGTTTATAAATAAGCGAGCGTTGCGTCTCAACTTTTATAAAGTTTATTTTTTGTTTTTTTTTAAGTACATAAACACGATATAATACATTAAGTATTTTGGTTATTACATATTGCTGCATTTATAGAGATACAAATATTTACACACATTCAAATGGTAATAACGTATTTATTATCTAAACAGAACTGAAGAATTAATAAATCGAAATATTGTTGGCACGAATATTATTATGAAAACCATATATCAATTTGATATCAATTCTCAATGAATACGTGCAAATGAACGTTGTTATTGTCGATAAATAATTTAATACGTGAATTTCACTAGCCGAAATAATTACTAAGCTCAAGTATTAATTTTATGTATTACATTTGAACGAAGTTCGTTACATAGTATTACATTTCTGCTTGCGCTTGTATTTTTTTTAACATTCGTGGTCAGTGTCACTCTCAATAGAACAAGAAATTCGAGATTATATTCGTTAGTGAAATTTTATTTAAATGTGTAGAACTTGCGCTATATCAAGACAATATGATTTGTTCTCTCTACTATCTCTGTGGCCTGTTGCGTACACTTACACTTAATAGATAGTGGAAAATATATTCAAATATAGAAAGGACTGGCCAAAAACACGATTACTCAGGAGATACACAAACGCAGCCAGAAGCCAGAGTACCGTTGCAAAGGTGTATGGTACAGCACCAGTTCTAGAGTTAACAATCATAAATTTGCTTTTTTGGTATAAGATATTCTAATTTCAAACGAGACTAGTCCTTCCTTTAAAGCATCCTTGACCGAACTGTTCAATATTATGAGAAAAAATTCATTTCCATCGTAAAGGGAAGGAAACTATAGGAAAAATAGGTAAATGTTATAATTCATATTATCGATAAAGTTTATCGGGTTACAGGGGTCCATGACATAATCACTTCCAAGAAGTTTGTAATTTAACTCCACTAAAGGGTGAGTTTTGGCGAATATAATCAATTATGTATTTTTTTGTATAGGAGCAAATGCACTGTAATTTTTATTATTTAAAGTGTCACTTTCGCCAATGGACGGTCACAGTTTTAATGGGTTTATGGTTCTCCGCTATAAACATCTATCGTAACATCTATCAATCCTATATATAACTCCCCGAAACTAGAAATAAAGTATTGTTTCATTATAGCAATTGTGTCTTACGTCTATGAAAGTGAGGATCTTTGAGCTGATAAATGACTTACTAGTCTCGCAGATTACAAGGAACTACTTATGTGGTTTAAAACAATGTAGAAATCACCCAACCAGTGTCTATGCATAAAATGATGTCAAAGTATATAATAATGCTTTGTTTATACCATTCATTTCAATAAGTGATAAAACTCTACGAAATGTTTTATAAACGTTATCGTGCAATTATTCGTAGTATTCTTGTCAAAGCTTCAGCTCCAGGGTGAGAATGTAAAACGAAAGTGACGCGTGTCTTTGTGATTTGTGGAAGTGTTTCGCATGTCTCTGATTGGACTAGCTAACAATCGAATAACCATGCATACATAGTCCCGCTTAAATAACCATGATATCATGTTTAATAAATATTAAATGATTACTTAACATTATAAATGTATCAATGCTTCATTGGTAGGGGTTAGTTAGATCGATATTTTTATGTCCATTATTCATGAATACTGCAATTTTCAATCTATTACACAATTTCTGTTTTCATTATAGATGGTTAAGCGACATACCGATATGATTATTACGAGATTCTTCTATTACTTACATACTACGCAAGTACAACTTTGGGTGTTGCTTCTAAATAGGTATATTTTAATTCAATTTAATAATTCCTAACTAATTTGAATAGTGTAAAAGCTGCTATAAAAATTAGTTCAACTCATCGCTTAAGTTCACCGAAGGTCTCTTATTAAAGCTTAAAAGGTTCAGTATTTATGATTTGAAATATAATTCTTAAAAAATATAAACATCGTACGGATGTAAATATTTTGTCAGTTAGGAATATAGTGAGATATATTATACGTTGAAACAAATGTAATTATAATTATCATATCATTAGAGATAATTTAATATACATCTTTATAAATTAATTTCACGCCATTGTGGACCTCACCCAGTTAAAAATATGTATCCAGTCATAGGAACGTATAAGGGGAGATATCGACGGGACTCGCTTCACTAGCCATTTCTTTAGCTTTTTAAAATAGAACAATCAGAGACAATAAACGTTTTTAGAGGGGTTCAAGCACTCGGATGTTACACAAATAAATCTGGATCAATTTAACTGTGAGCCAGCGATTCACACTTTTCCATCTATTTTTTTAAATCAAAGGATTCTGTTACGTGTACAGCTTTTATTATATTATATAGTGATTTATATATATTTATTAAACATCTATCGGTATCATTAACGGCTAATGTCATTTCTCACCATTCAAGTATGTGTAAATTGGAGTGAATTAATCCAATGAGGTAGAAACAATTAAAATAAATGGATTTAAGCTGATTTATGACGACCATGTTGGCGTATTGGTCAAAGGGCTGCACTGCCGTACAGAGGGTCCCGGGTTCCATACGGTCACAATTTGGGTGATGTATAAATGTTGACTGTAGTCTGGGTATAATATACATGTATTAAAATATGTAAAAATATTTATGTAAGTATATGTTTATCAGTTGTTTAAGCTTAGTTTGACCCATCGTGTACAAAAATGGGTCCTTACATGTTATTATTAAGCCAAATCAATCTATCTGTAAAATTAATATTTCTTTATATAAGCCGAGCCCTCCCTACATAACGTCAGGAATGTGTCTGATCTGTTCGACGATATCTGACGTACAAGACACGCTTCGTCAGGCAAACTACTATTGGAGAGGCACCAAAACAAAAAGAAATATTAAGTGTTAGCAGTTTGTTATCACTAGAAAGTAACAAACATTTTCCAACGCGTGTATAAGGCATTTCATGATTATTATTCCGAAACGGGATTATTACTTTCATATTATGAACTCAGCACACTATACTCTGCATTCCGTTCAAAAATAGCTACGATTTCATATATATATTATTTTAAAAATCGGCGTATCAGGCGATCTTATTACAAGTAAAATTGCTATTTAAGGGATCCACTCAGATATTATTCTAAGCGAACACAGTTTTCCATTTTTCCGTTATACTGAGGATAGCATTTCCTGATTCACCTGAGATGACGTCATTGTTTTTACATCTTTCTGTAACTTTTCGCATTAAAGATATCTCGACTCTATAGTACTGATTCAGTATTCATAAAAGCTTTAATGAGTTTGAAATATGTTTCGTCACGTTTATTTATATGTTGCGCGACACGAGAGCGATAAGGACCAATCAATATTTCAAATGTGACTAGAATGTATTAAGCGAACACACACAACGTTTTATTACGAATAAGCATACTTATTTGAGCGACTAGTACTGGCGAGCTCTATGTTAATTATTGATTAAGAAAAACATAGGACAAATATATTTCAAATAATCAACGATATCGACATCCACTTCTTGATTGTGCTATTATTAGAATCATTAGTATGGAAATATATACAGTGCATCCAGTAATATAAGCATCTAATTGATAAAAATACTAAGTAAGTAAATAGCAAATGGTTAACACACGCGCTACATGCCTTGGAATAATAATTTTATTTAAAACGAAATTAAACTGTATCTGAAGCTTAAAAATTATACAACTTAATCACGATTGAATTTTTGGTTAAAAAATGAATGATTTACTAAAATTCTAGTTTTTAGAGTTATTTCCCAATAATGATTTCGAGCTGACTGCCTTAATGTACCAGTCTAATGTACTCCATTGACGCTAATATACCCATAATAAGCTAGATTACAATTTAAAAAGAAAGATTTCAAGAAGAAAGTAAATTTTATATACACACACTATTAAAAAAGCATACAGCACTAAAGATAAAAAACACATGGGCAGTGATAATAATTATTGAAATATTCAAAAGCCTTTTTTTTTTTAATTAAGGGAAATTTTCTTCTGTCTGTTCTTAGCGACGGCTAGATTAAAGTTTTAGTCTAGCTTATCGTCAAAATTAGCATGAACATTTAAAACGTTCACCGACTAAAAATACCCAGAGTACGTATTTAACGTCGCGTGTTCATGGTGCGCTTCTTGAATTTGTCACACAAATAATTCTTAAGTTAATTCATCGCATATGCGTATACAATGATGTAAGGATATATTTTGGGTATTTTGCATTTGGCCTATTAGGCGCTTATTAATCCGGTAGAGTCTTATAGTAGTTAAATTGTAACAAACTAAAAAATATTTTTAACAAAAACACTTTTATTTTTTATTAGCGAGTTTATTTTATTAATAACAGAAAACTAAATGGTAAAATTAATTTATTAACCATAAAGTATTTTGATTTCGTTAATCAGACATTCAATAAGGATTATATAATGTTGAAGTAGGTGCCAAGTAAATACAATCTCATTACATAACAAAAGTCAATCTCTAAAAAGCCTATCTGTAAATATTCAATAATTAAGAGTTATTGTTATTCAAACGTAAAAAGGCTTAGCCGATGTTTGATGAAATTTCATACAATGGACATACAAACCCAGGAAGCTTTAAGCTATGTTACTTTTCTGTGTTTTACTTGGTACTGTAATTTTAGATTTAAGCCTGTCTCGCTGTGATTATAAGGAAAGTGGCATTGAATTAATATTTGGCGTAAGTAATGGCATTGGCATATACGATTAGAATGGAAACTGAGAATATCCGGAACGGTTTACGGATGTATATACGAGGTCGACGCAGCTTATGCTTTAACAATATTTTACGGACGCTAAGTAATTAATATTTAATATAACACATGTTATCTAACCAGACAATAAATAAATATGAAACCAACATTTGTACTTAAATCTTGATTTAATAATTTAGTTCGTTTACACTCGTTGCGTTATACTTATGTAACCCATACGTTTTATACATTTTTAACGTTATTTTTTTTCACTATCGACGAGACTATGTTCCTTTTTATTTTTTTAACACAATCCAAAACCTGCGAAAACAATGGAATAATACTACAATTTTAACTTGCCATTAACATTCTGTGACGTTAACACAAACAATGACCCACGTTTGCAAAGTGATATTTCTTACGTAAATTGCTGACGTCTTAACACATTCAAAATGTTATAATTATCATATATTAATTTAATTATAATGCAAAAAAAAGCATGGCCACAACTTATCAAATGAAACATATAAAACACGCATGTCTGTGAATTTTTTTCTATGGAAGTAGTATACATATAACACTTGTATTTAAAAGATATAATATTATATTTATTACATACATAACAATTATATCAATCGAATTGCTTTTAACAAGAGCGACGTTCCGTCTCTTTCTGTCAAATTGGGTTTACGCTTATATGAGTAGAGATAGTTGAATAGTAGGTTATACTTTATAAAATCAACGTAACATTGATTATTACATAGGCTTTTACGAATTGTTTTATTTTATTGTATTTAATAAACTGAAATAAATAAGTCGTAATACTTAAAACCTGTAATATCATTTACATGGCGTCAGTATTTTTTCTTATCAGTAAGATAACGCGTGAAATACCGTCAAAGGAATTCTACACACGTAATAAAGTGGATAATCATCGTTTAAGATACTTAAACCAACACTTAAATTGGACGATAAAGACTCTGGCTGTCTTAGCAATTTCTTAATTTAAAATATGTCATGTTTAAGTCAAAAAAATATTTATATAAGTTTTGTTTCCTACAACCCTTTTGTATGTGACGGAACCTCCTCAGCATGTCCTTTTGTATCGCGATCAATACATCCTCTTTCACTTACAGATAGCTTCCATTCATTCGTTACACTATTATTTATTTTATCCTGCAAATTTACTACACACTTTTTGACGTGTGCATTTCTACAGCATTTATTCTACTTTCGTGCTTCTTCTGCCACAACCAACACTAGCTACGTTACTTTTACGTCGGTATAAGCATTCCCGTATAAAAGCTAGTCGGCCTTCATTTCGTTTTACAACTAAGAATATATATTTGTTAATTCATAAATAAACCAATTTAATTTGTTAAGCCAATCAAAAAGGTCACCTTGAACTATTATAAGAGTGGTAATTTTTCGTCCTTATTTTTAACCTAAGAGTACCACATGGCACCAACTACTATAATATAACAGAAAAAAAATGTGATTTCGAACTACAAACAATAAAATGCCAACATGCAGTGAGTAAATTAGCTTATGCAAAATTATTTCTAATCTTAGTTGTTATGAGGTGCAAAATCTACTTTAGTGCACGATACTCACCGACGTTGGAGTGGTAATCGTGAAGCGGATATAATGGATAATCACCTAGTTTCAACAGGTATGTTGATAGCAGTACAGCATCAGGCGGTTCCTGGCCGTGATGCTGGGCAGCCGGCCTCATCAGGGAGCTTATGGAGAAGTCGGTAGTTCGACTCTCACACCATCCGTTAACGTTGCACAGTTTACACTCCTTCATTGTAAATAAAAATATCCGTTTTTTTTGTACTCGGTTTGTACTTGGTAAATCACATAGAAAAATATACACCAAATACACACATCACAGGAGATATCACAGCATAGTTCGCACTGTTCCGGTCTATACACTAAAGGCACTAAGTATTTAGTCGATTACCTAAAAAAGGAAACGTCATAATGAATTTTGGCGTGCCCTTGACAATTAATGAAGGCACACGCGAGTCTAGTCTTACAGTTAGATATTTTCTAACAAATCAATGGTCTAATAGATGCGCCATACTTTTATAAAAAATAAGGGTAGGGGTGATTCAAGAAATGTCTCGAAATCACTGATCGACTAAGTCAGCGAACCAAATATGAATCACGTGGTGTGATTAAAAAAGTAGAGATAAGCATGGACTTTGATTCATTATAGTTTAAGTTTAAAACGGAGTCACTAAATTTATTATAATTTTTTGCGATCCAGGAATGAACTAGTCTTAATCTGGTTTACAGCTCCATTATCTTATGGATCTTATAGGTATTTCGGATTCCAGTAGTACACGAAGTCACATAACAGTAATCATATTGAAATACCTGTGTTGACTGTGCTACTTCGATGACCTCTTACAACTATTAATTGTCACGTTAACTACTTGACAAACTAAGATATACTCTGTCTATTATTTTGGTAAGTTGACATAAATATAGAGTAGCTTGGGGTACAGTCAGAAAATAAATGCCTTGTTTTCGATAAAATAAAATCCATTCGCAGAAATGAAATTTCAACTCAATTGGACAACAAAAGCATTTTATAAATAGATCATCATATATACATATTGTAATATGAAGATTTAGAAATAAAATTGAAAAAGCTTGATATCAGCGCACTGCATTGCAGAGTGTTATTTGATTTTCAAGTAAGCGATTCACTATTCTTATTTAAATTATGCCAATATTTTATAACTATAGCTAGCTTTAATATGCGGCTTCGTTTAAAACATAGCCATGTCATAAACTATTTTTTTAATTCATTGCCATCAATAAAGCGCATAAAAAAAGAAAACCCAGGAAATATTCAATGAAATGTTTTTGAGCATTAATCTTTTTAATGCAGAATAGAAAGTCGACTTCATGAAGCATTTGTCAAACGGATTACATATAAGTGACAAGCGACATATTTTCTACGTCTTCACTTTTCAAAGTGATTTATTCTCGCTTTTATGCTTGTACCATTATTTGAAGAAATAAATAATATTTATGGGATACACTTAACAACGCGTCCTGCTGGAGCATACTAATTACAATATAAAATAAATTTGAGTAAGTTTGATAGAAGCAATCACCATAATTAAAAACAAGAATGCGTTTAAATCATTACACAAGAAATGTCTGTTTCGTATTTTCACCACAAATGTTAACAAGTAATTTATCATTCTAATTTTTATTACGTGTACAATTTTTTGAGCTGCGAACAAACGACGCAATATGCAAGCGGCCTTGAATCGGCACAAACAAACGTCATGTGCACACGATGTCAAAACGAATCAAAAAACTGTTTACATTAAATAGAACATTTCAAACGAGATTTTTACTTTCGGCATCTAGTCAATCAAGTTCAAAGAGAGAGTAAAAAAAATGTATTACCGACCGTTCTTAATGTAATTAGTAAGAACATTCTGTTTTAAATATATAGCGCAATCAATGTTACAAATTTTTACAATGGATTGAGTTCATAATTTGTGTTATTAGTAGTGTAAATGACTTCTATTTTGTACTTTTATATATATGTATAACGCCCAATAAAGCAGGCGGAATCCGTTACTAAAAAAATGAACACTCGCTTGCAGTTTAGAAGATTCGACAATAGAAAAGATGTTCGGTTCCTTATAACCTCGAAGGGTTCTTTGGGTCTTCCGTATCATAAAAAATGGCCCAAATAATAGGTACTCGCACGTGCGTTGAAGCAGGGTATCGACAGCTGGCACGGCAGCTGGCGGAAGATCCCCGCGCCCCTCTTACCTGCATCACTAATTCGTAATCACCAATATTCAGACCATAAATATACCTGTTATACAAATCAATATTACGATTCGAATTTCAAATTACTTCTAGTTCTCTAGCTGATGAGTCATTACAGGCTTAATGTAAATGTTTAGATTTTTTTTATTTTTGTCTAATGATCCGACTATGGTAATATACAAACTATTCAGGTATTTTTTAATGACAGCAATTGCTTAGAAATTTGCTTGTTATGTTTGTTAATTTACGTTTACTGTCATAGTTAGAACTCTTTTGGCACTGGCACTTGGCGGGAGCCCAGGAATACACACCGATTTTCAATGCAGTATATCGTTTTATTAGTTTTGATACGTTGCATAATATTGTTTTAAGTTTTTATTTTAATATAGCGTTAAGAGTAGTGATCCTAGTGACTAATGGTCCCGTTTGTTTGAATTACAATTTTAAGCAAAGTTAGTCCTGATTATTTTATTATTAAGACCCATCGCAATACAAAGTGATATGATATATGATAGTTAAGTATAAACGCGATAATATACTTTATAGGTTCTTAGCACCATACCATGGTTCGCTTTAAAAAGAAGAAATATACGAAAACGTTCACTTGGTCAAAACTCATGTTTTGTGAGTTGAGTTGTGAGAGTTTTATCACAGATTTCAATTATCACAACCGATTACCGTATCAAGACTGATAATAAGATAAGAGAATTTCTATTTAAAATTGTTTATTGACATTTTACTGTTTTATATATAATCTTTTGTTCGATCCTTAAAATATCATTTTCTGATTCCAGAGACTTCCTTACTTCAATAATATTGATTTTTGAACATAAATATTATAATCATATGAAATACTTTTTGAACTTTCTCTTAAAATAAATTATTTCACTTTTTCAATATACATATATTAATCCACGTTGCTCGCGAGTCGTCAATAACTCAATATTACATAAGCAAAGCTTGCGTAAAACCACTTAAGAAGCTCAAGTAATTCTAACTAGAGGAGAGCTTTTAGTTCGTAAATTTATTCGTTTAATCTAATGTCACAATTTCTGTAAAAATAATTGAATAAATGAAAATAGTTTTATACTGCAAAAATCCGACTTAAAAGGTAGGATAGTATATTATTATATTCAAGGAATAGTGTATCCTTTAATTTTTGTGTTCACCATGTGAATATATTTTTTTGACGTTCTTAGTGTAAAGTGTATATGAACAAATATATTTTGGACTTATACTATACTTGGACAATAGTGTTGCTACCAATTAGTTATAACAAAGAAACGTCGAATCCCGAACTGATACCTAAAATTATTTAGTACAATGAACGTCTTTATCACTTACGAGCGATCTCTTTCAGGAAACACAGCATACTGAAGTTCATAGTTTTAACAAGTTTAATTTGTATAGCAATCATGACCACTTCACTTCGCGGGTAGACACATAACAAAGATAGCTTGTCAAGTTTTTATTACCGATCTTGGAACTTTTTTCCGTTAGACATATCCAGTTTTTTGTTACTGTATGTCGGTCATCACGATTCTATTGTTCATCTCTAATACTTTTGATTTATTCCTTCCTAATGCTTTCTAATCATGTCTTCCGTTATGTGTTCTCGTTAAGATAATGTATTGAATAAAACTACCTAGCGCTGTTAAAACTACTCGTGACTTGGTATGAATTTCAACGTTTCGTAATAAAAGGTTTAAGTAATTGATAACAATTCTGGTAATCCCCCTAAAACCCTTCGGGTAAATAAACTCAATTTATGCCGCGTTAGAATTAGCAGCACAAGATTATACCAGATTACTTTACAGAGTGGTAGACGATCTTCGTCTGTGGCAGAGATTGTCGAATATAATTGGTAAAAAAAGTTGATTATAAGTCACAGATTTGTTATTTTAATACTTTTTTATCGAGTGCCGAGTAATATACCTTTTCTCTCTGTTACAAAAAATAACATATTATACTTTAAAATTTGCGGCTATAAAACATTTAGTGTAGTAAATTCATGAATTATAAATTCTAGCGCTTCATTTGAAACAAAAATATGATGAAATTAAACAGGAAATTCAAACTTTCCCATATCAGTAGCATTATCTATTTCTAATCTGTGTAACTGATATTCGTATCTGTGAAATTTTGCTAGCAAAGGGCCGGAGGGCTGGTGAAAGCAAGCCTTTCACTTCGCGTTTACACTAATAAGTAGGTATTGAAATGATTATAAACATATCGTGTTTATCTTATTTCTTGAGCACGTTAATTTCGACAGAATATAGACATTTAAATCATTCTTAAATATACATTTATTATAAAGATACATATTTTTTAAATGCGCGCCTTATTACTTTTAATTCACACGCATAAATTAATAAAATTATTTAAAGTATAATTGTAATATTGTTAGTAGTCTATAAAATTTTATTAGTTATATAGTTGAGCTCAATATAACAATAAATAATATTTTAAGTACCTATCTTTTACTCAATACAAAACGTTAAATATATTCGCATTATAATCTAGTGTGTTCAGAGTTTGAACGAAATAGATTAAATAAAATGTAAATTTTATCTTTTCGTACAACTGATAGGTATAGTTCGTAATTTGCATATGACAATTAGGCACAAAATAGATTTATGACATTTAATAAAGGTGATTTGCCAAATTTTATAGTTTTTCCATAGGTTATCGATTAAAATATATAATCATATACATGCAAAGAATGTTTTGTATGTTTAAAGATAGATTAAATAAAATGACAGCTATTTTAAAACTTCACGCACGCCTTTAGTCTTTATCTAGGGCAATAGGCAACGTGGAGATGGCAGCAATTGATTATGTTCCAAATCTATAAGTATTAGGTCCACATTAAATTGTCTGCCAAATTAAGAATTTAGAGCGAATACTATGATATATCTAGTGTGACGGTTGTATGTAACCTAAAGTTCTTTCTAAACCGTTTCGTTTATACTCTTAAAAGCCGATAAAAATAATATCGATTTATTTTACTTCACTACTTAAACAGTTAAAATCACGATAAAAGATCCTTAATTAAACGTTCTAGTATCAAATTAACTTTATAGCTTATCTGTTTAAACGTGAATAGATACTTATAGGTTAAATTTCAATAAAATATTGGATGAATATAGCAGTTTGTTGACATTTAGAGAATATGGTAAATGGTAATATGACACCCGCGAGCTGTCTCCATTTACGTCACTTAATTGTTAAATCAAAAGCCGGCCGGTGCGTCACAACTATCAAGTACCTCAAAAAAAAATGCAGTAGGTAAGAAATTGACAACTTTTATAAAAACCGTTTGATAAATCATAAAACTAGTTGAAATAATTCACTATTTAGATGGGGCGTACAAAACTAATTCAAAGCTGAACTAACCATAAAACGCAATAGTACTGTTAACATCCATTCATATTAGCAATCCTTGGACACTTGTTATAAAACACAGCAAATCCACAATGTACACATGAACCGGTGTTTCATTTAGGTTATTTCGCGAAAGGAAGCGCGGTCGTGTTTACGCTTGGCGGCGCTTTTTTACAAAATACGAGACAACCGCTCGCCTACGTGGTTGGAAGTCGACTGGCGGGCGGGCGTAAAGAAAGCTGCGTGGCGGGGAGGGAGGGACACCTGCGGGACGGGAGCTTCGAACTACGCAATAAACGCTCGATAGACTTTCTCATTTGGTTCGCTTAACCGTGTGAACGTAAGCTCGTTTTGCAAATGCAATACAAGTTACTAATTCACACTTGCCCCCTTTGATAAGAGGTTGTGCGACCTTCATAAGCTGAAGGAAAACACAAATCGTTCGCTTTGTGTTCGCGAGCGTTTTAGGATGCAAATAACCGGCTGAGACATATTCCCACCTGAAACGTTAGTAAGAAAAACAAGCTCGACCGCCTTGTGTTGATGATACATTTTTAAATGATATTTAACCGAACTTCAATAATTTTTAAACACGTTAATTGTCGTAAGCGTCATCTCCGCCTTCGGCTGTTTTCGCCGCTATTTAAATTACATGACAACTGAGAAATGAGAGGAACAGTCGCTTCCGTTTTCTGTAACTAAAGTAGAAAAATAGTAATACTAGAGAAATATCAAACAGTATTTTGTTCCGAATGAGTTAGAAATAAGGAATTTGTATGTTTAAAAAAAATTGATAAAATATATACCTTGTTAATATAGTGCTATTTATATCCTTTCGTTTATTATATAGTAGTAACACACAACAGAATTTAGTCAGTTATAAAATTTAATTAGTGAAATATAAAAGTTTTCTATGTTATGGCAACCGTTTAGGTTAGTTTAATATTTAAAGATTATATAGTGAGTGTTATGGCTACTTACATAAGGATTTAGCGTTAGTTTATTAAATATATTAGGAAAATATAACAAAATAAAAATAGATTATCAGCCCTTTTTATATCTATAGTATATATTAAGCATTACGCTTATATCAAAATTACTTTTGATTCGTATAATTGCTCTCTCTCAAATACTACCTTCTCCTCTATCTCTGTCAAATTGTGTTTACGCTATGATGAAATGTGTTATATACATTAATAAAACAGTTTAATAATATGTACTGATTTACTATTTACACGGAAGACAAAAGTTACTTTCACAAATAGTCTTTATGAATAAACGTTAGCTTAAAATATCAAGGTACAATTTTTTAATTTCTGTTTATAAACGAAAAAATAATTAGGCAGTACTAAAATATTATAATAAATTTACATTTCTGGTTAAGTTGATCCACTTCCTACGTATATTAAACAGTACAGAAAATCAAAGCTTCACGATCGGCACAAATATTATGTACATTCGTATGCAAGGCACGTCTCAAAGTCAATCCAGGAGTCATGAGAATGTGCAATAATTACGAAATAATTCAATAAATGTCTTTGAAGGCACGTTTATTTATTCGGTATGTGGAGTTAACAAAATCAATGGCCCAACGCCGGCTAATGGGACCCATACATTTTCCAATCAAGCTTTTTCGTCGATAAGATTTTAATTGGTAGTTTAGAGAGATGAAGCGCTTTTTAAAAGACATGTTTCAAACATAACTTAGGAGGGATTACATGGATGACGAGTTTAGTAGTACATTAAGGAATATAAGGATTATATACTGAAGCTATGTGGTGAGTTTAGTAAAAAGAAATAAAATAAAATTCCGTTTGAAACGATTCACACTCTACAGTCTACACAATTCTGTGTAGTGTGAGTAAAATATCTAGATTTTCATAAACATCGAGCTTTGTACTGTAAAATGCTAACAGAGACAATTCTCACGAAGGAAGCAGTTGCCCCTTGACCTAATTTAATTATTCTATAAGATTTATTTATTTCACATATTTCTGTAACTTCTCTTCGTGTTTTTTTTTCGGAAGACCTAAGCACTGCAGAAAGATATAAATTTTTTTTATTCTACTCAGTAACAGCCATACATACATTTCGTTCTATTGTTGTACATTTTGTAAAAATACAGCAAATATTGTGCGTCGTAAAATATTAACACACAAATTGTAACAAAACTTACCGTAAGCTTTTTAAGAAAACAATTTTTACTTAAATAACAAGTGTCCTTACTTGGTGGCCCCACTCATTATGTATACCAACTCCAGATCTCGATATGGAGAAGAGGAATGTCAAATTGGGTTAATTAACTGATGATAAGTGTGTCTTCATTGTCGGAAAAAAACATAGTATATTTAATTACGAGTACGTTACTTGTATTTAAAGGCAAATATAAAATGTCAGTCTGTAGGTGTAGGTGCAAGACAATTGTTTAAATTAGTCAGGATATTAAAATTATTAGGTTTTTTATTATTTGGACAAAATAGTACAAAATCCCAATAGACCAATATAAAAGCAATACTCCGCGAAAAACCCACAACAACTAGACGCACGTTTCGCTCCGACACCGGAGCATCATCAGGATATTGCCTCTAAGAACAGCGTTCGTACTTTGAACTTCCGCAAAGTAACGCCTGATTCTATTAATTATATTTGGGGAATAGTTCCCCTCAATGGTACTAGGCCTCCTTCTCCTCCCCACTCCACTCCACTCTACTCCTTTGTTTGTAATAGAAAACTTTGTTACAATATATATTTATAAAAATACTATATACCAAGCAAACGTTTTCTTAGTACAAGTACCTACTGTCTCTTGTCTGTTTACGTAATAGGTCTATCAATATTTTCTTAAATGTATTCTTTTTACTATCCTTAGTATATCTATGCGCTAAGACAACAAATAGTATTTATAAAGTGAACTATAGAATCTCTACACAATAAAAGGCACGTTAATTGAAGGTCAAAGGATAAAGTAATCAATATTCACCAAGTCTTTATTAAGTGTATGGTGCTATTAAATGTTAGTTTAGCTATAATTATGGAATATTCGATATATTTTCGTACTGTTTCAAATTGTTGATTTCGATTCACTTAGCGAGACTTTCGCTTGAGGAACATTATTATTATTATTAAGAACATACAATAATATTAAATCGAAGACGCCTTACAGACGTACGTAGTGCATAAAATTAATATTTCGTCGGTCAGCGTAAAGCCGCGAGAAATAGAAGCGGAGTTAGTATTTAATTACCAATTATCAACGGCACAATAGCATAGTGATTAATTACTTACAAACTGTAATTCCGATAAATTACAGTAATTTTATACACTCATTAACATTTTCCGTTCCCATTACGGAAACGATGCATGTACGAAACCGCGAACCAAAACTTTTTCTAAAAAAACACAAAAGGTTCCAGCCAGCTGCGTCCGCGCATCCTGTCTCCCATTCATTATGAAATATATATCTGCCCTCCTCTTTTACGCGTGCATTGCCGACGTGAAAACGAGATGACTATATACTTTAAGATAACGGTAGCGTTTGATAACGTATTTTGCCTTGAGGGCCGAGGCGCCTGAGTGGACAAAAGGCTGTAAACATGACAGTTGTGATTAGCTTATTTGAGTTTTAAAAAAAAGACTAGAACCATCTTAAACGGCCCGTTTGGTCTACCGCTGTTTATGTTACGCGCGAAACGTTGCATCGTTAAGGCTTTTTATTGATTATTAAATAAACAATGAATTACTTATTTATGTGTTGAGATTAATACGTTTTGGAATTTAGTCTATGATTTTATAAAAAATCTACTTAATGCATGACTATTCTTATGGATGTCTAGAAGTTAAAGCTTTCAGTATTTCGTACATTAAGTAGTCTTTTAAATGTATTTAACAAGTCCATCGTATAAACGGTTAAATGAAAACCCATAAAGAGAATACCCGAACAGTAAATAGTAATTACGGAATTGCAGTTTTTGCCGAACAAAGCTAAAATAAATACCTGTCACAGTTTCGCAGTGTTTCCAACGTCCGAGAATCGGTATTTCTAACCTTCGTTTTTGATATTGTTTTGTTTATGAATGGAATATTGGGTATTCTGCGGGGAAATCCCATAAACTAAAACAAACGTTGTCAGTGGGTATATTGTTACAAATGTCTGTTATTACTGTGAATCTACGTAGATACGTTCTAATCAACTATAATTGATGATACTTTTCTTCGTTGCGGTTTCAGCGGATCGGGAATCAATTTAAGCAAATTTAACTTAGCTAAAATCGAACGAGAGAACAACTTTAGTCCTTGAGAGCTGATTTAATAGATTAATTATTTCTAATATTGACACGATTGGAATCGGAACGCCAAGAGTATCAAATATTTTGGAATTATAGGGTAGAAAGTAAACAATAAAACACGTTTCGATCTAATTAAAAGTAAAAGAAGTTTTATAATGAACACAGAAACCCACGTCTATTGTAAACTTTTTTGTAAATTCTTCGTGTTTTTGAAGTCTGTTCAAAGACATCGACCAATCTCGACTTATATTAATTAGTGTGTTTTCGGTTTATTATAGATTTAGATTATTATTATTATTATATTATAAATTTTAACCCTTCAGGTTTAATGGCACTTAAACATAAAAACATAACTATGTTACATAATGATTTGTATAAATATAAAATAAATAAAATAGATAAGATAGACCAAAAATCGTCCTGAATGGGTAGCCTATACAACGTTTGGTTTGCATATAGGCCAATTGTACAGTGAAAACTTGACTCCTCTTATCTTTGGTTAATGATAACATTTCATGCGGTTAAGGTCAGTCTTATCTATCTATATATTATTACATGAAAATTCGACACAATTCAAATTTGGAACAAACATTCTCAATGGTTTATTATCAATAAGCATTTAGGATATGAAAAATACATAAAAACTAATACGTAAATGCTTTTTTTTCCATCATATCGGTATTTGGTTCACTTATTCGCTATGTCCTTTTGTTAATATCCAGATAAATATTATTTAATGTTTTATTCTCGAAAAGTAAGAATACCTATGTTCAAAAATGGAACTGCATTGACCAAATTTGGCGCGCAAATAGTGAAGCATCAACCTTACAGATTAGATAAATTATCTCCATATATATATAGGGATATCAAATTGTGTTTTGGGAACCACATCACTATTGAAATAAAAAATTAACAGTCGCCACCTGAAACTGGTGTTAATTCAAAAGAGATTGTAATTCATACTAAAGCTTCACTGTTCTTAATCTATTTGAATTTTCCTAATTATAACTTCCCAGTTAAACTATATCAAACTTAATACAAAATTGTTATTTTTTATTATATAAATATTTATGTAAAACATACCATTATAGGTGCCTTAAAAATTCAATTAACAGAGCGAATCGTTCAAGACAGGTGGTGAACAAGGAAGCTACACATGAAGGTTAAAAATATTAAAATATTTCAAGCATGTATCGCCTACTACATCCGGTACATATGAACATTCCAAGTGCATAATGCAATATCGAAACAACTTATAATCGGATGAAATATACTTTGATCCACATAGATCTTAATAAAAAACAAACAAATGATGGAATTAAACCTAATTTAATTAGAATACTACTTTTTTTAATACTTGCATTAAAAATGTTTACACAAATATTATCATATGTCGGTTTTTTCTGACTTAAAACGTAAACCTTACCTGTTTAATGTATGTAGCATTCGCGGGAATGTCTACATATTTTTTAGAGACAGTACACAGAATGATTGTATACAGTAATTCAAGAGACTTCCGTACGGGCTATTGAAATTTAATGTTATACATTTAACTATGTCGGGGTGGACTAGGAGTGGATCGGCAAAGTATGTTTAAAGATAAGCATGCTTTATTTAGCTTGTCGCGACGGTGTCACCAAACCGTCAATGTGCCAAAATGCCCCATTAATAGTGTCCATTACTGCATCATGACTGAGAACATTTTGCACAGTACATATAAAAGTAGTTGACATACACTTAAGTGCGAGAAGGTCATTGTCATACAATAATTATTAAAAAAAGTAGACAACAACACGTATAAAAAAACAAATGACATTTAAAATAGGTTACTTTTCAAAGAAAAATACATTACTGTAGCGTGACTAATGATACAATTCGAGATCCACATGAGTGTTTATCATAATAATTCTACACGAAACCACTAAATAGTTACGACACGAATCTTTACACTCATTTTTCAAATAACTGCGCGTTTCGCTCCACATTATAACAAGAACCACGAAGAATCGTCGATGCTAAGAAAAATCAAAGTTTATTGGAGTAAAATCGGAGTTTCCGAGAAATTGATGTTTGAGAGGATTATAGTATGTTACTTGCAAAATGTATAGCACAAGATCTGAGCACCGATTTTGAATGACTAAATTAAAGGTAATATTGTAATTTTGATAAATAGGTTGCAGCAAAATTACGAAAAGTAAAAGAATATAGATGAGAATTATATAGATAAGCACAAAGCCCACTTAGTTAACTACAATAACTGTTTGTTGGGACATAGTTTATATATTTACTACCTGTTTTTACCTGCGGCTTCACACACGTTATTAAAAAGACCCGTACACGTCATTACACAAAATACAAAAATTATGTGTAGTATGTAATATATTTCATAAAAATAGACGTAATAAAAGTATCTATTTAAGAAAAAAATCTACCATGTAGGATGGGTTGGTGTGTATGATATTTTCGCTAAATCAAGACAAGACAATATGTTAATATATTGTATGTATCTAAGCCTATATGTTATTCTGATCTAATATCATTGTAAATAAATGAATAATATTGTAAATTTTCATTCACCATCATCAAAGCGGCGATAAGATTCTATGAAAAAGTGATTTTTCATGTCATTATTGTTGTTAACAATTTTCTGCTAAAACCGACAGTTCACTGATGTAACCTACAAACCTTTGGTCGGATCTTAGACTAGTAAATGCGGAAGCTCGACAAATCAACGCCCTACGGGTATTTTATGGGAACCGGTTTACCGGTGTAACCGGTATCAATTCGTAAGTAGAAATTTTATTGCAAATCTTTAATAGATTATTAATGTAGCCGGTGAATTGATAAAACATGTATTCTGCATTCGTAAAAAATGGAGCTGGAAGGATGCACTGCATTGGGTTTTGGAGATAATTTTAGTATAATAAAAGACGGATATTTGGCAAATGTATAGAGATATATATTACCAATTGTAACAAGCAATCAGGTACCGATTTTCTTTTGTTGGACGATTTCAGAGTGCTTTCCAAGAAAGGTTTACTATGACCGTATGGTTGTTTGACCATACCCTTTCTAGCCTAATCTTATATGATTCAGGTATACGGAAAGCTGACACACTGGAATAAAACGAAGACTTTATATATTCACCCTACACATCTCACAACACATACAATACGGGTTACGATATTACTTTTAACACAAGAAAAATGCTAGCAACATAACAGTAAGGCAGAGTAAGTAAGTAAGTAAGCCAGAGTTTATCTTTCTAACGCTTAGTAAGTGACAAAATAAGTGGCTCCATCCAACCTTTAAAACGTAGCTGTAAAAGTTGATTAAGAATAATTTATGAAAATTACCAACTGGACGAGACTGGACATATAAGCATTAGTTAAACTATAACTAGATAGCACACTGTAAATTTCGATAGTTCAAAGCGTAGTATTGTAATTTGAGACGAGTCTATTACAGTAATGAGTAAACAAGGGTTTGTCTGAGCCAACTCAGAGCAAAGCGAGATGAGTTTTTATTTCTCATTGTGCTCAACAAAAACGTCTGACAATCGAGCATTCACTGCAGGGTTGAGACTAAAATAAAAATCTAGAACAGAAGTCTCCTGTATCAATATATATTCGGAATATACGCAGCAAAGTATAACATTTAGTTTGAATGACATGATTTTTAAAATCAATAAATCTCGTTAAAACTTATGGGCCCATGTATTTCAACATGTTATAGATAAGCGCGTAAGTATGTGGGATCACATACTTAGCGCATACGTATGGCTATGTCAACACTTAGTATTATCATTAGCGTTTAATATGTATTTGGAAAAACTATGATTGAATTGAAGCTTAACTCTATAATCGTAAATTACAAATAAGTATAGAAAATCCAATCGGTCAGAGTCACCACTACATACACATAGAATTTAAGAATATGGGTCTTTGATAAGTATCTCTCCTTATATATAGTATTATTGATATGGTATATTTTTAATGATTTCATTTCCGCTTCTTAAAATATTTTAAAAATCTCCTCAAATCAAAATGTATTCGCCAGATAATTTTGTTTAATGAAGTTCAAGACAAAATATGTCTCTATATATAATGATTAAGAGTCAGATAACAACTTGTAATAAAAATACACGTGTAAACTGTCAAAACTCATATTTATTCAACCCTACATAATGAACATCATTGACTGAGAGCGGATTTCCGAACGGCCCTCGCGTACAGGATGAAAATTCCATGTCATCTTAAACACACTCAATATAGTACTCTACATTTTTACGATCTGATTGATTTATTATATTATAAAAGCTCTATTATACTATAGAGTCAGTGTGATAATCTTATATATTGAAAAAATAATAGAACATACATGCATGCAGTATACTTTTCAGGAAATGAGAACGTACCTGTAACAAAAAATACAATTTAATATATCAATAACAGAATGAACAAGTCATGTTATTCTGTCGTACTTTTTTTACGAATAAACTTCCATTAACAGTTGACCAACATTCCTGTACACGTTTAGTAAAATATAAATCGATAATAAATCCATGAAGATATGAAAACAAAACATTGTTATTGTATCTTAAATCTGTCGCTAAATAGCATGTAACTTTTGCCACTTAATAGAATAATACTTAAGAAATATTTTAACATTACATTTATTACATTCTTTTCTTTCTGAATATTGTAGCTTATGTATTTAAGCTTTATGTACAATACATACAAAGTTACAAAATTACAATGCACTTTCTAAACTCATATATTTTAAGACGATCAAAGTTTAATAGAATTCAAGTAATATTTTATGTGAGTTGTAACTGTTCTCGAAGTTGTGAAGATATTCCTTAAGCTGATAGGAATTATGAATATTTGCAGATAAACTTAAGCTTACTAAGATGAATGCATACAAATAGAGCACTTTCGCGCGATTATGTCATACGTACAATTTCTATGTGAGATAAAGTGACGTTATGAATGAGTTTATATGTAAAAGTAAAATATTTCTTAACAATATAGATAAGAACTTAAATTGCATAGAAGAAAATATCAGCGTAAATCGTAGTTTAAGTATTGTGTTCATAAATTACGTTGAGCGATGGCATTAAATTACCACACAATAATTATTTTAGTTTGCATTCAATCGCTCAGTTACCAGTGCGCTCGTTATCATGAACATAACCATCATATTTAGAATTAAGCCAATATACCCAATTATATTATCTTTATTTTGTTACTCGTACATGTATAATCGCAAACAGATATGTAGGTATTGTACTTATAACTCTATAGAATTATAGTAACGCTTTTGATGTCCGTCCTAACTATGGTTTTGGGGCCGTCATATTTCTGTGTCACACATGTATACTGACTTTATGTGTCAGCCTATCTTTCACGTTTTCCCTACGTAGGTAGGGTGAGAGAAGAAAATGTATTGGTGCGATGTAGAGATTCGAACGCGGTCCTCTCAACATTCATTAAAAAATAGAGCATTGAAATACAAAATTATAAAACAAATACACTATTAACAATTGAATCAAAAGTGTAGGAAGCCCTGAAGTAAAATATTTATAGCTTGTATTATGGTAGCTAAACGAACTGATGAATCATAAAGAGTGAAATAATATGCTCTGCATAAATTTTAAAAAGAAACTAGCTGACCCGGCAAACGTTGTCTTGCTATACACGTGATTTCAATTTTCAATTAATCAATAAAAAATAGGGATTGATCTTAGAGGGGTAAAATTTAGGTTTTATATATTTTTGCATCAAAGAAAAATAAAAAATAAGAAATTTTGTCAAAAAAAATATAGGGGGATTAAAAATAGATGTTAGCCGATTCTCAAGACCTACTGAATTCTCATATAAAAGTTCATAAAGATCGGTCGAGTCCTCTCGGAGGAGTTCAATTACGCAACCCGTGACACGAGAATTTTATATATAAGATTATAAATATATCATTCAGTTTATTTAATATGATTAATACCAAACTTGCGTGTATAATATGTCATAAAGCTACGTACGGAATATATTACAAAGCTGGAGCCAGGCCGTAATTCAACTATGTGTTAATTAACACATAATGCCTGACACTGGTGTGATATTAGGCGCATGCCTAATCGTATATGGCTTAACCGATTTGAATTGTTGAGGCTCATGTTGAGTTAAGGGCAAACAGTGATAGCATGAAACACATCATCTAGGAGGTAAAAACATCAAACGCATTCAACGCGTATCAATCAACCGATAACACATTTTGTTTACCCTTTTTGCGTAAACCTAGTGACAAATTTGGGTATTATATCCTTATGTCTGTTAAACATTAACCCTAATATTATAGTAACTAATGTGTAATCGTACGCGACTCTTCAGTGCTTTAGTTTAAGAGTCCAATAAATATGTATTGTTTATATATTATAACAAACCATTCATGACAAATAAAGTTTTGTAAATTACGTTTATTTATATATTCAATTATAAATAACATTAATGGAAAATTAGCGATTACAAGTTTAACCTCAACCTTTACAAGCACGCATAAAGTTTAATAAATATACAAAGCACAAGCGAAATAATACGATAGTGCTACATTTGATGTTTAATAAGACATAACGCAATGTTACCTAGTATTGTGATAATACCACGAACTAGTCGGGATATGCACAAACAAACAGTTGAATTGCAAATAGAATTACAAGAATTGGAAGTGCTCACGCCCGAATACAAAGTTATTTAGACTCAAATATAACAGCTGAAAAGAAATAACATTTTGAGTAGCTCTTACAATCACGTTTTTATTTGTCAATATTTTTCGATTACAATGATATTTAAACTATAAGGTTAATTGTTTACTCATAAAGCTTTTAAATGTCGTCCTTGCCACTATTATCAAAACGAAACATTCTTAAACTACTTACGATTAATGGAGTTTATTTTTATAATCACGAATTTATTTATAAATTAAACAATCATAATTTATTTATATACTGTTTACCTTTTGTGTTTTAAAATGGATATCAAAAGTCATTAAAGAACGGATGTGCCATCGCATATATCAAACACATAAAATAATGCCACTAAAGCTATGAGCCTATGTCAAACTCTGTACCTATTTTGAAGGCAAGGAAGAAGATAGATTTTATAAATTTCAATTCGCAGTTAATATTGGATACGAACATACATCACCAGTTGGCGTAATGGTTTACCACGCCGAACTGCCAAAGCGTCTCGGTTCGACTCTCGGTACGGTCAACCTTTGTGGGTATATGCTTTATACTTCTAAACCTATATATCAGTAAGTATATGTTTATCATTTCTTTTAGCCAAGTACAAGGCACAAGCCATAAATAACTTATTTTAGGGCTAAACAGTCCTATATGAAATAAGTTCTGATATGATCATTAAAAAATTGTTTGTTGAACTATACCGAAAAATCTTCTCATTTGATACTATATTTGATGATCGTACATGATTCACGTTACACACTGCTGCAATTACACGGCAAAGACAAGCTATATTAAAAATTAATGTTATAGATACAACATTCAAGAGATATACTGAGTATTACTCGTATCTGTACTTGATACAATATTTAAAGTATGAACCGCCCTAACATGAGTAAACATCTAAAAGCTATAACGTTGTCTTGCGTCATCTCTGCTAGTATCAAGGACGGTGTTTTAAAATACTCCGTTTGGTCGTAAATCGTGTCAGTGTCATCCTGTTATAGCCAAATTACACATTACAGATTACCAGTTCAGTTTTATTTACTCCTAGTAGTCCTTTTGATATTTTTTGTAACTATTTTATATCGAGAACTGTGGTTATAGACCCAAGATTATTTAAGCGTAAAGAACATTTTGATAAGAGGGGGGGGGTGAAAAATTTAAGTAGAAGGGTTGATTTTTAAATTTCTAAAACTCTTGATCAGGGCATTTTTTTTTCCCTTTCTGGGAATTCTTTTGGGCAAGGGTTTTTTTTTGGGGGGGGGGGGGGGGGGAAAAGTTTTTTTTTTTTTTTTTTAAATGTTTAAACTCGAAAGAATTTTTTACGCAAATTTCTAGAAAACTTGTATTGCCTTCCTCTTTGTTTTCTTTGAACGTCAAACGTTTTCCAGGTACAACATGAAATTTTAGAGTTATTTAAACAACATCGAAACACTTTCCGTCTGAAAGGCAAATTGTGACTATTAAAGTGATCTCTTTTGGAGCAATACAAGATTTTAGGTGATCAAGAAATCGATTTTAATTAAGGAGAAGTATCAATGTCAATTTGTTTAACCTATACGGCCTCCAACAGTTTAACGACTTCCGTCAAAGCCATTATGTGATCAAGTTTACGTGCTAATCTAAGAAAAATATCTCGAATGGGTTTCTAATATTTCATCCGGATTTCCAGCAGTAGGTTTAGTAATACTAAGATTTGACAAAACCGTGTAAGCTTTCCGAGTATTATTCATTCATTGCACTATTGGAAACCCTGGAATACTTATTTTATTATATTTTTATTAGGACAACTAACCTAACTATTCTTCTTATTATCCTAACTATTCAGGTTCTTTGATACACAGCCTAGTGACAGACAGACACACAGTGAAGTCTCAATAACAACTTGATTTTTATGCTTTGGGTATAGTAAAAACAATTAAGTGACGCAAATCCCATGAAAGGATCAAAAATGTATTCTACTCTCTTCCATCGTTAGGTAGTTGGTATTTAAAGCAAAACATACGATCATTTCCGGGAAAATGAGTTAAAGTGTCACTGCACTTCCATTATTTATTTCTACACTGTGACCGGTTTTCACAACGCAAAATCTGCCGAAGTTTTATGTCTACAATGTCACGAAAAAATAGAATTAACACTTTTAATAAGATTACAATCGTGGTTACAAGAACATCGCGTGATGTGATATTAATTGCTTTATTTAAGGTAAAACGCGAATTTTACACATTTTTAAATAACAAGAACCATAATATCTTATTTGTTATATTAATAAAAGGTCAGCCGCTTAGACTAAATAAAAAAATCTTATTCTTATGTCTCCCGATTATAAACACGTGAATCATTAAATCATTGACGACTAGACATTTTTAACAAGGCGCTGATGATAAATCCTTAGGAAACTGATAATTTAAGGTAAAATTATTTTATATAAAATACTTATTCTTATTTGTGTAATTCAATGTTATTTAAACGGAAACATTGAACAATAAATAATTACATCATGCCGTGACAGTGATTCAGACATGTGATATAAACCGACCCCAGTTTTTATAAACCCACTAATAAGGTAGTAATTTAATTTTTTTATGACTATTGTTTTATTATTTACAGTAAATGGGAAGTCACAGACCCCCAAAAATCGTTTTTCCCCCCCCCCGGGGGGGGGGGAAAAAAAAAAAAAAAAAAAACCCCTTTTTTTTTTTTTTTTTTTTTTTTTTTTTTGTATTATACTCTACTTATACGAGAAACAATATGACAAAATTTATTTAACTAATAAGGTTTGTAAACTCCATAATGAGACTTGGAGAAAAGAAATAATGAAAGGAGGAGAAAACTTGCCAGTTGTTCTAGTCCGCATTACGCCCTTATTTTGTGAAGATAATAATAAAAAATAATGTTCATTTTTTTAAGTTTCACTACATAAGAAGAACGATTCGACTATTTCTATAAGACTAAATACATTTTCACTTTGACTGTAATTCTGGCAAGTCTTTGCCTAGGTATATACATTAACACTCGTGTCATAAAATTTCCTGTAACAGGTTCTTAACCTAATTATCCTAACCTAAACAACTATAATTTATTTGATAGTTATCACCATATTGGGACAACATTAATTATTTAATAATATTCAATTACATGTTACTTTAAGTTCGTTTAAATATTTAACAAACTGGTGTTTAAACTAGATGATAGTAAATCCTTGTTTAATTTATTTAAAGTAAAAAGATGAATTGGTCACAACAAATCATGTATTTAAAGCCTTAGCTTTATCTATCGTAACACTGACCTTACGAGCCGTTTATTCACGTGTGACAACTGAATGCGACAGCTATTTAAGATAAGTATTATCTTATCTGCACTTCACATACGCGGGATTTAAAACTTTATTAATTTATTTAAAAAAGTTCCATACGACCTTTATACGATACAAAGAATCGTTTTAAAAATTTTTATTTAATTGTTTATTTAATTCGCGTTAAATATAATACGATATATAATTAGTCACGACCGGTTATATCTTTAAAATGATCGCTCCCAAACTCTACAATTCTTATTACATATCATAATTGGTTTGACATTCATTTGTTAAGTAACGCGAGTTTTATTAATTATGCACATCTTACAAAGGACAAACAATGAAATTAAATGAAATATAATTCAATTATAATAAAATAGAATAACTAATATAAAACACTGTTTGCAAGTGTGAACTAAAATATTTAAAGTTAATCAAGTTACCAAATTGAAAGGTTTTAACTGAAAAAAAAAAAACAAACAGATGGAATGAGTACGATGAGCTCAGTTTTAATATAGCGATTCCTACGGACGGGTGCTTTTTAATTTAGCTTTCTATGTATAATTAAAAGTTACGACTGTGCCAATTTAAAGTAACAAGAGGGTTATGAAGCTGTAACAGATATAGAAGTTTATGCGATTTAGCTTTACTTAAAAGTAATTTGTTAAAGAGTCCAAGGAATCCCAATAAAGCTGAGCTTAAAAGGGCATTATTGAAAACAGCCAATGTTAAGACACTCTTCTATCCTCTAGAAGAGTGTCTATGTCTATGCTCACGCGCTTTCGTGAATATACCTAGTTAGAAACTAACATGCCACAGTCATTACTTGCGTCGAAGTAATTGTTAGGTATTTTAATACTACTAATACTAAACTTGTAATGTCTCCTTCCTTCTTGCGATATGTGTGAAAGTGAAAGAAATCTTAATATTAGTGAGTACGGCATCGGACTGGCATTAAATACTTGAAATCAGAAAATAGTTAAGAAAAGATGAAAATGAAAAAAGATGAAAAAAAATTTTTCTCTTAATATAACAATACCCTAGAAGTGATTTTGTGTTTTGCGTCAACATACGTATTCGCATTCCGGATTTACAGACAATTGTAAATAAGTTTTCAAAGGCTTAAAGGCTTTATTCTGGTCAAAATCTTTTATATAGCTAGTTACGGCGTAGGCACCATCAAATAACTTCTCGTAATTATGATAAGAGAATTATAATTCGCCCACTTTGCAAATTTTTGCTGAGTGTTATGATGGTGAAAAACCACACCCCTTCTGATAATGAATTCTGGCCGCTGTCTTTTTTTTATAAAACAGGGGGCAAACAGGCAGGAGGCTCACCCGATGTTTAAGTGATACCGCCGCCCATGGACACTCGCAATTCCTTTGAACTTTTGCCTTAATCTTATCAGTTGTTTGCAGTACAGTTCAGTATGGATGGTCCTGCTAGCGGTAACAGCTCATAATGAATAATGCCGTTCCAATCCCACCATACACAGAATCACCTTGATGTACGTTAAGTGTTAACTCGGGCTTCGCCATTCTGTGAAGCCTGGCCGGCCTTTGACCACATTCATTTTCGCACGTTCTTGTTGTACGTGATCCACTTTTTATCCCAGTCAACAGCTTCTTCAAAAATGGTTCGGTTTCAATGCATCGTAATAAATAGCTACAGATGAGAACACGGTTCATTAGGTTTCTTTCGGTGAGCTCATAAGACACCCAAACATCGCTCTTTTATGTGTATGCAGCGTTTGTGGTCAATTCTGCGTTCTTCACCTATCGTAACTACTAATATTCCGACCTTGTTAATTTTATTATCATTCCGATTTTGTCCTAAGCAGAGGGACCAGAGCGACTTTCATCTTTGATATCAAAATTTACGGATTGGAAAAGTTTAAATCAAATTTGCGCTACTCTCACACGTACTTCTTTAAGTCCATCACCATAAAAAAAATATTTGCGCCTTGTGTTGCATTTTTACCTTTAATGTTATTGAACACATAAATGAGCATGCAAATATTTCTATAATTCCAATTGACTTCTTTAAAATTAAAACTTATAATGCTACCAAAATCAGCCAGATTAGATTGGTATAGCCAAACAGATTTTATAACATATAACTATATGGGAAAAAACTTTTTTCCTCACCTTATATCATACAACACACTCATAGGACACAAATAAAGACCATGGGCTCGGTATATCTTTGTGCGGGTCCTTCAAGATAAATAAGCAGTAGGTACCAGAGGTTGTATGTTAATTTCGACGATAAAATTGAAACATTTCTATCAGTCGTTTGAGAATGTTGTACTGCAAAGTTTCAGTTAACTAATAAACACCAGATTTCCCGTTTAAGTTCGCTTTAAATAAACCTTCATTTTCTCGAGGCAATTTTCCGGTTTCACTTCGCGAACATAAAATAAATAAAAGAAGTGTTTCGGTCAAAGTGCAAAGGTACGAGTCAATTATAAAATCTTTTTAATCGCCATAGAAAAAGGTACTTTATATTTGACGATTTTTTGTTGCTTTATTGTATGGTTGGCATCGAAAAAGAGAAATATTACCGCTTTATTACGACGTGGACTTTAAATGTTATGCGAATTTATATATAAAAGGTAGCCATAGTAAAACACAATAAGCCTCCATCAGTTTGTTTTAATTATTTTATGAGTATAAGTGAAACAGGAGATGGGGCTTTCTATTCGAGCGCATCATCCAATTTGCCTCGACAAAGGATTATTTGCGATTGCGGGTAGCATAATTCAGAGTCATGTAAGCAGGTCAAATAACGAAATTGTAACGGCGCTTTCACTTGACCTAAACAATCATATTTTAAGATGTCGGGTCATACAGAATGAGAGGAGACATAAATATTACAATAAATTATTGAAAATGTTTTAATTAATTAACAATTATATTTTATCCACACCGCAAACTTTACTCTCTCAATCAGAGCTTTATGACTACTTGAAAAAAAAACGTAAACACATTAAAATTGAAAAGGGTATATAATGACATAAATAATTTATTTTTGTCGAACTTAGATTTTATTATTGATTTGTATATTTTAATTGACACATTATATTTCCTTTGGATTACACATTTATATAAAATTAGGATTGATGGATCGCGTTTATATAAGAGCACTTCAATACCATAGTATCTTTTTTTCTGTCAACTCCATTTATGAAAAGCCCTCGAAGCGATGAATTACTTAAATGCAACGTAATATTGTAAAAGCGAAGGTTATGGAGTGAAAATCGTTGAGAGACCAGGATCAAAGAAAGCCTACTTTTTTACCTCTAAAGCTTCAAGACAGGGGGGTGAATGTACTAAAGAAACATTTAGATTGTCGACACTAACGTTTTTAAAGAATCACCGCACAAATCTACTAGATAACCCAAGCTTAAAACCCTTAACTTTGTTTTCAATTTTCAAAAGAATATGCGCAGATCAGGCCAGGAATTCCGTGTCAGGCTAATTAATAGTCCTAACTCATTCAACTGTTTGGAGATAGCTTTTAATCTGATGTAACTGAAAGGAGAAAGCGAGATATCGCTTTCGATAAATTTAAACTAGAGCTGCTGATAATGGAGTCTTTGTTCTGTCACCGTGGTCACGCGATGTTATTGCTATATATTCCAATAGCAATTAAGTTCAATACAATCACATATACATTTAATATGATTGTATGGTCGACAATTTAATGTACGCGAAGTTGAGTAGAAATAGACAAAGGGTCGCATAACATATAGGGATGTGATGTAGAGCTCATTAAAAGTGTAGAAATAAATTTACTTCTTGGGGTCACTTCTGGTATCTTTTTCTTAAGAGGTATATACTTAGTGAAATACGATCAAAAACCGATTTCTTCATTTATGAGCAATTAATATTGTACATGGAAATAAAAATCCATTGGTCCAATCCACACTTCACTACATTATATATTTTTTAACTTGCTTTTTTCTTTAAATGAATGAGCGTTGAAAAAATTTGAAAGCCGAACAGAAATTTGTTCGCGTTAAGAAACACCAAATATGGAAAAACGCCTTCAAAATTCAAATTGTGTTAGCTATTCAACGATGTTATAGCAGCTTTTGGCGGCATCGTAACTGCATTGCGGCAGTTTGTTAATTTTAAAGCACTTCTAGGCAGTGCTTTAGAAACCGAACGAAGACATGAGTGAATAGAATCATGGAAACCAATTTTCCGTAGAGGAAAACACTTTGATAAATTGGCGCGAATGTTTGGCTTTCAATGTGAGTTTAATTCGACTGTGCATATTTTGTGCGGTCCTTTTACATTTTGATTAAACACAAACCGCGGTGACCAAAATAAAACATTCATTTATTTGCAGGAAACTTAATATATTGGTGTTACAGACACTCTCAATGCCACATTTTTTTTGTGTTCGCTTTAAAAATTACATCATATTAACACAAAACAATGTGGTGTTATATAGAAACACCTTTGATCATTAAGTTGCGTAAGATATTATCTGAGAAATTAACTTATAATGGCTTAATTTTGTTCACGAGTATACTCTATAAGAGATGGGCATGTTATAAGAATTTACAATTTAAAAAATATTTGGCAAGGCGTTCATCACGTACTTTGAACAAACTATTCATAAAAATTTAAAATCTTTGAGAAAGCTATAAATACAAAGTCAATAGAGCGTTAATGCCTCTAATGTAGTCGAGGGCAAGGTGGGAAGAAAACTGCTTAATTTACTTCAACTCATATTAGATAATAAATTATGCAAAACACTATGAGAAAAGCATTGAGAGTTGCTAATCATGGGGCACGTCGCGCAATTTGTCTTTTAAATATCCGTGACATATTTTTTAAAAAGCACTATGTTAAAATATGAATCATTCCGTATGATACAAAATATGACGTTATCTTAGTTATATCAATAGTCAAAGTGCTATTTTGTATCATAAGGTTTGATACATAAAAGTTATACTATTAAAAAAACTATAATAAGAGCCGCAACTAAGAAACTAAATATCATTTGATCCGAGATTGCGGTTGAGTTAATAACTGTAAATATGTTTAAAAGATAATTTAATTATTATGCAATAATTAACCGAGGTAGGGAAACGTATATGCTTCGAAATTCGGCAAAATTCCAAGAAACTATCCACAAACTTGGTTCTAACTTATCCAAGTGATTTGGCAAAACTGTTCAAAGTTCCAACTCTTTAAGTGAATGTCTCGACGACGACGAATCAAGTATACAGTAATCTATTAGCTGCCATAAAACAATTATGTTTATAAAATAAAAATGCAAATACATGAAACTTACAAATTTGGACAAATTAGCGATAGTATAAGGCCTATTATTTTTTAATAAGTTGTATTGGACAGGTTTTTTTACAATATATCCAACTTTTTAGATCATATGGATCATATATGGAGACAATTCACAAAAACATGCGAAACTTTAAGGACGAGTGAGTGCGACATAAATTAAACCTTCAGTAAGATTATTTACAAACTAAAACGTGTGCGAATTTAAGCGAATAAAAATTGCTCTCCGTTTAAAGTTGCTGCAAAAGTAATCTCAGCGCATTTAAGTTGCAGTAAACAATGATTTCGAGTGCACACTGCGACGTTTAAAAAGGAAAAATGCGGTATTGCCATATATCGTATCGAATTACTGGTAATATGCTAGCTTCCGCTTAGTTTCTTCCGCGAAATGTATTATTAATTATAATTGCTAGCTTCACCCTTCACCCACGAAAAGAAATAAAATATTATCCTGTCAAAATTGTTTTTACCTAAGGTCATTGTGCAGAGCTGGTTGCAAAGGTATTTTGGCGAACGAATCCCCATTGGCGCAATGGATACCATGCTGGTCTGCCGAAAAATGCATATAGATCTGGATTTTATCCCACCTATAACACAAACTATTAATAGCTCAACTTGGGTTTAACCGACCGTGCGTAAAATGTTGACATTGAAACATTTATAACATTGGCCTAACAAATTTCGACTGAATTTATGAAAATTTTTGAGTGTTGTAAAAAAATGGTATTTGCGACTAGCTTTGCCGCTAAATCAAGACGATTTGGATTGCATCAAACGTTTAATCTAGCTTCTATTTAAATTAGACTGAGTGACAAACTTCCATTCAAAGTTTCCCACTAGATAAGGTAAGTTACTAGTTTATTGAAATTCCCATTTAGTATAATATTTCAACGTTCTTCAGACTAAAACCTTATCTTTTATTTTGAGTATAGACGGGAAGTATGCCTTTACCTTACAAATCCCCTAAAATAGTGCCCTCTAAATTCGTTAAATTTGAAAATATTAGAAAAAATGCCCGTCAAAAAATAAAGAGATGAGTTATTCCAAGTTTATCAAAGTTTCCAAGTTACCGATAACGTAACATGTTTGAAAGTCAATTTCCAAGATAAAATCAGGATAAAACGAATGTCAGTTTTGTCTTCAATCATTTAACGGCACTAAACTTTTTGATAAACTACAAACGCCCACCTAAATGTGTTTGTTAACTTATTATTTATTTTTGAAAAAGCTCGACTTAAGCTTCAAAACGACGTCTTGGATTTCTCATAACTAATTAGACTGATTCAGTAAAATCTATAATAAGGCGATAGTCCAAACAAAAACAAAGTGGTTTATACTCTGTGGTGATAATGAGTCCCTTATTATAGTATTTGTCATATTGCGTTTATGTCTGCTATAATAATACATATAGAAAATGCTTTCGTTAGAATATATATAAAACATTTGATTTTTAAGTATATTAAGCCCTCGGCGTTGTTCTGGAATTTGATTTACTTGTGTGTAATCTAGATTTATAATACAAATATAAACTTACTTATAAACTTTAAGACTTCAATACATACAAAACATTTTTTTATAACTCTTTGAACAATGGCAACTCTTTGACAATCTAAACGAGGAAAACGATTCTCTTAGGCCAATACAAGTATTGAGAATATTGTGTCGAAGACGAGCCTCGAAGTAGGGCTGTTATGAGTATGTATACTTAATACAACCTACGAGAGTATTAAGTATTAATCCGAATACTTGATAAGTATAATACTTACTTATAATATTGGTAATTTATTGGATTAAAAAAACGTGTTTAAAACAAAGGTATCAGACAGAACGTTAGATATTAACTAACTATGTTAATAAAGATTCTCCTGTTATTTGGTAGTTTGAAAAAAATTTATAACATGACAGTCATTTCTAGTTATATGATGAATTGAATATTATGTTTAAATATACTTATTAAAAAACCTCTTACCTTCTTAATTGCAAAATCGAATGAGAATATTAATCAAGTATATTACCTGTATCGATATACATAGATATATCTAGTATAAGACCGCCTAGTACAAAAGAGTATAAGTAACAGTTATGGCGAGTACATCACTAAATATCTATTTTTAGACTCCTATTGTGTGCGAATATATCCGTCGAGACATATTTATATTGACACTACAATGGTCATACCGATTTATACGCAACCGTTTATATTGAATATTATTTGAATTATGCGAATAAGATCAGCATTATATTAAGAGTAATTATTTACTTTTTATTATTTGATTATAAAGAATTGTCAATATTCGTGGAAAACTCATTAAAACTACATAAGATCTTTGTTTGATAAAGTTTGTAGTAATAAAATAAGCCTACGATAGACTGAAAAATACTTGCCAATGAAAAATATATTTATGATACATAATATAATATTTTTATTTTAAAATGTAATATTAATATGTAAAAGGTAGAACTGTTCAAATCTACTGTAGAAGATAAGATTAAGAAAATGAAAGACAGCGACTAAACATTTGGCCTACAACTTTGGCCTGAAAACAACGTAATTTCCACTAAACAGAGGAATGTAATTACGATTTCGGGTTGATAACAGAAACGCAGATGTCCAGTTTTTTAATTAAATTGGCTCTAACACAAACAGGAGACCTTAATGTGGGTGACTTATTCCATACGACTGTGTTTAGAGATCCCAGATTCGAACTCCACACAGATTCCTCATTTGTGTAATGAGCATATTTCATTTGCTGGTCTGAAGGATAAAAATATATATATTCGTATGTATTTATAAAATTTTAGTTTATCAGTTTTGTTAATACTTATAACAGAAGATATAAATAGCTTGCCTTGGGGTTAAGAATCACAATGGATTTACAATAGTCATATATTAATATACTTAGGTTTCGTTATCTTGAGCACAAACTCAATTTAGTTTACATGTTATTATTAAACATTAAAATCGTCATGAACTAAAAAGTAAATGGTAAGAATCTTTTTATCTTAGAAAATTAGTTTTTAAACAACTTCAAAATACCGAAGGAGGATAGTTGCCTCGTAATTTATTTTTTCGTTGTCGTATAGAGAGTTGTACGTCACAATCGACGTCATTGTCTTTTTAAATAATTTAAAAAGAAATGATATATACATCGCCTTTATCATGTAAAAGTCCTTTATATCAAACTGAAATGTACGCCAGTTCCTGACCTCAAGAAAACTATCGGGAATGGACATGTTTTACAACATTCCTACGTATGAATGTCGCGTGCCATTCATACTAGAAGTAGGTTTGAATCAATAGATTAATTGCGAAATTGTAGCAACGAAAACATTACACATTAAAGAAAAAAAAGCAATCAACGGTCACTAGTTTAAAACAAAATTAAGAAACAGATGTGTGAGTGCAATTTCAGAAATATGAAAGAGAAAAACAAAATATACAACAAAATTTAAAGTCAAGGGATGGCCAACAGTAAAAATACGTCTACATAGGTTCGTCATACATCAACATACCATAAGCATAATATATAAAATAAATACGCAATTTCATAAAATGGAATAATCCTTAAATTGAAAAGATTATTCAATTTTCAGCGAGTTTCAAGATTATTAACACAAGGTCAGAGGGGCTGAATAAATAAAAACAGTCATCTTAAGAGATTTTCGCTAAATCATATTTTCTTCACACCGTTTCAGGGATAATTTTCATTTTACGACTTAGCAGGGTTGCTCATAAAACAAAATTTTTAAACCCATATACATATAATTTAGGAGTGAGGTCATGGTTGAACGATACATGAAGACATTGTTTTCGATTTACCACTTACCATCACCACAGGATGATAAATGAATGATTGAATTTACTGTATTGTAAAATAGTGTTGTCTGCAAGTACTGTTTTACTAAAATGTTAGGAATATTAATCAACCCATAAGACCTATTTTCCTTAATTTTCATAATGGTTCTCACTAGTGTCAGTGTTTGTATCGAGTTTGCCCCAAATAAATTACGCCTCGATTGACCTAGATAGCTTCGACCACTATAACAATGGACTTGAGCTTTATTTCAAAAGTATTCTTTATGCAACGGTTAACTACAATTTGTAGATTATTCTCTTTTGTATAAAGATTCATGGAATGCCTATAACAATGAACTAATATTGTAATGAAGCCACAAATAGATGGCTCAGCTTTTGACTATTTCGTGTATACAAAATAAAAGAGAGACCATAAATTTATAAGGAATACGGTAAGCGGTTTTTTGTTTAATGTCTCTAAATCATATTATGGAAAATAAAACGTTAATCAGGATACAATTAAAATTACAATAATAATTGCTCACAATTTGGTTTGGTTGCAGTTGGCAGGAAAACTGATTTTCAGTGAGCCTATTCGTCACGGTCATTCCGGCCGTCACAATGACAATTTCAATGTGATCTGCATAAAGAGCAACGTCTATTTCTATTGATATATAATGGTGTAATAAATCAATATTAATATAATAACAGTAAGTGTTGGAATTAAACTTGGTATACCGAATTAACTTTGTTTAGATTAGACTTCGTAGCTATTAACGGCAGAATAACTGTGTTGTGAATATCGGGACACATTTTTACACAAATATTAGAGAGAAATAGAGGTAAAACGACCGGTTTTACCTCTATTTCTCTCTAATATTTTTTTATATTACATACATATATAACAGACGACAGAAAATATACTCACTACACCAATCTTGCCGGCCTTTAAGATGATGGTATAAAGTTAAGAAAAGCGTGGTGGTGGAACTCCAAAGATCGAGGTGAAACAGATGGAATTTGGTGATGAAATTTAGCTGTTTAATCTTCATATCTCACGACAAGGCAATGATGAGCCCTCGTAGACAGAAAATGAAATGGGAACCAACACCTCTACGCAGAGCCAATGTATCAAGCTGTTTGGAAAGAACAGAATCGTCACTGATTCGGACCGCCCCATGTTGGATGCAATCCAGCGTAAGCTGGTATTGGGGAGCCCCGCCCACAGGTGGGGACAGTTCATATGAGCAGGATTTGTGCTTTATAAAGTCGCAAGAGCCTGGAGTAAATATTGTCGCGCCATACTGAGCACACCAAGGTTTTTGGAGACCTTTAGTTTAGCCTCCAGATTTCCACGCAACTAGACATTGCTGGAGATGTGGACAAAGAATATTCTGATACTGGCCTTTGTTTCTGAAAAGCCAATCAAAAACATATTTACGAAACCAAGTCAGTCAATTCCGTATATCTCTATTTATGCGAGCAGCTTTTTTATTAGAGATGCAAGGTCATTTTATGACAAAGTAGTTAGCGCTATGGTCCACATTTATGTGTTAACAATATTTGTTGGGTGGTGCTATATTTATATCTTTTAAAAGTAAATATCTAAATATGTATCGATCAGTTGAGTTAACTTCCATAATACAAGCTATCAATGGCTTACCTTGAAAATACCCGGCCTTGTGCTAAATGTGTGGTGATATTAAAAAACATTATTAATAATTTGATCAAGAAAAAGAGACTGTTAACACTTTTACGCACAAAAATAAATCGCCACTATTGGCGTTTTTTTTAATTCAATACGATGAATTTTCGAACTGTGGCACGTTGGCCAGTACAGCTAGAAATAAAACTCACAAAATTGCGCACACAAATTGGTTGACACTGTTACTGTCACGTTACACTATGTAACATAAAACCATATATTTCTTGCACCAAAATCCTGCGTAGCTTTATCAAACACTTCCGATTTTGGATGAATAATTATGATTATAATAAGAAGGTGTTTACCAAAGCAGCATCACTGTAAAATGTTCTATAATAAAATCTATTTTAACTTTTTACATCTTAAGACCCTTTTTTATTACATCATTTACATCAGATTTTTTAAAGTCCGTTAGAAGGACATCCCATTATAAAGGGCGTATCGTGGTGGGCGTTTCACGCGTCGGTCGCCCACGCTTCGAAAGGTCACACAACTATTATGTAAATTAATAAGCACTCCGGATAATCAATTATTGTGTTATTGAAAATGTTGATGTATTGATGGTTCAGACGGGTTTGAATGGACGTAGAAGAAAGGTCAAACCTTTAGCCGTATTACCTTTAAAGTTTAAGTCTTTTATATTAAAAAGGATAGTTTCGTAAGGCTCTTAACTAACTTTTCAACAATTCTTGTTTTGGATATCGGACTCGATTTCTTGTCGACCCCTATTGTCTATCTCTAGTGGCTTGTGAGGACGACCGAATGCTCAAATACAGTGTAATTTCATTATAAGGTCAATGCGCATTACGGTGACCAAAGATGCGACTCAGAAATTCCCTCGGCGGCCTCTTGAAATGACTTGAGCAACGTCAGTTTCTTCGATAGGACCTGAGCGGTGTGAAACTATTTTATTTTTGCGTGACAATTTACGCGACCATTTCTCTGCTCGTTCTTAAGGTCTGCTTGCTATACTATTTACCATGCCATCACGTTTGTGTTATAGAAAGTAATTAAATAAATTTAACATTCTAACGTTTACAGAAAATAATACAATAAGCCAAATCTTTTTGTAGTATACCAAATACATTACAATAAATGGCTAACCAAGATGTTTAAAACAATAAAAAACTCCCGGAAGCAAACGTAGTAAAAGAATAGCATGAACTTAATATATTAGACAGGCTTGGCCGGCGCAAGTCTATAATATACAGGCTACGCACACTTATACAGTGCCTTTTGGCATCACAATGCAAGTATAAAATGCGATGGCTATCTTGAAAACTAAAATGTTTGTATAATCTCTGTAATATTTAAAAGTTACATACTTAAAAGATAAAAGACCCGGAAATCTGACCATAAAATAAAGATCATGTAAGAAAAATGAAAAATACGAAGCTTAAGCGGATGTCTATCTTAATAGCGATATGAATCAAAAGAATCATTTTTCTGAGAGTATTTTCCTAGAATTAAGTAACAGAGAAGGAACGGTAAATATGTTTCTTAAAAACAATGAACTTCTCTACAACAATCACACAAAGCTCAATTAGCAAGTATAATTTATACACATTATATTTTCATTTTATAATTTTTATGTAATAATTTTATCTATTATATAAGGATTCAATCATAATCCTGAATTTAGTTTACCTAAATTTTATATATTTGTATTTCTATAATAAGCTTTCTAACTTATTTTGCCATTAAACACCCATTCAATACGAAGCTTATATGATATTCGATATTTTATTGATAGTGGACATTATTTATTCGTTCGACTATTTTTTATGAATAAGAGCGCTCACAAAAATTCTTTACATTTACCCTTCAGCAAGTTTCAGTCGACTCTTTTTTAGTAACAATTCGATATTATACAATATATATATATAAGAGATAAGATTATAGATATGATTATAATACAAGAATAGAAACATCATCTAAAGATGGTTTTGAATCAAAAATACTTTATTTTAAATACATTTGTACTACAGTTCTTAAAACATTTCAATATGAATATAAGGGATAAACTGGTAACAAAAATTTTGGAATCTATAATTAATTCAAAGGGACCGTATTTGTAATCTGACGTTATTACATCATTATGATGTCTAACGTATTAGCTTTCCAATATATAAAAAGTATTATCAAAATGGTTCAGACGTTTTTAAACAGCATTCCAAGGAATTAAGTATTACTCAACATGATAAGAAAGATACACATATTATTTTAAAAAGATAAATAATTAAAAAATTTACCATCCATCGAACAGTATGAGTTTGCTTTTGTTTATTATATTTGATTATTAAAAAAAGTTTAGTTTTTTTTTCCGGAAGATTCCGGTGTCAAACAAAACTGTACTATATTGGTATTATTAGTTATTTGATTTTACCAATTTGCATGCGAAGCGTAATTAAATAAAAGGTAAAAAGATGTTAAATTCAAAATAATTACAATTAATTAAGTATTCACAATACATCGTTATAAAAATCACAGGAATGGAATTTTGTGTTATTTCAACGTTGACACCTAAATGAATCTTGCAATTCCATCATTAAAATGAAAGTATTTAATTACAAATGATATCACTCATATGTTAGGCTAAAGGACCGACGATTCTTAAAAAAAAAAGCTCTTTTACATACATGAAAGTGTTTTTTTACACCTGTTAATACGTGTAGATAAAAATGAAAGATTTGTTACCAGTATAGAGAAATGGAAAATAAAGCCGCACAGGTTTTGAATTTGGGGCAGAGTGCTTTACGGCCGTCGTTAAATTACGTCGCCAGCTAGTCCGTTTTGCAAACATGAAAGTTTTTTCAAACTGTACTTTTGGAATTCACTACTCTACGCGAAAATAGTGACGTCGGTATATTGTTACTAAGTGGTTTTTAACTCGGGTATATTATATTATATAGATAAAATTATCAAATTAAAGAGAAACTCTACCGAAGAATAAATATCACTTTTGGTCCCAAAAAGGTGCCGTCTTATGCCGCCAATTTTACTCATGTTATTTACAGTACAATTTACATAATACGATGTAGCTAAAGTTTGACATAACATTCGACAATGCTCAACTTGAGGTACTATTTGAGTACATCAATTCAATGATGTCTGTAGTTAAACGGTTAACGGGATACTGAAACATTTCATAGCTTAAAAAATAACAATCTAACGTCATACGTATCTTAACAATTCAGATCCTACTAATATTATAAACACGTAAGTTTTTTACTAATAATAATGTATTTTCAGTTTACTCACATAACTAAACATTTGAAAACAAAAAAAAGCCGAACCGTTTAACGCCAAATTATGTCAATAGTGGAGGTACCTTTTGTCAAAAAATATTTGCATATTGCATCAATGTTATGTCCCTATTATAAAAAAAAGTTGCGCCCGCCGCGCTATAAATTGAAACACAAACATCTAAATTACACTAAAACAGGCAGGATCCTGAAAATATAACAGAACTTACTGTACTTTTATGAGACAAAACTAATGGCAAACAATATTGATCTGAGGAATTGACAGGCGCTGCATTTTAAAGGTCACCTCGACCTGACCTTACTCACTCACCTGTCAAACATATACATCTCAATAGATATGTTTGTGTATGTTCTCGAAACAATTCAATATTACGTCGTAGTTGCTGTGACGTTTAATTTAAAACTTTCGTGTTTTGTGCGACTTGCAACCCAACTGATAAACATATACTTATATAGATACTTTATTTAATATATTTGTTTATATATATAGCATCCACACCAGAACCAACAGTTATGTTTATCGCACCAATGTTACTGTACCGAGTTCGAACCCGGGACCCTCTATTCGACATTCGCCAACTGCGTAATAAAATACAGACATAAAATGTTAAATTAACAAATCTTAGTCTAGTCTAGATGGAATTGGAACATCTCTATAGATAATATATTCAGATACTAATTGTTTGCAATTGTCAAGATGGCAGATGACATCACATGTCACATGTGACATTACACGTCTCATCAAGGTGTCAAAAGCACACAGTGTCTAGGATTGTCCATGAGCAATTAAATATATATTTTAAAAAAAAATCATAAAATTAAATTGCGGTCTAATATTTGTCACAACCAAACATATATATAAATCCAATTCAAATTTCGTTTCGTTTCACACATGATTTTATTTTATCTTGAACCAGTTTGGATTGGATTAATATTGTTGACATGTTTGCAAAGACAATAAGCTCTATTTATATCAAATAACATAGAGAGCATGACGTCGTTAATTGAATTTATGAATGAATCGGTAAACAGGAAAATGATGCTCCCTTATTGTCAACCCGTCAACGCAACAAGTTGCCACGACCATACTACGCCATTATGACCTTTAACCTACCTATATCTAAATGCGCAGTAACCTCTAAAATTATAAGCATTCAATTATTCATATGCAGTATCGAAGATATTGAAAACTATTAAAGATTAATTTAAATCGATCAAATTTATTATAGAGAAACTCCTATATTGTATTCATTTTACTACTGTACATTGTACTTGGTATTATATCGCAGTTGATTAAGCGAAAACGTATTCGCGCGTTTCAATACTTCCCAAATAATATCTCATTATTACTACGATATGTCAAGCGAGTAGAGACAATAATACGCAATAAAAACAGTTCATGAAATAACTGAATACTTTAATCAATTAATTTGAATTTAGTATTCATTAATGCTTCATCAATGGAAAAGCTTGGCGCCTTTTCAGTGGTTGTAATAAAGACTGTATAATACCAAGCGGCTCGCATCTCAATAAGCCTCCCTTAGCGTAAAGACAAAAAGCGATAGTCGAACGAGCATCTACTTACTACAAGCATACATTGGTCATACAAATTTGAAGAAAAATGTCCCTACCGTTTGGGGAGACACGACAATCCTGTGAAAAGTCGGCAAGCATCGTTTTGTTATGGTTTCGCAGCGTTACCGGCGCGTTGCGATGCGCACTAGAGACTGCCGTCTGCCGCGCAATATGCGAGAAAAGGACGGAACATGGAGTCACGCATGCGCATAGGGACGCGGGAAGTTCTAGAAAAGCGTTGCAACGCTGGGTGTAGCTTTGATTGGCTAATTGCAAGGACGAACGTTGTAATGTGATGAAAATGGTATTTATCGGTATAGGCATTGTATGCAAGTAATTTATAAATCCCAAACATATTATACACACTACACGTCATTTATCAGGTGTTTAAACACCATTGTTGCAAGTATAGTTGCATATAAATTGCCTGTTAAGCAAAGGCCAGCCTGGGGACGCTTCACTATCGAATAATTAATTTAATGTACTTTTTTGTTACACCTAACACAAAACATTCCAAAATGTATAATTTAGGATTTGACAATAAAGTCAATTCTTGAATGTATTCAATTGTTTTAATAAAACAGAACGCGCTTGTATTTTACTTACATTACTAGAATTTTATTTCTAAAGAAGTATATTACTATATCTACTCCAGCTTAAAATTGAAAGGTTAAGAGCCCACACGTATTATAAATTTAGTATGATACATGTTTAACCTATATTAACGTTATCGTCTGCGTGACGGAGATCACAGATTATCCCAAGTGTATGTAGATCTTTTATGGACCACTCAAGAACCTCTTTATGTAGGGACCTCTATAAGAATAATGTCGTTGCGTGGTTATCGTTGAATTCATATTTATGGGATATTTTAAAACGATAATTGCTACGTGTCGATTGTTATTGTATACTTTCGATTTCTGAAGAAGATGTAGTAAAATGAACTATTTTAAATCAAAGGTACTGTAAAACTAATTTATGATAAATTCCATTGAAATATATAAATTAATAGCATCTATTACAATGCAAACAATGGGTGCTATTTTTAGTCAAATATTTATGATAAGGTTGATAAAAAGTACACTTGACAGTACTTTAGTAAAAAATTGAGGTACTGTTTCATACTCTTGTCTGACAAATTTGTTGGTTTGTCTGTCTTTGCGTTTGAAGCACTTACCTTCTGCGAATGTATTATAATCCTTACCTGAAAATAAAAATAGAACATTAACATTTGAATCTAACGAACGACGTGAAAAATATTTACAGGAAAACAAATTGTGGTCGAAAAAGTTTCCACTCCGATTGAGCAGTGAAAATATTCGCTTTTGCACACAATGCGAATAATTGAAAATAGCCACCGTTTTACTATCGTATTTGTTTGGCATATTTAAATGTTCTAACTATTTTAATGTTTCAAAAACTATTCGCGTAGCTTTAGAATGAATGGATTATATTTAAATAGTTGCATGTGAGAGATCCAATTTAGGGTACGCTTTTGTATAAGTCAAAAAAATATTTTATTATTGTATACCGTTATGGATGTACATAAAAATACAACACAAAAATGGTTTTGCGTTTTAGGTTTTTACATTACATGGTTCAACGTTAACTTTCTTTGGTATATAGAGTGGATCCAGCTACCGTTATTCAGGTACTTTAAACTAATATATACTTACATAATAAGTATCTTAAACTAAGAAAATGCAACACTTCATGCGCTTACGATAGACTCCAGGATTGTCATTTTAATAAAAATGACTCGTTTGATGTTCAAGTGGCAGTCGGACTCGCCTACGACGATTTCCGAACCAGTATTTTAGTTCAAAAATCTTTCCTGTTGCAACGGAAATATAACAACTTTAACTATTACGGTTAATGTGACAAATAGACAAACAGCAAAGTCTTAATAAGATAAGATAATAAGAGTCCTAAAAACGCAAAAACACCGTTGATTTTTCAACAAACCAGGATTTACTAAAAGCGGGTCCGTTTCGAATAAGTTCGAAAAAAAGAAATCCACTCCATTTCTTTTACGTAAAGGTTATTTGAAATATGACAGTGTTCATCTGGGTATTGGCTTTCTATGATGAAATATTACATTTGATATTATTGAAAACTCAGTATGATTTATACATCGAGGTTTGATAAGATGAATAATATTCGTTATCTACGTATTATAAATGGCTAGCTGCTTCTGATCACCACAGTTGAATGTGTGTTTTTTACTATGTGCATGAAAAAAACAAAATAATACATTATCCTTCGGTTTTGAAGTTAAAAACAAAATCGAATTTTAATTTGTTTAATATAATAATAATAATCACATTGCACCGTAACACTAGTTGAAATAAAAGATACAATAAACAAACAATAAAAATGCTTACTACCCACGGCAGTTTCTACCAGACAGTAGATTAGGCTTAGATTAAAAAAGATATTTTTTTTTGCATAAACGTCAAATTTGGCAGTTACTAGTGCAGTTAGTTTCCAAAAGTTGAAAAATGAGATTTAAAGAGCTCTTGTATTTGAGGGGACTTTATAATATTATATATATATTATATACTATTGGAACATCATCTCTTTCATCTTTCATCTCTTTCTCTTTAATGTTAAGCTAATAGATAATTATTGAATACGTATAGCAAAAATATAACTATATAACGCAAGGGCTGACTTAGCTCGTTATTATAAATTCAGCTCGCGTAACAGAATATTGCCTTCGTAATAAGCCGTCGGGTTGCCAACCGTAATAATATTTAATCTTAACTTAAATTGTAAATACGAAAATGAGTTTGTTCTAAGAATAAAACTCAAACACACCATTTGTGTTGTCGAATCGCCTATAGAGCCAATCTTGGAAAATACATTAATAAAGCACAGATTAATAATTAGAAGCTCAGTTTAAATACTAAGCAGCAAAAATTTATGTCTAGGATCTATATCTCACTTTGGCTATGTACCATGCAAGTCGTTATAATGGTATATATATACTTATAAATAAAATATTTCAAAAACAGTCGATAAAAAAGAATTGGTACGTCAATGTTATCTTTTTAAAAAAATATATGTTTACCGCAAGTTGAAACTTCGCCTATATAAGCAATTTTCTGTAGAAATTAAAAGCTCTCACGAGACATCTGGCTTGCCTCTACCCAAAAATTTAAGTCATGTGTCATGTATAGATTCCACATTATGTGTGTGTATATTATAATAAAAAGAAAGTAAAGAATAATGAACATTTAACTGTCCTTCATTCAAGCAATGACAATACAAAGTAGCTTGGATATTGATACTATTATTCCGACAAAGATCTATTATGAAACTGCAGTACGTAGCCAGTTCTAATTCACAACCAGGCCAAGGATTTTCACGATGAAAAACCCTGAAATCCGTGTACCTAATACTCTTATTCAAGAGTTAATTCCTTTAAAATCTCTATTGTCATTCAAATTACAAAAGGAAAATCTCGACTAGTGTTTACTATCTCGTTACGTTCGACATAATCCGATAACTTAGCGCAAGGGGCGTAAAATTATTGACTAGCTTCCGTCTGCGGTTTTCACTGTAAACATTATGGTAGAAGAAACATTTTACGTAATAAATTGGTGGAATAATTACTGGATGGTAATTAAAAGATAAATCACATACATACGTTTTTAATTAAGTTTAAAATTCGAATAAAGGAAAATATCCCATCTTGAAGGTGTCAATCGATCCATGTTTGCTGAGATGTTTACATAGCGACTATATCATACAAAAATTAGAGGACTTTTAAGTCTATATCTTTATAAATAAACTTATCGTCACTTAATACATTTGTTTCCGTTTTCATATAAGGCCAATTCAAATAAGTGTTAATTATATTGATCAATATTTTTTAAATATAAGTTTTAAATATAGTTAAAGTATGAAATGTCTCTGTGCCTGATAGTCTGTTGTTTATTTGATGACATTGCGAATTGGTTATATCACTCTCCTAGTAAGTTTCGAAATGTGACCGAACGAACGCTTTTATTACTTGCATATAAACAATAATATAGGCACAATTATTTCCATCCATATTACGGCTTTGTTACTTGTTTATCGGGGCTTAATTAATTTTATTTTTATACAAATAAAAATATAGATTATCAAATAAATAATTTAAGTCAGGCTAGAATCACTCATCAGAATAAGTTATGACGATAACGGAAACTTTCTCATAATTTTCATTAGCTTATGCTTAACATCAATGGAAAAATCTTTGAAATAAAATATCCAATGAAATTACGCTCAACTAGATCTCAATAAATTTGTTGTAATCAATCTGCCAATTTTGTGTGCATTCTATAAATTACAGCCTCTCAATAGATACAATTATTTGGTATATTAGCAACTTAATATTAAAATAGTAGAAAATAGAGCACATATTTCCGGTTGAAACATCGTGTTCAACTACTTAAGCCGTGTCTTGAACTGTAGACGTCACGAACTCGATTTTACAAAAGAATCCGTCTTTAATGAGAGAGCTTAGCTTAAGCTCCACTTCAGTAAAGGAATCTTACCTGGTATATGTAATATTTGATCATGCAATTGTTGGAATATTTAAATTTGATGGTTACGAATCAGATGGTCATTTATTATCCGTTACGTAAGTACAGGGCTTTTCATGTAGGCAAGTCCATAAACAAAGGATAAAAACGGGAACCCTTTTACGGATATTTTGTTGTCTATCTATGTCTGTTCGTTTGTCAGCAAGCTATAATTCATAAACCATGATAGACAGATTCACAGATGTTGTATTTCTTTTGCAGCTACAATAACAAAATTTATTTCTTTTTAGGTTAGATCTTCTTTGTGGCACCGGGAAGCAAAAGTTTTGATCGTATACAGACGTGTTCATGTTGGCACATTAAAAAATGCTTTCTTATAAGTTATAGCTAAACCTTGGTTTATGTGTGACATAAATTTTATCACCCGATACATGATTTTTTTATAATTGGCATATGTAGGTGTTTACTCGTTATGATTTTAAGAATGTTTAATTACATATAGGAATATAATGTTGGTTTTTTTATTAACCGGGCAGGGTCACCTGATCTTAAGTGACATCCTACCAGAGGGCTCGCAAGTGCGTTGCCAGCTATTCAAGTAAAGGTTCCTTTCTTATCAGCTGGTCCCACATAGCTATGGGCTTATCAAAAAGTGCCTTCCGAAACGCCTCTTTGGGACAGCGGACATCGAGGTGATACGGGTGGAATTTCGTATTCTGCCTCGATATCCGATCATAGAATTCCGCTGCAACTAATCCGAACACTCTTCATGATAAATACTATAGCAGATTTACAAAATTCCCTACATCTCCAAAAGGCTTGGTAAAAGAATACATTAATGCGCATAAATAAATGAGAACAGTGAAAAACAGGGTTTAGCCTTGCCCTATTGAACAGATGAAGGACAGATTAAAATCGATAGTATGAAACCGCATCTTCCGGTGTCACTTAAGATTTTCTAAAGTAGAAAAAATCTTGCGGTATTTGTAATATTATATTGTTAACGCGATTAATATAAATAATAATAACACTTAGTTTTAACAGAATCATACACATACGTATGTTTCTACATATAAGATATAACGTTTGCATGCAAGGAAAATCATAAAATGAATGCAAACACTACCATCTAATAATCCTTTACGATGGAAAGCTTGTATCGTTTTCATGAACCCGATTTACTCAGTGAGGCCGTGATTTTGTATTGTTTATTTTATAGTCATGTTATACGGAATGAAATAATATATTAATCATATTATTGCTACAAATTAATCAATTGGATTAAATTGTACTATTTATCAATAAAACTACATCAATGATAGATTAAATTGTTACGTGGGTTTTATTTTAATTACTATGGCCTTATATATTTTAAACATTCTTCTGGGAAAGGAGTTTAATTTACAAATGTTTGATCAGCAAATCAGGGTAATAAAATATGCACCTTCAATTTCATACCCTTATTATTAAGCGAACCCAATTTCAATATTCAGTTTTCGTACCACGTAATTCCAAGTTTGTGACGTAACTGCCACAATACTCAAATTGCCTCCGTCATTAGATGACGTCATCGCGTTCTTTGTTAGGGAATGCTAGCCGATTGTTTATTGTGAACCTGTTTATTGGGTCAATCATTAAAATCGCCATTAAAGACCATAGGTTTTTGACATCAATTCGCCGAATTTTTAACCTATACCATATTTTTTGTCTGAAAATATTGCAGACGAAAATTTAATAATACACTGTATAAGAAGAATTATAATATATAGGACTCTTTATAGCTTTGACCATTTAAACACTAATTTAAATAGAACTCACTAAACGTGAACACAGTATAAACACTCGGACCACGGAGGAGAATCGACTCCTGGTGTTGTCCGGCACGATAACCACTGTTTCAACTAGATTGTCAAACATAAAAACAATATACAATGGAAAGTAAAAAAAACCTTTTTCTATATCACTTTAACCAAAAAGTTTTTTAATTAATCTGGTGCCTAATTTATTGTTATGAATATATATCGCGCCACATTTATTATTTTACCTAAATCTGAGTACTTAACTTAGCAGCGGCAATTTTAAATTAGGTCATTGACATCAAATGATGTCAAGGGCAATTTGTTTATTACATGTAATGAATATTGCATTTAGCGGGATAAGGTTAAGTATTAAATTGTAAGATGTTGTGGTTTATGAAGCTGGGATTAATAACAATTGATTAATTTTTTTAATAGTAAATTTATTTTGGACGCGAAAATATAGATATTTATGTATATTTTAATGTTGCCTATGCATCAAAAATATTTTTGTGTTCGACTAATAATCACTTAGCGCGTTCAAAAAATATCCTGGACTACGTAAGGCAACACATTATCTGTTTCGCCAGATGAAATTACGAAAGTAAATGCCGTCATACATTATACAGCTATTCAATAAATTTGTTGGAATATATTTATATATTATATATATGCAAAAAGAAATAAAAAAAAAAATTCAAAAAAATTCTAAAAAAAGTTCTGAAAAAAGGAATATCACTTTTAATTATATTATTCAAAATAAAATATAACTTTTTAATTTAGTTGCATTTTATATATTTTTATATAATAAAACTAAACATTGTCTGTATATGGAAAAAGATGTAAAATCCCTAGGGGAAGATGTGCAAAGATTGAGAGTATAGAACAAATCTTTGTTCAAAGTTTCCGTTGTCCGGTTGCACGGGCTGATCTCCGAAAAAGGGCGATGAAACTTAAAGAGATAAAGTAAGTTTGGCATATTGATAAGGTAAATGGCTTACTATACTTTTTAATATCATATCCTAACAGGCTCAAAGTATGAAAAGTCTAAGTTTTATTAAAGGAAACCACGAGGACCAACTACTTTCTAAATGTTATCGTAAACATCAAGTCACGCCGGAAGTCAAACTTCCGAATCCCGTAAAAGTGTACAGAATTAATATTAAATATTAATTACACAGTGGTTCATTTATCTGGCGTTATATAAATGGTTGTGTAATTGAACTGTCGCCCTCAATCGTTTTCATTCACTCCATTACGCGGAAAGGTCAAAAATAATTACATTTGCTGCATCGCTTTTGGTATTTAATGCATATGAAATGCTTATTCGTCATTTTTATTAATTGTTCATCCAATCTCTTTATTGATCACTAGCTTCCGCCTCCGGCGCTGGTTATTTCGTAAAATGGCGAAGTCACACCTTTCTGGTTGGCACAGCAAGCATTTAATAACGTATACCGAAAATATAATGTATAAATTCATTGGTTAAGGCACCGACATTAATATATATTTTAAAGAAGTCAACACAAAAGCTCACTTGCACACACACTTAAGAATGTACCAAAAGTGGGAGGAAGGTACAAGGTTTCAGAAAAGTCCTACTTATATATAAATTTATGAGATATACGAGAGAGAAAATGAAGGATCAACCTGCTGGCGAGGGTAGTTTCTCGGTATATTAAAAATAAATTCAAGAGAATATTACTGTCACTATAGATTAAATACTCAGAACCTAAATACTAATTAATTTAACACATGAAATGATATAAATACTAAAGCAATTGCTGCAGCTGGCGGCGATATTCAAATGCTGGAAATCGGCGCGCTTATAAAACTAAAAAACCTGAGTGAGCAGAAGTGGCTTGCCTTGTCTCGTACATATAATTTAAATGTATTAAATAACTTTGTGTTGTTACTTTATATAAGCAAATAAAGTTTCACATATAATTGTAATGGTGTTTTGCTACACTGGCCTTTATATACTAACAATATACGAGTATAATATACATATATCAACCCTTGCAGCTTGTGTTGTGGATACTAATACAACAATTTAACATATATTTATATACATTTTTATAAATAGAATACATTAAAATCTATATGAACATAGTAAAGCTGCCGCAAAAAGTTCCTACTATACTACTTCTTACAAATAAAACATAGGCTTGATTTAGCCTCACCTGTATCGTGCATAGAAAATATATACGACAAAATACTTTTACTTTTTTTCTAAATATCGAATATAATTAACCACAAAGTTGGTATAAATGACAGCATAACTAGTTTCGCACATAAATGTGGTTAATGATATTCTTTTATTACTTCACACTATTGTTGAGAATTGATTTAAAATTTAAAATTCGCTTTACGTCTACAAGTGATTTATTCCAGCGCAAAAGAATTAATTACCTAACTGAATGCGAGTTGTTTCAAACGAAACCCATACAGGGTTGGCGTTCCGAGTAATAATAAAAAAGTGTTTATTTCTGTTTATACCTGTAAGATTTACCAAATAATTAATTAACACGTTATTCAAATCGCGCTTTAGGAAAAATAACGATTTAAACATATATTAGAATTTCATAAGAAATTCGTTAAATGACTTATTGCCTTTTATTATCGTTAATATCAGACATTAAAATAAAATACTATGGAACTGATCAAAATACGATTTATTATTAGTATCATTTATGCCTATGTTTGGATACAATTCACTACCGTAGTCATGGTTTAAGTCGTTACAGTGTATTTTATAAAAAACTAGGCTTAATAGTTTTAACCAAATTAAAAAAAGAAAGTGGACCCAAGAACGTGTTCTTTCATTAGAGAACCCAAAAATCGCCAGAACTGAAGATCTGGTCTGAACACCAGCGAAATGCTCCAGATTTTGAAGAACATTATAACGAATATTTGTAATTAGTTAAAAAGGTTTTGTAAGTCCAGCGGTAGATTGACTTAACTCTACTGCAACTGAAAAACTTAATGCTAGCGTCAGTGTCACGAACACATAGTTTATTTAAAAATGAACGATTTCTTCCAATTTTTGTAATAGTCAGCCCTGGTTTATCACCTTTTGAACTGAATTTTCGCCGCGCAGCTAGATTATTTCAATTATACAATCTGCTTACTACATTTGAGCTAGCAATTTACATTGTAGCTATCCTTCCGAATATATTAATATTTGTTCATTAAGTTTATGTTTGACATTATGTACCACAACGCACAGTATAGCAAATAAAATGTTGTTGTCAGTAATCGAAACTGTATTTGAAAAGGGATGTAATGTAATAGATGGAATATATGGTCTAACGGTTGACTCAATTATGTGTTCAGTTCTTTGTAGATGGAATGGCAAAAGTATACAATAACTACTGTGTAATTGCCTACGAGAAGGTACGATAAAAATATATAAAATAATTTATTTTCAAGTTGTAGCCACTATCGATATATAGATGTTCTATTTTGATGAGGAAAATCATAAAAAATTAATTAGTAAAACTACTTACTACAGCGAAAGTATGGGGAAATAGGTGCACGAAAAGCATAAACAAGCGGTTATTAAAATTACATGGCCACAACAGTGGCAGTTGCCGTGAATATAAATTATACAAAATCAAAATTCCAATACACTTTGATGCGCTTTTACGTGTTTTGCATAGATCAGCTTGTTAAGTACGTCATATTTGGCTTAATTTTCAATGGCTGATTTGATGACCCTTTATATATAGGTAAATATAGTATAGCTAAAGCTACCTTTGAAGTCAAACATTTCTTCTTAAAAACTTTCAAAGGTTAAAGCTCCAATTCTATAGTGTAATTACATACCCTTTATTTGAGGAATCTAATCAAAATCGATGAACAAAAATCTTAAAAAGTATTTAGTGTTAATAATAATAGGGGTAAGGGATGGGAAGACATCTTAAATATCATGGGGAATTTTTGGCGGCATGTGGCAGGCGATAATAGTGAATGTGAAGAGAGGGGGAGGCCTTTGCCAATTGGCAAGAAAAGGTGTTTTGATATAATTTCTATAGGACTATTTCCTGTTGGAAGGTCCTGTCTGATTATAATTTATTATTACTTAATATTGTCAAATCATATAGATGAGATATGTATAAAGCGTTGTATGTATAAAGAAAAGCTTTATTTAAAGAAAAACACTTTGTTAACGGATTAAGTTATGTATTTTTACATTATTGGATCCAATAATATCTAAATTAACATCTCATGAAAAACAATCCGGGAAAATGGAGGACACCGTGAGCCAGTTTTGTAAAAATCCTTCCGGTTTTAGTCGAACCAACTCCGGGACAATAAATACAGATAACACATAACCTCTCTGCAGCTGTGACACTTATTTTGACAATTAACACCCTTTGTCTTCAGTCTACCGTGACCACGCACGCTGTAAAGCACGCGAAACGTAGGATTTTTTAAATAATAATACTTAAATTTTGTAAAAATAATCTTAATCCGTAAACAAAGTATTTTTCTTTAAATGAGTAATAGTTATGTTAATAAAAGACAATATTAAGAAAAGCTTTATCTTACCTGGATCATGATGGGCAGCTGGTGACGGCGCTGAGAAGGCACTTGAACAGCCAGGCCGTCGCGATAAACCGCCCAGCTCCGGAACTGAAAAATATAATATTTAATTTAAAAATCTAGGCCGCTTACAATTTTAATCATGGGCGGGGTATATAGGTCAAAGTAAGGAGGCAGGTTATTTCTGAAATTACGGTTGACCAATTAACAAATAAATTTCAATAAACGCCTTCTAACGAACAAATTGGTTAAAAACTGCAATAGTGTTACGCGAGAAAGATCATTTATTTGTTGTACTGGTTACTGTCGCCTTGATAGCTCGGACTGTCGGCCACCCATCGAACTGATTCCTGTTTTTTAAGAGTTTACTCTTAAAATGATTACAATTAAATTCATATATTAGTATATTCTTAACGAATGGCTGTATGCCTAAGTATTCTAGAGAATAGGGAAGTGGAAATTTTTTTCAATATTTTATTAACAAACGTGACGTTTTATAAATTTAATTAACATTTATACAAAATATGTCTAAGTGCACAATACAATTCCAAGTCTTGTTTTGAAGCGTTTGTTTTTTCCGTAAACAGTTTGTCTCGTTAAGGTTTCTTTAAGAAGTTTGTGCAATAACTTTGCAACTTCTGAGCGTTTTATAAATTCAAAGCGGTTGACTTTAAAAAACTCTTTAATATTAGGTACAGAAAACTCTACGAAAACGGTCAAAGGAGTTGCTATGACACATTAACTGGTAAACAATATATTCAAATAGGAGAAAGTAATAGCCGAAAGTTGTTTTACGCAACACACCGAATCAAATTCTCACGTTGGTGGGGAGCAAACCGAGAAAAAGGGCACGGCCGTAATATACTTTTCACAAAGCCACATATTTTTCTCGAAGAAATTTGGGTTATATAGAAACTTCTGTATCTTCTTTGCTTAAAATTTTCAGGGACTTGATCTAACACAGCTAAATATATTTCTAAGTTAAATTTGAACAAGAAGGTACTTGAAATATTGCAGGTCAAAGTTCCTTTACATATAACTCATACTCGTAGTATAACAAAACTGCATGGTACTTTACTGGTACATTTATCTAAGCAGCTGAAATTCGGTATACAATTAAGTTTAAGTGTCACACAAAGGAAAACCTATCAAAACTTCGAACATCATGGATTTGGCGTACTCTACGATATGAGTATCCACACTTATATATATCCCATATAACGACTCTATTACAGAAGCAGAAATGGTGCCAAAATATGTTCAATTAAATTTTCTTAAGTAATATAGAAAAAATAATAACGTATGGCAAATATGATATGAAAAACATATTTTAATGAGTTTAAAGCACACGCGATAAAAGAAAGTGAAATGGGTTCAAATCTTTTAAAGGTTAAATGAAAGGGGTTCAAACTACAAAAACACATAAGATATCAACAAAAATATACAAGTAAACACGTCTCACAACACAGTTCTTCTACCGTAAAAACTTATAAAATTAAATTTAAACCAAAAATAATCATTATATCTTATTTATTACAGCCGACGTGATTTGAATAGGAGAAATATAACAATTCCGAAATGTCACTGACCAGACATACACCCTATTGGGGGACACCGGCCATTGAAAAGCTTCAAGCTATCGGCCACTTAGGTTTATAACCAATATGAGCGTGTCAACACGTACAAATAACCACTTACGGAAGGGCGAGCCGTTTAGCAACATAGACCCGTATAATCGGTCATAAGCACGTAGAGCCACCATATTGTAGTTTTATGAGGGCATCTTTCGAATCCCAATATTTTAATTGAGTTTATTAGGATTTCGTGCTTAAACTGCGTGCGTCAATGCTACGTTTTTTATGTTGAACAAAGATTTTCGCGACCCAAATGCTCTCTAAATAGACTTTAAATTAAAGATATGTTCTAAATGTTATAAATTAAAGTAATTCACATATAAAATAGATTTATTCTTTCATATCTTCTGCTTATTAAATGTTGTTTACATTCTTATACATTTAATAAATTGAACCAAATATGAAGATAATAGAATGGGTCATTGGGATGCGGAAATTATAAATAGACATTACCCGTGCCTATATTGTCATTTTTACAAATTACTCTTGGTCGATTTTGGTCGGTAATTCTTAAGGACAAAGTTATGTGTGTGAATAATAAAAAAGCGCTTAATGTAAGCTTTCTAGATTTTTCGGAGGCGGTAAAAAATACTTCGCTAAAAATAATCGTAATCGAGTCGTTTTGGAGTAATAATCATTTACAATACCTGGATGTGGTGTGTGATGAGCGTGCTCTGCCGGCGGCTGCATTGAGGAAAGGGCAGACAATGGTGTGTAACGAGTACCGTCTTCCCGAGAACATCCTTCCTGTTACATTAGATTTATTTTCATCAATATTACAATCCTTACAATCTTCATGCATAAATACAGCTTTAGCGGTATCAAATAAAACTGATACATGCATAAACAGAACATGATGATAAACGAAGCATGATTTGATACAAATCTACACATATAATAATTCATTAAGAAAAGTCAATGCAATATATAAATTTAGTATTTAAGATGAAAATATTTACTGTGTTGTTATTGAATTGTTCTTATAGGGATACACTTTCAATTGTTAATCACTGGTTTGGCCATCCTATTTTAATTATAGCGTGTTAAAGACATGTTTTACTTAGGTACTCGTCCATCTTTTTTATAACGTAAAAAACAAATAGCACGTGAAATTATTTGCAATGCTAGAACAGGAAGAGTTTTGTATGTAACATATAAGACAAAACAATTACTGCCAGGGAGATGCGTAACATCCTTTAGAATCATAATTATGACTTATATGAAATTGAATCGTAACATTAACGAGCGAAGGTTGAAATTGTGATTTAAAGAGCGATGGATAAGAAAGGTAACGTAAAATCCCGAGGCATGTTTACGCCGAACTTACTTCATTACCGGGTATTAATGAGATCCAAAACGCCAACGATCTTCATTACAATCCCGTGTTAGACTCATTTCTTTGCTTTAAATAGGTATTTTTTACTCACGATTTAAAATAGAATTTACATTAATTGTATCCCATAATCCCACGAAGATTAATTAATTTGTAGAAAATATTCATTTAAACTATCTTTGTCGTTTAATGTACGTTTTATAGTGAGAATTTAGAATTATTTACAATCTCAGCGACATTTCGACACAATTATCTAGAATCAGTAAAGATTTACTTCTTAAGGAAATCTATCTCGTAATATGCGTTGTATAATATTTAACTCACCTTTTCACAATTAGCAGTAGCGGTGGTCTGCGTGTGACTTGTAGAGGATATGCGGTATTGCATACCCGAAACGGTACAGAAACCTTCATGATGATGTGTTGAATAAACCCCTGTTATCGTAACATCCGTGTCTTGATTGACGATCACCTCGACTTTCTGTTTTCTATCTGGAAGAAGGCAGTCCTCAATTTCCTTTTTTGGCTCTTCAGTTTTTACTTCCGACTTCACGCCGGAATCCATTACGTTTTTTGGCTTTTGTGTAAATGATTCGTCGCTGCACGAGTCAGATGTGCTATCATCTTTACTTGATTTTGGGGATCGCTTTTCGTAGCTGGCTGCTAAAATTGCCGTGGCATTCAAACTGGCCATACGCTTTTGGACGACCATATCTTTTAAATCCATAACGACCTCGTTTCTGTTACGTTTCTTTTTAACTGGAACACCGGCAGTCTTTTTCATTTTTGATGAAGGTTTCTCGGAATCAGATTTCGGTGTAGTAGTTTTAGTAGGAGTCTTCTTACGCTCAATATTTTTAGACTTCGACTCCATTTCACTGTCTTCACTGGAAGAAGTAGATGACTTAGGATCCCAGTATTTACCAGCACTTCTTATCCCTGGTACACCTCTTAGTGTTCTTTGAGGTGGACTATCATCGGAACTGTCAGAACTATCCTTTTCTTTCTCTTTCTTATTTTCATATTCTGACTCTGATGTACTGTCCTGTTTATCAGAATCTTTTGATTTAATTTCTTTCTTTTTAGGAGCTGATATTTTAGAAGTCCCAGGTATCGGCTGCCTTTCCACTGTTCTCATTAAACCTAACTCTACATGACTTCGACTTTCATTTTCATATAAGCAATGTACTTTTGCCAAGGCATTCAGAGAAGCCATTCTATGTTTTTTAGGACCAGTCCACATCGATAATAATTTTAGTCGCCGCTTAGTTGGCTTTTCATTTCCCAATAGGCCTGAAGTATCTTTCAAATCAATTAGTGAATCTTTTGACAATTCTTTTAACTCTTTAGATGTTTTCTTTTTTAAACTGTCAGTTATTCGTTTATATTTTTTTTGTCTGGGTTTCTTATTCTTGGGACTACTATTTTCAGAGGAACTTTTAGAATCTTGATCGTCGTTTGATTCACTAACACTCTCTTCCGATGAGCTGTACTGATTTGTTTTAGAGCTTAACGCAAACTTTGATGTATCAATTTCTTCATCTGATAACGTATGTTTCTTCTGATGCTTTTTACCTTTCAATGTTTTTTTAGAAGTGGAATCATCCTCAGTTTTAATGTTTGACGCCTCCTGTTCCAGAAATTTGGTTGGGCTAAAAGGTTTTCCAGTGACGCTCGATTTCCTTGCAACCATTTTATACGATTTACTAATAATAGGTTTAGGTTCATCACATAAATTAGCTGTATTATTTAAGGCACAGCTGCTGGATATTTCTTGGATGGATTGGGTAGTTTCTTCAGACTTTTTGCTGGCTTTTAATTGTTTCACAACTTCTTCAATGGGTCTGTGTGGGGAATACTTTTTTCTTTCAGGTTCTCCCTTCTTATCAATCACTGTTCCTTTTACTCTAGCTATCGGTCGCACACGTCCAACAGTCTTATTCACAGAATTTCTGAAATCGGACAGAATGCTTTTTGGTGAGTCAACTTTTTCTGTGAATGTATATACATCAATTTCAGGGCCTTGAGCTACTAGTGAGCTAGATGTAGTTTTTTCTTGTATGTCTTCAATTTTGGTTTCACATTTCAAGGGCAAAAATCTTTCAGATACGGTTAAATTTCCTTTAGAATTCTTACAACACTTAACGTCAATATCAACTGTTCTTGGAGATCTTGTAGATGTAAAAAATTTAGGCGGCCTATCCATCTCTGATTTTGGCGTCTTTGGAGAAAGCATTACTGTAGAAGATTTCGGACTAGTGACTTCCGTTTTACTTGAACTAACATCTGTAGCGTCAGATTTGTTTTCTAATTGAGCTGCCTCATTTTGTGATATATTTTCTATTGTCTTATCTTTTTCTTTTTCCGATTCTGATGATACAGTTTCATCACTAAAGTCTTCCTTTGGAATAGTCTTCTCGGAACTTGATTTACATTTAGCTGCTGAACTATTCCCTTTTTTAACCTTTACTTTTGCCGTTCTTGCGACTTTTTTAATCCCATCCGTACTACTTGTTGATTCACTATCAAGGGCATCTTTTACAGGTTTTTTCCCTTTTGGAATGGTTTTGACTTTCTTTGCAGCATTCAAGGGTTTCTTTGAAAGAAGCTTTTTGGTGATTAGTTTGGATGTGCTTACTTCCTTCGTCTCTTTTGGCTCTTTCTTGTTCTTCTTAGGGAGCGTATCATTTTTGCTTGCGTTTGATTTTGAGACAGTTTTAGAGCTTTCGTTAGAAGTTGAGGCATTGTCTTGATGAGATTTATCGTCTTCCTTTTGGTCACTGTCTTCATTTTTATTATTTTTAGGATTTTTTATCGACTTTTGAAGCGCCTTAACCTTTTTTGGCGATGCCACTTTCTTTTTGGTTCGCTTTTTAACGTTTTTAGACTTAATAGCTGTTTTGTTAGATGCTCCCTTCTTTGCAACAATTTTCGAGGCTTGCGACCGCATTGTCCTCAGAAATCTTGGGAACTTCCGTCATTGACAGCTGATTTTACTTCCTGCAAAAAATACATATATTTAGAGTATTTAATTGATAAATAGTTAAAAACGTAATACACCAAAAATTATTTATCAAAAAATAAAAATAAGCTGATATAAATAGCACGAATATAAAATTAATAAATTTTCAAAGCAATAATAATTAGCTTCTATAGACTCTTGCTTGGAAATAATATTTTATTCGTTTCACTGAAAAAAATAATTTTTTTTCTTTGTATTTAGTAAAAGTGGGGCCTAGAAAAGTCTTCCAAGTCTTTAAAAAAAGTTACTGAAATGTGCTAAACTTCCAAGCTAAAAATAAAGTTTAACGAATTAAAATACGTTCTTAAGGGACTTTAATGAAGAAGCATGATTTGTTTGCGCAATAATTAAACAACGAGTCTGTCTTTTGTCAAGTTAATCTAATAATACGGCAGCTGAAAGCTGATTATGAGGGTCACCTTATGCTGGTTGGGCTTCGCAAGTAGTTTGTGCTTTATTAATTGTTTGATCTTAGAACAGGAAGTTATTATACCACGTACAAAGTGTTAAGTAATGTTTAAGAAGCCCATTATTAACCCATATGCAATCTGACTGAATCTATTTTGACGTCCTGGAGAAAAGAGTTTTTATATTTTGTGACTACATATTTTTTTAATGAAGCCTGACAAATGTTATCTACCTGTTCGATCTGATTAAGGGATTCGACCAAGTTTTACTGTAAAAAGTAATCATCAAATATCACAAACAATTTCAGCATAGGAGTTAATTTTAAAAAGTTCATACACAAATTAAAAATTCTTATTAAAATTTATCGACTTTAATAACAATAAAAGTAGACGTATAATTGAATAAAAGATGTTACTAAAATGATTAAGAAAAATGAACATATTAATATATCAAACAAAATAAACGAACCTACATGTTTACAAAATATTTTTGAAATCCTTAAACTCGAACTTCCAGGAGTGAGCAAAGCGGAACACGGAACTGTGTTAAATCCTCTCAGTGTTGAGCTTTTTGCTCGTTATTTCAACATTCTCGGGGCATTTGTGATCTACACCGATTCCAGATTCACACAATTACAGTTTAATGCGAACCGATAAACCCCATACATTTTAGGAAACAGTCATGAATTTTTCGTATATCAAAGGTAATCGAAGTGCTCTTTGTGAGCAATATAAATAAGATCATAGTAGCATGATCTAATACGAGGGCTGCCTTTTGTGTAGTTAGAAATTAGCATAGACCTTTTTATAGATTATTGACATTTGCATAGTTCTTCGCGATGTTTGATACATTTTTGCATGATCTCAGACAAGTTTTTAAAACATTTATTATGCTCTGAAGTGAAGTTAGTAAGCAAATATGAAAACGAACGAGAGATAACTTTCTTACGCCAACTTCTCTGTGCAGTAGTTCTTGGACAGTGTTCCCTGAAATGACCCCGGTCCTCTATTTTGCGACATAGACAAGATAGATACGACATTCGAGGATTAAATTCGAGATTCTAACAGCTGTTTTGGATGACCTTCACGTGGCTTGACACGATTTTAAGATAAGAAAACTACGTGAGTAGGCTAGCGTACTCACGTAGTTTTCTTAAATACCAGCGTTTTACAATTCTAAGACATGCTATATTACTTAACACTGAAGTAATCACTTCCAAGCATTGAAGTAACGAAAATTCCCTTTCAACGTTGTTGAAAATTATTGCACGCAAAATTTCCTTATATGTTTGCATTTTACAAAAGACTTGTAAATCCTTGTAATAGACGATACAATAAATCTATTGGACCAATCTGATAATATTCTTTTATCTTTGAATTCTTAATTCAAAACGATGAAAATTCCATGTTTTTTTTAATTCTCGTGGAAGGAAACAAGTTAAAAGGCAGCCCTCGTACAGAGTAGATAAGGGATGTAAAATTTGCATAAAGTAAAATAAATATTTAATTTTACATAATTCAAATTAGGTTACGGTATACAAAAATACTCATTATCAACTTTTCTACATCCATAGGATTTTTTTTACAACTTAATAAATATTTACAACGCATTTGTTAAGCTTTGACACAATTGTTTCAATTAAAAAGTTTATCAAGCGAATCGCAAGTAGTCACAGATACCTAAAGATAACTCAGACGACGATAAAAGGACAATGTAAAAAACCGCATCGGCTGATTGCACATTAAGTATTGCTAACTCTATACAATCGTAAATCTTCTATCTTATCTATTATATTTAAAGTAATTTAAATCTTAAACTGTGCACTTAAGACTCATATTCATGTGCAGCAATATACCACCCACATAGCATTAACAAGCGTTTACAAACACGCTGAACGCCGTTTGTGTTGGTACTTAGTACATTTCAATATTTTACTTTCATATACATTACAATATGTTCCTCAAAGATTTATTTTAAAAGAAGCCTTTCTATTTAAATGCTTAATCATGTATATTTCTATCAAGTCTAATTATTAATCATGTCTAATTATTAGTTATTTAAATTTGTTATTTGCTTAGATTTAGTCTGATAAAATATAAAACATATTTAACGTATGAATTTTTGATTATTTTATAGCCCCTAAAATTTTGTTTACATAACAGGTCGCTGATTCCAACACAATGAAAATGTACAAAATAATGAAATGATATAACATCTGCGATAATTAATTATTATTACTATAAATATTCATTCTAGACTTAGATAGCCAAGAAAGCTTGATTAGTTAAAATTCTTCAACCACTATTGAAGAAAGTAGAAGGCATTTAAAGAGTGTTTTTTAGTTATTTAACACTCAATAGAGACTATGGATAATTTAAGTGGATTTAACAATTCTCACAATAGCCATAATACTGCGAAATGTGTACATCAAAACTCCCTAAATATCTACCAAGTACTTATACTCATGTCAAAAGCATCAAGTGATTTCCGAAGATATTACGACAAGCCACATTTTACGTCAAACTTTTCCTATCACGTCGTGGGAGCCCCAATTCGTCAAAGTTTTATAGCTCACTGGCGTCATCCTTAGAATAGTATAAAATGCTTGTTGTGTTCATGAATTGAATGATAAAAACAATTATTGCTCTACATTTGACATTCTTAACGATGAAAAGCCATAATAATGCCAGTGTTAAATATTCGTTTAAGTGTTAAAGAAGCTGGAGACGTTCCAGTACACCGTGTAAGCTTCAAGCTTTGGTGGAAAATTTAGCTCGAATCTCGGAAGCTAAATATTGTACAAAAGAATTCCACTCTTTCCATGCGAGTATGTATAAATAATTTCTTGCACCTTATTCATATTATATTAGAACACAGTTTTAGCGGCTGTTAAGCAGTTTGTGTGCGGTGAAAGTGGATTTCTAATCATTCAAGAAAAACCATCGCCATTTTGTATTTCTTGATTCTTTTGTTTATTTTACCGCTTGATAATTTGTATTGAAGGAACGCAATCCGAGCATGTCACGTTTTATAAGAAGCTTTGAAAAAGCGAAGTTTTGTGAGAAACGATTTTAGTATGCTCTTAATTTTAATTGCGATAGTAGGTCAATGTTAAAACACAAGATAATAGTTCACTGTTACCTTCTTACGGAGTAGGTACGAAAACTTCAAGTCAAATGAAAACTCGAATAGCTCGAGAATCTGTATTTGTACAAAAACGTGAGTTTAATATCGATCTTGATACCCGTACAAATATAGCAACCGCAAAACTATTACACATAGGAAACCTCATATTTTATTTGTACGATAGTAAAACTACAAATTTATAAACCATTTTAGGGTTGACAACAATGTCACTCACAAACAATATTACACACAGAATTTTGTCAAATTAAATATTTTCCCTAGATCATAACGTTTATTCCTTTTTTAACGTTCTCCTCTAGATATTGTATTGCATTGAATATAAGTCGGAACGATTGGTTACTGATTAGACGGTGTATGTGGAACTTACAATTAACGATCATATAAAAACAATGCATAAGACATAAGCTGTTATATGATACGAAACAGTTTAAATATTTCACTTCCAGCACCGACACTTAGTCAAAAAATAACTCAGATGCCAATACAAGAGTGTTAAAATAGCAACCCTACATTACCAAACAAACCATTGCAGAAAACCTACATTTGCGGAAAACGAGCAGTATTATTGTACAACTCAAGACAATAAGAGAAATTGTGGAAAAGAAAATTAAGTGAGACATTTTATTTACTTCGGTGATATGATTTGGGATTCGTGTTTATTCAATTTGTTTCAAACGGAACGTGCTCAGGATACCCAGTGTTGTTTTTATATATTTTAATCAAGATTAATAAAATGAATTACAGGATCATTCAAATTATTCTCAGCGTTCATTATCTCTAAATCTGTGCCTATTGGACATGAATTTCCTTAATAATTGACTAATAAAAAACATATTTTCATTACTAATTGATCGTATATACTGCAAAGATTACAAAGTATTCGTACTTCTTAATGATTAAGTCAATTACTACTCCTCCGTAATTACATCACACGAGAGAGCTTTAACAAAAAGTTCTCTTGTAATTATACAAGCTAACTTAAAAATTATTACAGTAATACACTAGCATGCGTTAGCATGTCTGCCATATAGTTACTTATTAGATTTTTTCCTCATAGTGTTAAATAGTATGACATTGAAAATAATTAATGCTTGTATGCTACCACCGCATTTCATAAAGCAAGATGCTATCGTTGTTCTAAAATATAAATTATGTGCAATGCAATAACTATGGAAATAACACTACGTATTTGAATGATTGATTTTAATAGCTCTCAAAAACGAATCCTTAGTAAGAGCGCGTGCTAGTACTTACAATGTCAACGCAAAAACTTTCAACCCACAGCCAACATTACATTTGGGTCCATATTTACGACTATTGTTCACAAAATACAAATAGGACTATTTGTTTTGTTATACTGAAGTGGAAATTTTAACCCTAAGTCCTTGTCGTAACTTCCTTAAAGGATCATAGTTATGCAGTATATTATAGAGTTCTTTTTTTTCACTAATGTTTTCAGTGTTATAAATAAAGTATGGATCTCTGATGTTTGTTGATATGTTATGTTATTTTTCGTACGTATTTCCATTAAAGCTCCGTAATATGTAGTAATTTTAAACCACTTTTATAGTAAGGACTACTTCAGAGTAGTATTATATGGAATATATGAAATATATGATATTGTAAGGGATTCTTTACAGACAAGCGTGTTGTATTTAGTGGATTCTAAAGAGTTGCCGGGAATTCTCATAATTTAGCAAACCAATTTTGCTGTTGCCATATATAAAACACATACAAATATACCTACGCGTGTTTCGCTATTCTCTTAAGAGACCTTTTCATAGAAATGAGGTAACGTTAAGTGGTTTATGAAATACCAGCATTTTCTCTATCTAAAAAAGTAACAGATGATAGATATACTTACCTAACTATAGTCAATTTACTCCGAGTTTATTAATAATGCTATTATGATTCAAGATTGATGTACTATAGAGATAGAATCGCGTGAACCTAAAGAAAAGTACTTCGATTTTATTAAAATACAATAAAACTTTTGGCAGACTGACAATTTACACAAGCCATCACTGCAAATGCACTGCTACGTAAAAACTACGTCAGCCGTTTTTTCAACATTTACTTTAAAACAATCAATAAATATCAATCAATCGTTCAAAAATTGTCGCCTAAGACGATTGATATAAAACAAAAGATCAGTTAACGATGACAAAGTTTTACGTCACAACTCACGACCTCATGCAACATGAAGGCTGTTTCATACAAAATCACGTGACTATTTATATTTCTGTTCTGCTTGTTAAAGTAATGAAATGTTAACGCATACGGCACACAAACTAGACTTGACCAGGACAAAAATAGTCTATTACGTATATCATTAGTGGGGTTGAAGACTTATTGAATAAGAAGAGAATATTACAAAATTGTCATTTTGTAATATTTCTCCTATCTTCAGGCTCTTCTTCATTTGATATCCGAGAAATAAATACCCCACCTCATCTACGCATAAATGTATCACCGGACTTTGTATGAAAGAAATTTTTTGTAAATTATTGTTTGAAATAATAAACTCGTTTAATAGTAACAACTCACCACTTTACCCAAATGCTATTTTCTTTCCATCAAAAATATATTTGCAATAACAATTGAAGTATTGTGTAGATTTACAACAAAACATTCTTATATATCATCATCACAGTATCTAGTTAAAGTTAACTGCTCACACTGAACAAATTCTGAGAGAGGTAAATATAGCCACGGGCCGGGCTTACGGTAAAAAACTACTGTCATACACCCTACATATACTGCATTAACTTTATTGCATTCCAATAATTTTAGAAAATTCGCACAATTTTCAAATTAGCACAACGAGCTTCCGATATTGAAAGTCACAAAACGAAATAAAAAATATGAATTCTCAAATAGTAATTAAATTCTAATTGACACTTTACGGGTACTTGAGCATAAGCTCATATAATTTACGCTTATAATTAACCACATCACGCCCACTTATGTTAATTTCGTCCATAAAATGTTATAAATACATGTAATTAATTACACGTTTAGCAGAAGAAATAGAACCTGTTTAGATTTTCACGTACGAGGCCCTTCAGCCTCAGTAGTACAAAATCATATTAAATGTAGATCGTAATTTTAAATATAATCTTTTGTTTTTCCCACACCAATCCCAATACGAAGAGAAGTTACAGAATATAAGGGACCTTAACGATGAAAGATAAAACTTTCTCACTATCAACCAAACTTGGCTCCATTTGCTACGGAGTCAAAGTCCAATTACGTATAGAATTTGTCGGTGCCCTATTCACGGTTGTAAATTTTTGACATGGCTGTCATTTTGAGAAATTTAATAGTAAGTCATTGTAGAATTTGTATTAACTATGTCATTTATACCATAGACGAGCCTAGACAAGTATGAATTTATAATCACGAATCAGCGCCAGACCTATCAATAGAATTGTTAATTATAGATATTTATAGTAAAATAAACTGATTTGAAAAGGTATTTTTAGTTATAGGTGATCGTCGACCAGTCATTAGAGATCGGAATATCTTAATAGATGGATTATAACAAAAGACGTTTGAATATTCAACGAAGCCATCATAATTGGAATACCAATTAGTAGTGATATTATAAAACTTTTTTTCATGAGACTGAGACCCATGGGCACCTGCAATGCAGGGAGTGTTACCGATGTGTTGTAGGCCTTAGATATAGTACGCTTTTAATTAACAAACCTAAATTTTCACTACAAATGGATTCTAACAACATAAGGATTCGTTAGTTTAAAAGTAGATAATTTATACGAGTACATTTACAAAACACTGTAGACGAATGGGCTCATTTCACGACCAGTTATATAGGTCATGGGCAATCAAGAATCTTTTCATACGGTATCCCAGTATTTTTCTTAGTGTTCTTATAACTGCAATAAATTTATTAATGTAATTATATTTAAATTCGAAATATTATTCAACATTTCATATCTTTTTACACAATCCAAAAAGCACGAAGCAGATTTTTCATTCAAAATTTACTGAATGAAAATTATTAACTATGAAGGACTGAGCCGTATTATACCTATAGTTGTGAAAGGGGTATCAAAAACATCGGCACAAGTTTATCAAGACACCATTCTTGATAAAAGCATCATAATAACACATTGTTCAAAAAAGCAGCAAGACACAGGTTATAAAGAGCTCGGTCAATGGAGTCTTGGTTGGAAACGATCTTCACGAACTTATACTTACTGTAAACGTCATGATAATTTGGAGTCCCTAAGGCAAACTGGACGATTGGTAGTGAAGAATTTTCCCCTGAAAAGAGTGCGTATTGCTGCTATTGATAACCTTTAGAGTTTAGAGGACTGTTTGCAGCCAATGAAGGCCATTTTGAAAAATCTTTTATATTTTAAATTGTTTTATATTTATGTATTAAACTAAAACATTATAAAAGTATAATATTTTGTCTTGTTTGCAAAATATAATTTTATTCTTTGTTTTGTTTCAGTATTTATGGCAAGACAAGGTTTTTAGATATATAAGTGGCTCATTAAAGTGTGCCCTACTAGAAACAAAATGTATAATACACATATTGTTATGTAAATATTAGTAAAAATTGAGCACACGGTAGGTCTATATACACATACAAGTAAATAAAACAAAACATATTTCTTAATTAAAACAATTTTCGAAGTAGTATAGGTGTACAAATCAAATTTTCCTAAAGTTTATCACGTTTCACCAAAATTGAACTGGTAAATCTCGTTACTCTAGAGAGCTTAAATTTGGTTTAAGTTTTAGTGTCCAGATATATGGAGAGCTATCAAAATTTTTATATAGAAATATAAGCAAAGATTATCTCTTATTTCAAAAACTAAATCATACTGAGTTTTTGCATATTATAAATTCCACTAGGTAACAATTCGATTGAAGTGTCGGGGCTATCCATCAACACTGCAATTCTCAAAGAGAACTCAATTCACACGGTTATTTAAATAGCAAAGAAAAAAGGATATGACCTAAATGACGACGCTTTGATGCTGTTTCGAGTATAAAGCAAACAATAGGCAGTATATGCGAGGTCTTCCTGGCTTAGTATAACAAACTTTAAAAATTAAATTCAATGCTTTCCCTTATATTTGCCACTTGGATAGAATGACGCTACAAATACCATTAAAACTAATACGCTTCATCATGGAAAAAAAATATAGTTTGGGTTTTAAGAAGGTGTCAGATAAGTTGGATTTATTAATTATACGAATAAGTATATACAGATTAAAAATAAAGCTTGAATTATTTATATCTTATCTATGTGTTAACAGTTAACACTCTCAGTTATGCGATTCTAAACTTTGAGGTGGTGAAAATCAAGACGACACCTGCAAATCGAATATTATTTGCTCACGTTTGGCCCGCTTTTTTCGACATATGACCTCAACCCTTCATTCCAAGCACCCTTACAACATCCAAGCAATGATCCTTATAAAGGGTGACGATAATCTCATTTACGATACTCAGGCATTATAATACTCTTATAAGAATTTGAACTGATAATCTATTACTATTATTAAACTGTTAAGAGAACAACACCCAAAATATTGATAACAATTTTGAATTTATACAATTACGATAATCTATTTAATTACTAAAACACCGAAAACGAGATTAAAATCAATGAACATTACACATCACATATCAACGTAGAATAATATTCCCCTGACAATGAATTAAACCAAAAGCCATATAATTCTGAAACGATATTTTCAATCCATTACATATCTCGCTCGTGTTCACCGCAATTTTATGAGTACATTATTAGTAAAATCACATAATTGTCGAAGTTAAATGTACTCTGTGGTGCAATTGTGCGGGATAGTTAATTGTCAATTTGGAATCTATTAAAAATCAAGAGTTCAATGGTTACAGAAACAAAGTGAAAGTAATTTGATTCAAACCAACCCAATCTCGCGCAGCTGCAGTGCTGAATATAATGATGCAAGGCAATTTCATTATTACTTTTTTGAAGTAGACACAAAATATTAGAGCGAATAGTGAGAAACGGTATTAGCTCATATACTTGTTGTCACTACCGTAAGCGATGCTTCTACGTGCCGATGACTACATGTCTCGTTATGAGTTTTCTAATCTAGTATATGGTTCCCCATAGTCAGGTATAGATTTAGAATACATTCATCTATGGTAGCTTAAAGTAAGTCGCTTTACATTCATCGACAGAAACTAGAGTAACATGTGGAGATCTTATACCTAAAAATTTAGTTAAAACTTAAAAGCTACATAACATGTTCTAGTTCAAGTGAGAGAGTTTCCCTAATATTAAAAATGAAATCATACCAACCTATTAGTCAAAGTTTTGCAAATAGATCCTGATAAAATAAAAATACAGTTAACGTTTGAGTTTGTCCGGCAAACAGTTCAAAGTGACAAACGAGGTAGATTTGCCGGTTTCAAATAACTGAAAGTTGAAGCCAATTCGAACGCGTTAGTTCATTCAAACTTTTTCTATTGCCGTCCTTACTTTTATTTTACACTTTTGAAATTTCACATTTTGTTTTTAACTGTAATGTAGTCCATAGTTTAATATTTCGTTAAACCTACTTGAACCAAGGTAGTTAGATAATAAACACAATTTGTAGCGCTGCTGTCCCAAAGCTATTCGCAATAGAGTATTTTATAGTGTTAGCCTGAGGCAGAGCATTTCTAATTTGGTCGGGCATCAATTATCAATCCTTCCTTTACTTAAATGCAGTACTTAATGAAAGATTAAGTTTAAGATAATTAACACAGTCTTATGCACAAACTTTCTTGCTGTCCTTCATGAAAATCATATTGCTTTAAAGATTTTAAGAAAAGCAGTACAGTATTTTTTCTACCAAAAGTATATTATTTTAAAATCTCACTTTCAAAAAATATATTATTGCAAAAGTTTACTCATGCGTTTAATACAGAAAGACAAATCATTCTATATCAATATTTTATATTGTTTGTATGCATATATGTATATTTTTAGTACTGATCCAGACTTTTTGTTATATCTCAATTACTTCAGTATTTGTTTTAGCGCCTCTTAAAGTTATCCTAAATCAGGTTTTAAAGTGATTAATCGGGAGATAACCCGTCAAGCACTTGATTAACGGCACAAACTTATACCTACTTCCCAACTTCAAGGCAGCCTTTATGAATAAATCGTGTCGGAAAGTCGGTGTGAAATTTCCTTGTTAACTTTTCATTAATTGCCAACACTCAATGTGAATTTTATGGCATTCTTTGCTTTACACATGCTTTCATGTTAATATTGCCCTTGTAACGATATCAAATTATATTTAACTAGCTAACCCTGCACGTTGTTTTGTCAACATGTGATTTCAATTTTCAATTAATAAATAAAAAATAGGGTTCGTATGGGGGTAAAAATGATGGTTCATAAAAAAATCAAATAACAAATTTTGTCCAAATTGTTTGTTTTAGCTTTAATATTAAGGGGGATAAAAAATAGATTTTAGCCGATTCCCAGACCTGCCCAAAAAGATCACAAAGCAAAATGGTTAAACGTTTCGGAGAGTATGGGAACGAAAACTGTGACACGAGAATTCTAAACTAAGAATATGTAAATCACAAAGAAACTTGCACTGCGAGACTTACGCAATTGAATTAATTATAGAGTTAGCCGTACCATATATTTATTTTATATCAAGCTCCCTATACAATAAATATTTTCTTTCAAACAGACGGCAAGGAATGATTTGCATATTTTCAGGCCATGTTTTACAATAACAATGAAACGATAGGGTCGCCTTTGATTTAACTTATTTAAATCTGTAAGCGTAAGTATTCAGTAATACTTATATAGAACTCCTCGGAATCGGTTATTCCGTTATATATTTTATGAGTATTTGAGATTTTCGTAGGCGTTGATTACACCCGAAGGTGATAAGGGATCATCAGGTTATTTTGGGTGCGAATTCGTGAAGAACAAAAGACAATATGATTACAAAATTTGGGCGAACACTAAAAATAAATTCATCATCATGTGATTATACTCGTATAACAGGAAATAATATCAATGATATCGTGTGAATTATTTAAATGAAATTCAGTATTATATTATTTAATGAATTGCCTCCCACAGACAATTTTGTTTAACATGTTGTGATTTAAATATTCATATACGTAAAATATTAATGAAGCATTACGTTAAAGTTATATGTAACCACAAAGCAATCTCATTGCACTCTTTTAAACTGTTTCACCTCTATCTTTCAAGACAGTATTGTATTTTGAATTTATAATTTAATTAAACCCAGCCATTGGACCGATTTTGTAGTAGCTATCAGTGGTTCCACCTGCGTTAAGCCTCGCCATACAACAACTTCAGTTTAATTATCCCGTAATTTAACTAATCGTAAAATATAACATTCCATATTTGTTGTTAAGAAATTTATAATTAATTGAATCAGGCGTTACTTTGCGGAAGTCCATATCAAATCCCAATAGACCAGTATGAAAGCAGTCGAAAAACCCACAACAACCCGAGAACGTTTCGGTCCGCCACACCAGTATGAGTAAGCTGATTTTTAATAAATTAGTCTAGTAGATTTAATTTATTCATTAAAAACACCTCTACCAGGTAATGTAAAAACTACCAACACGACCTACTGAAATTAATAAAAAATACTCTAAATCATTACAAACAAACATTTAAATTTCCTTTTCCTGTACTTTTTAGTGACAACATAGTTTGTTTTCAAAAGAAACGGGCACTATTACTAGCAAAGAGAATAGATTTTACAAAAAACTAATTACGAATTTTAGTTTGCATCTAAATCGTTCGACCTAAGCCAAGTATTCTTAAAGAAATTAATGGGGTATGAAAATATACAATAGACAACATCATACGCTATTTTCAAAATCATAACCGTTTATATACTCAGACCGACGCGTAGTTAGCATAATTGGTATAAGTCGTAGATTTTTATAGAAAGCGCAGTACATCTATTGTTGAAAATGCTACGACCTGTCGCAATTGTTACGAGTGAAATAGGAAAATATATTTATAAATATTACCAGCATAATCTTTATATTCTTTAGTTCATAACCAAACTCACTGTACTACGAACGCAATATTTAATACGTTTTGTATATTATAATGGAATAATGTGGATTTTGTTAAAAGCCAGCACAAACTATTTACCAACTCTGGACTAAATTCCGAAAAGTTAGAAGTTACAAGCGTTATGCTAATAACTTCGTCTTTTTGGTCCAATGCTCATAAGCATCTATTTAAAGGTATTCAAATATTTTATAAAACAACAACTTTACCCAAACGTCATCGGAAATTTATGAAACTCTTCTATTACCTTAATAGACTCGTTTGCTGATAAAACACAACTTGATAATACTACGCCTTAATTATAACAATCCTGATAAACAAAATTGTGTAGATCAAAATAATTCCAGCTTAAAATGTCTAATTTGTATTAGATCAATACGTACGGATTACATCAAATTATTTATTAAAAGTGAAAAATACCATCGTAAAACATATTTGATTCCAAGATTAATTTAAAAATAATTTAAATTAAAAGTTTGGCCCTCCCCTACGCAAGGTTGATGCCGCAATGAAGTATGCATCTTCAAAGTGGCGTCGACCCTTGGCCATGCAGTATTTTTCCTTTAGTTTCCATTAGTGCTGTAGCGCGATCTATAAAAGGCCATCTGTCAGTATTCGTTGTTATAGTACATATATTTTGGACTGAAGACGTATGCATTTGTGTTTATATCAATTTCACGTCTTTCCTATTTCAATTCCTTCGAAAGCTTTCAAAGATTATCAACAGAAATACTTCAAAAGGAATGAGACATAATAAATTATTTTAGAAATGATAAGTACATAATAAAGATAGTGCTGAGCGATAGAAAATAGAAAAGGCATTAATTGATGTATAATATAAGATACACGTAAATCATTAGCATTATAAAAATTTTACAACCATTAATTGGGAAAGTTATACTATAGTATAATATACCTATCCTGATTGACCATCAATGGCTTAGTGGTATTGCGTGAATGTTCAATAAAAACAAACAAAATATCACATATAAAGTTATTCATGAAAAAGAAACAATAAAAGTAGCACGAACGAAGTGCGAAAAATGATTTATTAAAATATACATCAACGAGTAGCGATTATATCTGCGACTCATGACGTCAATTTTAAGTGTATTTATAATATGGCAGGAAACGATACGTTGACTTTAGCTAAGCATAATATTCATTAATTATTAAATTTATTAATAATTCTTATTTTAAATTTTAAAACCGTATCGAAGTTTCATGCTTTTATAAGGATTAGGTGAATGTAATACTCATTTGTAGGATTAAGATGAGATATTGAGTATCATATCAAATTCTCTTACAAAAGCCTTTTTGTACCGGTCACCGAGTATCAGTAGATTTTTTAATATTACAGCACACAATTTTAATTATAAAAACCGGGTGTGATTACTAAAGAATTTAACTTGATCTTAACATGTGTAATCAATTTAAAGGCTCTACAATGCCACATTGTCTCGCAATAACCCATACTTACAATGCGAATTCAATTAGTTTAAATTATGTTGGAATCCATTATAAACGTCTTTATAGGGAAACACCATTAGGTACTATATATCGTAAGTATGTTATAAAATATGAAAACATATGTGCAAAATTCGAACTACAAATTTTTATTTGCGCATCTGTAATAAATATCATGTTTGTTCTAGGCTATATCACATAGAGAAATGAAAATGCGACTTTGTGATTGTGTATGGCTATGGATAGTATAACTAATGGCTCTACAGTACTTGATCCGGCTTCAAATTTCCTTGACAGTTTTTCCTTATAACCTAGTAAATCTTAAACTGACTTTTGGATCTGGGACTTGCTGATATCCGTGTGTTGTGCTTTACCGATTATTAGATATATGTTTGTATCTACTAGCTGTTCAACATTACAAGCATTAATTAAAATACCCGAGCACGTCTTTAGAATGGAGCAAATTCCAAAAATTTTCTTTTATGCTCCGCCGATATTATTCATATATTGCTTATAAATAATATATCTTCAATTCACACTAGTTCCTCCTTCAAAGAAGTACGAAGGTATTTTTGATCAGTCTAAACATTTAGTTAAAGAGCTTTGCAATACAATTTATATAATCACGCATACGAAACCACAGGTAGCATCTAGTGTCAGACATAGACTTGCAACTTCAATAGACTAAGTTCGGAGGCATTCAGCCAAATAACAAACTTACTCCTTATATTAATTTACTTGCCAACAGCTCCATTTAATTAACACATCTTGGCAACATTATTACAGTGTTTACATATGGAGAACTATTTATGTTTAACTGGAAACCCAAGAGAGCAAAATTCAGCCACGTGAAGTGAGCAGTGTCTTCCGAATGGGTCAGTTTGATTGACCAAATGCGATTAAACGTCTTCGCCTGTAATAAGAACGAAATTAGCACCGGTATGCGGAGCTTATTACGGTAATATCTTTGACGCCCGTATACCGGCGAGAAAGTGGCCATTCAAAATTCAAATTACTTCGATTCGATTAGATCTTATAAGTTCCTTATGGATATATTTTAAACCAATTTACTGTCATCATAATAAGAGATACACACATACAATTATAATTTCAATTGAATACAATAAAAAACAATATAAATAGCGGACAAAACAACAGACATGGATATCGCTCCTAGCGTTGCAAATCCAATTTAAACTTTCTAGTAAATTCAATGTACTACGAATATCAAAGTTAAGGATAACAGTTATTGATTTGAATCTCGCAAAACGAATGTCCGCTATTCAGATCCGATAAAATATTGAGTAAATCCGATATAAGTCCAGAGCGTTTGCAACAGTCTTGCTGCAACAGAAGACAACCGAAACAATTTTTACACTATTTATAATTTCATATGGTATAAGGTTAAATCTAATGAATTTTTAAAATTTTAAACAAAGATCACTCATTAAGTATAATCTGAATTCAATTAATAAGAAATATCCAGTTATGGTGTGCCACTGGAGAAATAGAATTCTGTGGCGAAGGTAGCTTTGAAACGTCAGATAAATATCATTTGATTAATTGACTGTTAAAAGAGTTCGACTACAGAGTTTTGTTTAATGAAATTGAGAATTTACATTCTACACACGACTTAATAAATCTACTAAAATTCATTTGTTTTAGTAAAATAACTACTATTTACATTGAATAGAAATAAAAAATAAAAATGAAAAAACATATATTATCGGATATAGTGTACAGACATTTCAACACGGATATTAAATAATAAATAAATATGCTAGCGCTCAGAGAACGAGCGAGAATTTACCTCATACAAGCCGACAATATGAAAGTATTTTGTTTCGTTTAGGTTTTATTTTCAATTGTCGTATGGGTAACTTGCTGTACAAATATATGATAAGCTATAATATATGAGCAAGGTGTTTATGACTACTTTCAATGGTGTTATAGTTATTTCCCTTGACTAAGTTGTTTACATTATTATGACAGTTAAGTTTTATCAGTTTTCTCCAGATGTGAAACAAAATTGTTAGAAATCTTTGTTGAAGTCGCGGAGTATTGCATATACATATATCTATTAGGGTTTTGTATTATGGACTTCCGCAAATTAAATCCTGATTCTATTAATTATAGCATAGCATTTAACATTTTTGTGAAAACTGAACTTACATCCATATTTTAACATCGTTTTGGGTTACTTGATTATATTAAAATAGCGAGTAATTTTCTGTGGCTGTAGAATAAAAGAACCTTTTGATTTACCGCGTTTCACATTAAATACATCTATACTTTTTACACTATATAATCAAAAGCTCTAGAGTTTGTTTGGGTAAAAACGCTAAACAATGGTTCGAATTAAGGGGCCATTTCGTTGTGGAATCGATTTGTCGAGACCTCGAGGAATAACTTTTATAAATTATGAGTAAAATGAAATTTTAAAAGAAGAACCTTTTTTTCTTCTCTTTAACTTGAAAATAAAGTTTGCACCTAAATTTGAACAGGTTCTTGAGACCACTTCTTCTTGACTATATTTCTAAGATCCTAGAATACTTTTCATATATTTCTCGGAGCCATCTCTTAATTTAGTCTAAAATGGAATGTTAGGATATGAATCGGGATTGTATGCATATCTACGTAAGCAGTTTACTGTCCAAATGGTGAGCGACAAATGGAAGTGTAAATTACTAATTGCTGACCTGATAACACAATACAACATACAGATTACAAGCTTGCCACATTAAATTTGTCCATAGTTATAATTAATTGTTTTATTATGTTGTAATAATATATATAAAAATTGAATGTTTCTCACGCTTTCGCCTACTTAAGTTTGAGTGAATTTTGATATATGTCGACCTACTGTGCCACCCACGAAGTTTAATTAATGTCTTACGCACATGGCATATAACAAAATATGTACTTCTCAGTTTTAAAACAGAGGAGGAAGAATACGAGTACATAGTGTGTATTTATGAAAACGTTATAATGTTATAGAAAGGATTAAAATACGAATCTATGATGTCTATTTTATTAATTCGTATGCTTTACTAGGCGTTTGTTAATTAAAACGGTTTTCCTACAAATTGTCTTTGAAGAGACATGAAATTTACATAGAATACATATTTCTATGCAAATAATTGTTGATGGAGACCAGTCTCCAGGCAAATAACGTGGAAATTCGAAATATACTTAGATATTCATATTAAATATTGTACCACCTGATACAGAAACTGAAATGTTATATTAATATTGAATTCATGAAACGTTCCTATGTTTTATATTCCATTTTGATTTTTTTATTCAAATTAGTAATGTTTTTTATACTGTTCCCTATTCGAGTAATAATCCGAGTATAAATCCGTAAAGGAAGTTGTCCTTAAACCAATTATGTCGTTGTCAAAACGCAGTGTCCAATACAAACCACGAAGAATTTTTATTTTGTTAATGTTGTTTTGTTTATAATCAGATGTTTTTTTATTGCTAAATGTAAAAACCAATATACAGACTTAACGCGATTTAACGTTGTTCATCAAAGTAATACTAACAGGTGAAAGGCAAATATATATTTTTTTAAAGCATTTGACGCACGAGAAACTAAAGGACAATTCAAATTCATATATAATTAGGACATTGCATCGGTGCGGAAAGAGCACGTATAATTAATATCGCCTTAAGAGTACTAAGATCTTAAGACTATAAGAGTCGTGGTGGATAAACGAACCCCATGAAATATTTTTTAACAAATAAACTTAATAAACTATCTTATATGAGGTTACAGTACCTATAGCATATTTTTCCCTCGTTTTATGACAAGCCATTACATCAATTTATTTTCAGTTTGATACGGCAAAGATGATGATGAACAGAAAAAGATGTTACCCTGCGGGCATTTATACTTTAACCATTTAGTTTGTTTTTGAATAATACTGTTGAGAAATTTATGTTTCAATAATACAATACAGAGACGGTTACAAATCGATATTGCTTTTGGTTCTTGCTTATACAATGAAAATCTCAAATTCTGTTGAGATGGAGTAAAAGTCGATATCGATCCAAAAAAAGATATTAAGTCTACCGTCTATATTCCTTGAAGCTCAATAACAAAAACACAATGAACTGTCGCCCACAGAAACCCACGTGTGTCTAAAACCAACACTTGCTTGCGCGATTCAGATGCGCAGTAACACCGAAACCTAAGGACCCTAAACAAAGAAATCCCAATCTATTGAGGTCAAACTGTCCGACTTCTAGTCCTAGTTCTACAATTACATGCAATGCTTTGGAAGCACTAACTGTGCTTGTGGTTGTGGTGACGCGGCAAAAGAAAAACTCGCAATACTTATACGCCAAAAAAAGGACAGATATATTACAAAATAACTAGCCAGAGAGGGATACACTGAGTCATTTTGTAAGCTGATAAAGAACAGAGGGGAACCATATTATGGCGCGACTGCGAACATAAATTAAGCTTTAATTTTTTTTAAATATACTGTGCTTATGCGACAGCTTTATGCTATTGTTCTGTCATAAAAGACGTTAAAATAATAGAAAGTCTTATAAGAGGTCTATTGTAATTCTAATTAAGCATGTCTTCTAACGAAATCTACGTGTAAATCTTACTAAATGAACGTGGATTTCGTAAGATGTCTCAAGGTTTTGGCCTCGACTAATGAAACGAATAAAATTTCAAAGCTTAAAAAAAGCTTACATATAATATTTTTCATTAAACGAGGTCTTATGAACGAACGCATTAAAATAATTTAAATTAATACTCCTATTTGCAGTAAATATACAACCGTAGTGGGAATGAGTCTTATGCATTCCTTTATGAACCTTGGGTTGAATTTAAATTTTGAATATTTTTACCTATAGGTCCAAGTTAGTGCAATGCAATCCATCATCGAATCTTTATCCACTTGCGACACGCACACAAGTTGGCCGGACGCACACTATCGCAATCCTTACACGAAGGGAAAATCTTCACACACGACACAGATAAACATGTCAACTGCTAGACATTGTTACCCTAATGTCTTACGTTATTCACCACTAACTAAGTATGCACATTTTATAACACAAACAACACAGAAACACACAATTATTTCACAATATCACTCGCGTCCGAGTTACGAACAAGCCTTTTGATAGAAATACGCGTAGATGTTGTAAAGTCGATTCGGCGACTGTACTCCCCGCCCTGTTCCAGAGGCGAATGGCGACGCCATATTGAATGCAGTGTTGCCAACTCTTTGAGGAAAAAACGCGCTGTCAAATCATTTTGAAAAGCTTATGAGTTAAAATTTAAATATTTTCGCTCATAAATAATATTTTCTAATTCTAGCTTGTAATTAAAATGCAACTGCGTTTATTTTATTTTAAATAAAGGTATTGTTGAATAATAGTATAATATAATCGTTTCTGGAGTTACTCTTATTAAAATACTGTGTAATTTGGTGAAGATTCAACTTTATAAAAGCTATTTCATTGATTTAATGATGGTCATCTTGTAGAAAATTATAACAAAGTTCAGTTTAAAAAAAATTGATTAATAATTAAAAAATTGCTATAAATATGACATAAACTTCAAAGTGCTTAAAAAAGCACTTAGAGCGCTGTTTTGGTAAAACGAGCTATCTCAAGCATCTATCGGCAAGTATTGGAACACATATTCCCTAACTTATATTTTTAATAATAAAATCTGCTTGAAATACATACGAGTACTGTTAAAACATTAAGTTTTACGTTATTGATCGTTTTGATTTTTTTCCAGTCGTATAATAATTTTTAACACTATTAGAATTTTATTAAGTTATAAGTTGGCCGTATTCAGTTTGATACCAAGCGGTTATCTGCAGATCCGGTAGAGTGCGTTGTAAAACATTTTAAGTTATATCGTATACATACAATTGAAGTTTAGGTAGTATCGAGATATAATTATATTAAATATAATATAATATATGTATATATTTGTGATACAGTTACATTTTTTCGTCGAGCTATTTACTTATTTTAAATGTAAATAAATAAGTTTGTAATCAATGAAACTAAAAAAAATGCTAAAACGTTTGGTACTAAAAGGTTGGCCCTATTAATTAGAGCATAAATAAGTTGTGATATATTTCATTTTTTATATTATACAATGGACTCTATAGAGTATAAACGAACCCTGATAAAAGTCAACAGTAGCTAGATTAAGCTCTGCTTAAGCGAGAAAGCGTAACAATAATACTTTTACCACAATATTAATCTTACAGAACCTACCTAAAAAGAATTCGATTTTCTTATTCATAAAATCTAGCAATAAAATAGAACATCACAGTAACACTATAACAATCGTGTTTTTATTACTTATTGTTAAGACCTTCCTTTCAACGTTGCGTGGTTGTGTGTAATTATTTTGAACTCAATATGGTTCAATGTCATATTTCAATAAATTAATTTAATTATATATCAAACTTTTTGTGAGGATTTGGTCCGATCAGCACTTGTTAAAACTTTAAATTTGCTATACATGGAAAACTGTTTCTCACCTCTGAGCGGGAGTTACCCAATATGGAAGAGCTATCCTCTTGATCGGATCCAACGAAGAGCGGCTCCAATCGTCGACGTCCAGTCACTTTCCGATCAGTTCGATCCGTTGCCGCTGCGCAGAGATGTAGTCCTCTCTGCATCTTCTTTTGTATGTAACGTTTGGATTATATAAACCTGCAATTGAATTCCATCAACGGCCATCGAGGCGGAAAACGAAATTCCACTCCTATCTGAGTCTTCGGGAGGCATTTTCTGCACTCCCCAATATTACTTTGGGATCATCAATATAAGAGCATGTGTCATCTGAAAGGCCGACGACGCACTTGCGAGCCGGGCATTGTTAGTGTACCTGGGGTACGGTATCACTTAATATTAGGTGAGGCTCCTGCTCGTTTGCGCCCTATTTTAAATAAGAGAAAAATAACATTAACTACTTTAAAAACATTAAATGAATTAAGTAACTTTGATAAATAAAATTTATAGCGTGCGTATTATATAATATGTAGAGACTTACAAATAACTTGGTAATAAAATCTCATTGTTGTTTCCAATTTGAAGCTAGCAGAATGAAAAATCGTAGATATAAGTTTAAGGTAATTTTAAAGTTTATAAAATCGTATTTATAGAAAACTGCAAGCTTTTAATTTTTTATCGTTATCTTGGAAGTGGACATCGAACATATAATAGCGATATTATTTCAAAAACGTTATAAGGATTTAACTAGTTCACTGACATTTTCCTAATCATCACGCTTCCGATTGTAGACCTGATAAAAATCTGAATGCGGTAGTATTTTTATACCGTAACAATTTCTAATATCAAATAAGGACCTGCATATGCGGAATTAACGGAGTCATATCCAGTTTTAGCCATAGAGAAAAATAAAGCTGAGCTTGCAGTGCAGCATTCCTGGCAAGGCAAAGAAATAAGAATCTTCGTTAGTTCGAAAGTAAACGTGCGATCGTCCGGACGCTTGTGGCTCCGGTACTATTTTATTTCAGAAGTGGTCAGTGCTAATGAACCTTTGTGAATAAAATCTTCTTTGGATAGCCTTTTGGATACATTTTGGATTTTTTTATCGCACTGGTATGTACTTGTACCTATCTACTCGCAACACATTAGATTTATTAAATTTAACTTTTTAAAACTGTTATGTAAAATGTTTTATAAAATTTTGGTAACAATATCACGAGTATTAGGCTTTCGAATTACAATGGAATTAATTCCTATACAAAAATTAATAACTACTTTTTGGTGCCAAATGAGCATTAATTTTAATGTCTACTCTATTAATAATCGATGCGGTAAATACCTTATTAATCATATCGCAATCAATTCTAGTCATTACTCTAATTGAATGTCAGAGGTAGAAACGCTTTACTTTTATTAGCCGATTTTTTTATTATTATTCTCTAGATCCACAATACATAAGTATTGTGCGTATGCATTACGTATATTTTTAAACTACGGCTCATGTATACTTTGCAAACAGACATTTAATTCAATTCTTACAGGGACAATATAATTGTTGTGTGAATTTACCCCATGTAAAAAGCGACTGTTAGAGACCCGACGCGCATAAAAAGACGACATAAGATAAAAAAAATAAGTGAATGAGGTGTAATATACATAGACTCATATTTGAATGTACTGGACATATTAAATTCTCATAAATGAAGCAAATATACATGAACTAAATAATGATTCCATGTAATTTTAAAGTTTAACTTAAATTTGTAGTTTACTTCTTCTTTATTCAATATCAATAGCTAAAATGGTTTTTATGAAAATAATATTGCCTTTATTTGCATTCAATTCAAATGTTTGCAATGATTTATTTTGATATTTAATCACTGTTATCACAGGAATTTAAATAAGCTTTTCAATGTATTCAAGATTTATGTCTATATATGAGATATATGTTTTTATATTAATGTGGGAGGATTCTTCGATTTGAATTAAACAAATTAAGAACCAGCTCAATAAATGTTTTTCAAGTAAAAAATTACATAAATTAACTGGACATTCTTAGAATGTTTTATTTAAACCGCCTGCGTGTTGTCCGTATCAAGTTTGCTTATTTGCTCACAATCACCATTTCTATTACACTCTTTTATAGTGTATTGCAACGCCCCAACCACTCTCTGCATTCCAAAACGTATGTATAGTGTTTACAAAGTGATTTCTCGGGCGTCCTACATATTGCGTTGGAAATGTAACGTGAAAAATTCGAATATACGAACGATTTTGTGCGATAACCTACTAAATGTTTATGTGTAGGCTGAATTCAAAGTGTTTGGTTTTCCAATTTGAATTTCGAACAAACATTGAATTATAAAAATCTTCGGAGATAAGACTGATGAGTGTGTCTAGGTCATTCTAGTTTTGAAGTTTGGGTACTATATATACCTTTTGCCGGTAGATACTTTATTGTATAATCGGGATCTCAGGATGAATATAAATCTGTACTTGTTTTTCTCAAACTCTCTACTTTTATAAGTTTGACTGACGAACTAAGCGACAACGGTACTACAAATTAGTGGTTTTACTATCGCCATTACCATTTGTAAATCGTTTACATATCCGATTAGATATAGTAAAAGTAGGTTATATTTGTAAGATTTTCTAACAATTTACTCAATTTAATTGATATATTTATAAATTATTGAGCAGGAAAAAGAATTTATTTAACTTTCTAACTCCAGTAGTATGGTTTCCAATCAAGTTATGCGGAACGAGTGTTAGTTATCTATCACGAAATACTATGTTAGATTACGACTCACGCGTGCTCACTATTTACTTATGTACTTTCTTTTGTTCATATGAAATTATTTTTTAAATTTTAGAATTCAAGATGATTGTGAAAGCGTTATTTGCAGAAATAAAAGAGAGTCAAATCATTTCATATATTTCGAACACAGCGCGAGAATTCCATATTTGAAACATGAATATTTGTACAACAGTATATCATTGATACGATGCTCAGCTGTTTTATCAAGGTGTTAGGATCGTAAATCGGCTATTAATTGTAATGATGTCATTCTATTAAACAGAGAAGCTGACCTCAACTGACTTAATCTTTATATTGGTTTAATTCTCTAGTTAAGATATGAGACGTTGTTGCGAGATTGCAGGCTGCTTCAAAAAAAGGGCCAAGTTTAGACGAGGGATCTATTGGGCATTGTGTCCAATATGTACTTAATCATTATTATTTGTCACCATACACATCTTTCTTATATAAATCACAAATAATTGCAAGTTTGTGGAATAAGCAATATCAGAGAAACAGTTGACTATATACAAATCTTTATCGTTTAAATTTTTTCAATCTCTTATTTAGGGTAGGTTATATTTATCACCACAAAAATGGAAAAAAACTTTTTCAACCAGAAATCTAAGTAAAGTTAATTCTTTATTGGGTCGTCTTTTTATTAGAAGTCTACTGAACGTAAGACGACAAAAAAGTTCAATTAAAACGTGTTTGTATTAAAATTTATCCCTAAAAAATTATACATTGGAAACCGTATTGTTAAATTCCGCCGACGAGGCCGTTAAATAATTCCGTGTGAAAGATCTAAAAAGAGTATGTACGAACGCTATCAACTAAAAGTTAAAACTTGTTTTGCTAACCCATACTTTTTACTGCTTGTTACGTTCAATGTGTGATGCAAATAAAAAATTTACATTCTGTTGGGCCTAAATGCCTTTGGATTTTAGATTTTCCCACCGTCAAAGTCCTTAATATTAGATATAAACGTACTAAATCAGCCGAATCAACGTTATATAAGTAAAATAACTTTATATTAATTACAATATAAAAGTGATCTTGTCTCAATATCTTATGTTTTATTACCTATTACTATAGCTTTTGTGTATGTTTAAATGGGTGGATTGGGCTACAGACTCTGCTGTACAAAAAACTGAAGGGTCTTGAATTTCTAAACCTAGGTAACACATCCTTCACATCGACCAATATTGTGCCTTACGCAAAGCATTTATTATATCCATTCTATCTACATTTTTATGTAATAGAAATTTAGAAATCCGGTCGAGCAGAGCATCGTTATACAACTATTGAATGCACATTTTGCATAGCTGTTATGCAAATAAGGGTTGCATATTGATTTATAAAAAGAAACAAATTGTAAATAATTATTAGACATTATATTATACCATAGTACAATACTTAATAATTATTTGTGCCATATGAAATTTACACGTTTACAAATAGTTTTTATTATTTAAATCCTATATAATATATAGTTATGTCTTCATTCCGTATTAGCTTTTCAAGTTATAAAATCACGATTAAATTATCAAGAGATTAATTTTCAGTCATATGTCGACGTCGTGAAGTTTTGTATAGTTAAGACTAAGTAGTATCTTGTATATATAAATAATGCTGACCTAAGTTCTACTTGGAGCTAAATTCACGACTCGAATTAAACAAGTTATGTTTAATTGTTACTGCTGAAAATGCTATTGTTATTTTGCTAAAACACTTAATGTTCTGAGATAGTAAATGCCTGTAATGCATGTTTAAGTCCTAATGCCATTGAAGTAATAACCGTATATCATGTCTCATGTCTTATGCCGATATTACAGGATTTTACCAAACATTAGAACACATTAGAATTTGCACTTATTTGTCCCCAAATGTAACTTTCACTAACACAATTTCCCAAGTTTTTATGTTTACGTTAATAGTTGCAAAACTTTGTACCATTCATTAGGAGTGCACGGTTCATTAAAATCCGAAGTCACGGACGTTGTGTTAACCTGAATAAGGCGTGACTTGAGTAACAAAAAATACATCCTTACCAACGTAAAACTATTTGTTTGATGAGACAGTGTTGGTGGTGACGTTTTTATCCACTACGTCTGTGGGTGGTTAATAAAAAACAGTCATTGCTGCAATAATATTTGCCCCTGCCATCTGGTGCCAGTTAAATCGATGTCTTAAATTCATGTCATATAAGTAGACGAAATTGTGTTGAAAATAATAGTAGTATAATATATAAAATATATATATATATATATATATATATATATATATATATATACTATATATATATATATATATATAGTAGTAGTAGTATAATAATAAACGGTATTGTAGGAATAAAGTCTGGTTTAGGACTTAAGATTGAAAATTATGGTAATTACAAATTTATATAGCATCGTAGCGGTTCTTGTTAAGTAGATAGAGAATGTTTACGGTCGTGAAAGCGGAAAAGTCGTTTGACGATCGGCACGACGTGATGTCATTAGCGATCTATATGTTACCGCTAAAGATAGTGAAATTAAACTCGGACATAGCTTATTTGGAGTGCTTTAAGAATCATGCCGAATGTCCAGCCTAGATTTTGGGCATAAGCTAACATGGCGACGTATAGGAGTGGAATTTCACATATAAAAAACAATACACATTTGTGAATGTCTGTATTTAGAATGATTCTACTTTACATCCTAAAGATTTGAGACCTCATAGACCGGATGAGCATTTGTCATTCACACCTTATATTTATATTGTAACATCATTATTGAGATAAATTTAACCATACATTTTCAGTTCTCCGTAACATGTTAACCGGCGACACGTGAAAACGTTTATTATTTATGTAACTGAAATAGTGGTGATGAACGCCTATTTGATTCTTATTCAACGGTATAAAGCAAAATATTCAGCATTAATTTAGGATTATATTAGATAGAAAAAAATACGGATTCTATCTGATTCTTTTTCTATTTAGATTTTAATCTAGTTGTCACTGAAGCTAATTAATTGTGGACGGTAGACATTCACTTGTATGAGTGAGTCCTTTATCATATTAACTAAATATGCAGAATTTCCAATCCCTAAAGTAGTTTAAAAAATTAAAACTTCTTAGAAATTTAAGATGCTCAGCAATTACACGCGATTCGCGAATCAGCAACGGTTTGTACGAAACTGTCAAGTCGACTTTCAATACTTTGGTAATATATATAAATGTTCATGTTATAAATGTAAAAGTGCTGTTAATGCTCATCTCGATTACATTAATTGCTACGTTCATAATTACGTGACAACAAAGAATTTCCTAGAGATTGCTGACGTACTAATTAATGTCTCTTTCAATTATTATTTATGTAACGATATAGATATTTCACTACAGATTTAGTTTGATGATAAAACAGTAATGTCTTAAAGTAAAAAACCATTAATTACTCTTCATATAATCAAAGATTCGTTTTCTCTATGTACCTACACGTATCGTATGAATTTTCGAATAAAAGAACTAATTATATTTGCGACAACGCAGCGAATGGCTATTAATCAATTATTATAATTATTATTGGCTGGGCACAGAGTATCCATAACATACATAGTTACAACATTACGGAAACATGCAAGGAAATCCACTCGGAAAATGCAATTTTCTATTCATTATTCATATCAATTTACATATAGTGTAACTGTACTTTTGCATGCTATTTACAGTAGTTTTAACCGCTTAAATCTTGAGAAGTGGGTCTTAACTATGAAAATACTAAACACAAAGTTATCGTTTATCATTTTAAGGTTTTTTTTTGTATATACATTATTTATTCGTACATCGGAGTTGGTATTTATAATCGTATTTGAGATCTGATATAATTCATTAAATATTTTATCAATTTATGGCTTAATGGTCATATAGCATATAGTCAGTTGTAAGCCTCAGCATCCTCTCAAGTAAAAAAGACACTTAGCAATTAAATAAATTAATGATAGTTTCTTGCCAGTTTTCTTTTCCGTTCTGGAACTGGTAGTAAATGTATTTTATTTCGATTCGTAAGCGGCCAGACGTGTTTGATTAAATATTTTTGAACTATTTGCACACCCCATTGTGTTTTTAGTTTATTAAAGTATTTTAAATAAACATAAAGTGCCATCCTACCGGATATACAAAATGAATTCAGAAAAGGCGAAAGGAAGCACTTTGAATTTTAAAACGTGTCATATTGAATGTATCCTGTTATAATTTTCTAATTAAATATTCGAATCAAACATACTATGATAATCCGTATCAATTTTATGCTATTGTAATTTCATCGACACTCGTTGCTGCAACAACATTTAGGATCTTTTCTCAAGCACTTTTTGTGGCCCAGCCGTCAGAAACTAATATCTTGTGCCCGACTTTATACAAAGACATTTGCTGGAAAATTCGCTAATGGATTGATGATAAAGACTTTGTTCGGTACATACAGCAGAGATATTATTTAAATTTTAACCTTTCTTAAAACTAATTTTATCGTATGACTTTTAATATTGGTACGAGCCTCATATCGTCATTGATTAACGTTATCGTCTCGCTTCGCTTGACCAAGTAATTTCTGCCGTCGTCGGCATCTAGTTTGCGGGAGTTAACTTGATACATAATATATATCACGTACAACGTAATACAAAATTACATTTTATTGCAAATTATTACGCAAAATTTCGTGCTTAACGCAGATTATGTTAAGCAACGATTATCCATTAGGTACTCTTAAAATGCCTAGTAGCGACACGTAGTAAAATAAGAACTGTTATATATGAAGTATAAATGTTACATTTAATTCAAATTCCTAACCTAATTCGTGGTTATCAACATATTGCTTTTAGATTCCATAATTACATTTTAGTAAGCATAATAATTCTATTAATTTTTGTTCATTATTAAAAGATCTAGTGTTAATCTGGAAAAAATACTGAAATCGCTATAAAATAGTTCCTGGCTCTATAGCCAGCCATGTAATATGAAGAATCGGAGTATATATATATATAAACCCCACTCTTAATATTACATTCCCTTTACGATGGCTTAAGTGGCTTAAGACTTACTTTACTAACACGATTAGAGTAATTCCATTATGTGTTATTCAAAACATTTCCTGTGGGATAAAATATATTTTAATTAAAATATAAATAATTTTAAATGTAAACATTAAAATAGGAAATCAATTTTTTCATTCCCTCCCCCCTCTCTTTACTATTACATTGCCCAGATGTTTTATTAAGTGCTTAAATAAGGTTATAAGATTTATAAGATGAATTAAGCTGTAACCAGTATAGCACGAACGACATTTGACAAACGACACGAATTCTATTCGAACGATATCATATATCATTATCAAAGTAATTCCTTTCCCCAATAGGAAAAAATCGTCAGATAAAAAGTAAGTATAACCATAGAGATTAAATATGTAATTCTGTTAACAATTCGATCTTACGTATCGATCGTGCTACCATAAAAACATGAACTAGATATAGTAGATACTTATTGAATGCGTGCCGAAAGCAATTTCAAACAAAAGATCACCCACGTGTACAAAGATTCACGCTTCAAAGGCTGAATTAAATGATTCATCTCAATACGGTATGCGTTTCATAAATGTTTACTCAATGGCAGATTAATTCTGATGTATTGAAATATTTCACGCTATTAATTCGAGTTATTATGTTGTGTTTCAGATTTCTTTAACTTTTTTCTCGTATTAGGGAGTTAATGCATTCAGTGCTACCCGTTAAGATTTGATTTGGATTATATCATCAAATCAATTGTTTATTGCTTATCATTCCAATATCACTAAATAGTTATGTTATTATGCTCAAATTTATGTGTGAAGATAAATTTACTTTCGCGGACCTTCAGCAAAGTACTTCAGCAGTTTTAAAGTAATTGCGTCTGAAATTAACATTGCATTCCAAATATGCCTGTTATTACATACATTAATGACTTAGTTAACCTTGCTTGACCGCTCGAAACAAAAAAATCTTTGAATGACTACGGTTAGGAATATTTGTGAATAAAATATGACATATAATTTATACAAGAGAGATATTCTAAGAAAGGCTCTTGTAATATGATATAAGAAGTATTGCGTCGATATAAAAGCTTTAAAAATTTTTTTATAGATTATTTAGAGTTTTAAATTACCTTACAGAACGGAATCTAAGTTTGTTTAGCTATACATTCTTCATTCTGATATATTTGCATAAGTATTCTTAATGACAAAAACACGTGACTTAATAGTTTTTGTCTCTGTGCTTGAAGGGTATGTGTTAATTATTTAATATGCAAGTAGGACAAAAACATTTCAAGGCGATCGTACCGACCGCAACATAACTACGATATCTTGTACTTATATGACCCAGCGGTAAAATATGAAAAAAGCTACCTCAATCATTTGAACTCAAAATATATGTCCACATAGACATATATTTGATTGACTTAATTAACCTTAAGTACGCTGTTAACTGTTGTAATTGAACTATTTATCAAGTTTCGCTATTTATACAATAATTAATACAAAATTACGGATGGATCATACAATTACTTTTAATTGGCCGAAAATTTTGTTTACGTAATAAATAGCAAGTCTTACAACAGTGTTTACGTTTAATTGATGATTTGATATTATATAGTTATACAATTCTACAGTCGACGATTCCTTTTTGAGACATCGTATTGTTTGGGAAAAAGAGATAGTCATTACTCAACCGTGTTGTATATTGCTCCTTTCATTGTTGATCATATGTCCATCTGAAAACTAAATTTAGTCGGTATACTGAATGTCAGTCCAAGGCTTTGTTGTAGCATCTAGTTATTATTCTGAACATGCTATTCCACACGATGACACGTGAATATCAAAAACTTTATCATTATTTATCATCCCCAGTTTGAGCCCTTTCTATACTTAACCCTTGGTTACGAATTCGTATTATATTATATATATTACTAGTAAATTTCATTAAAATAGGTTAAGCGTTTTAGAATGTAACTAAAGAGTTATACTAGATGATGACAGATATACTAGATTGATTTGTAAATGACATATCTTATCTATCTTCAAAAACTTGCATTTGTTTAATGAACGCTGTGACAACAAAGAAACAGAAAGAGCCGTGAAAGAAACACAGATTATTGAGTAGTAAGTATCGAGTCGGATTCATCGATCATTTCGGATTATTAAAGCATGTTTATAGTAAACAGGTACATTATATTATTTACCTTATTCCTAGACTTCTAGATTTGTATCAATACAAAGTAAGCTTGTAATCCATTTCGAAGTCGGTGCATTTCACGGTTTGGCGAATAGCCGACATGGTCCACAAATTACGGATTTAAAACGTAACTTGTTACGAAATTAGATGTGTAATACTTGTAATGAACGCATAATAACTAATAAGTGGATAAAGAAAATTGATAGTTAATTGTTACATTTACTCTCAATTCCGAATTACGCAACAAGAGTCTGTGAAATTAATGGGTGTTATGGTATTTTTGAACCTTGAACAAAGGAACGTATTACTATCGGCAGTTTTGTTGGCATGAGTTTGAGGTCACGTATGTTGTAAAGTAAAGCTAAAGGGCCTTTTGCGCTCTTTTGCCGGAAAATAACTTAAATATATTACTTAGAGACGCTGTTTCATTAAAAACCTAAAGTCTTTAAAATGTAAAGTGTAATATTGGAGTAAATTTAAGAATGAAATTATTAATCATTTTACGGTTACTATATGTTCTGTACAAAATTTCACATTAATAATTGAGAAAAAAATCAATGCATATTTTTTGTATCCAGTACTGGGTAGCGTAATTATAGAGACTGCTTTTTGTCGCTTATCGAGAGCATCTTAGCGGTGGAGTGATTATGAAAAAGCCATTCAACTTTTCTTATTTCCCATCGCCAGTGTAACATTCGCACATCATCATTTTCTTCACTTTTCATGATACAACTAGTATTATTTTCGGTAATTTAAAATTATTATATTAAGAAGCAATATTGAATTCTATGCCTTTTTTGGTAGAATTTCTTTGCTTTAATGGATGATTTGATTATTAAGGAAAGAGCCTATGTCTATCCTTATCAACCGTCATCATTAAAATGTAGTCAAATTCTTTCAAATTTAACATAAAATTAATTTTGTATCATAAGGAACAAAGGGACGTATGAAGGAGATGTTAGAGATATATGTTTTAAGGCTATTTGAAAATATGTATCAAATAGCTACGTCACATAGACTACAAAACACGAAATCGTCAAAACTTTTATTAACATTCTTATTCTAATGTGAAATCGATAATCAGCAAATTATATTTGGTCATAGGTCAGAAATTTCTCATTTTAAACATTACCGTACGGTGTATAAATACTATGATAACGCAAAAAATACGTAAATGTATAAAATTAAATCTAAATAAAAAAAAATACAAATAACCAATTTCAATTTAGAATAAAAATATGATAGTGAAAACAATTTTAATTGTGATAAGTGACAAACCATGATTTTGTCATCAAATCTCAAAGGCATGCCTTGTGTATTGATTAACTGCGACCTTCTACAGCCAATCAAGTTTTGTATGTGATCTGTTTATTTATGTGTGACATTGTTTTGATTGATATATGATATTCCAAAAACACGGTAAACCGTTTTTATAAACAAACAGTGATCTGACAGTACAAAAACAAAATTTTATGAAAAATTTAATTCCCTGTATTAATATTACCTTTCTCCTTAAAAGTAATGGTTTATAACACATGCATTTGTGATGTACGATCAGAATATAATTAAGAATAAGAAGAAAATACTTTTGTTTTTTTTTTACAAGTTTTTTAAATGGAACAATTCAACGATATTTAAAAATTTAACCTCAACTGTGCGAACCTAATGCAATTGGAACATTTTTAAAGAAATTGTGTGAAAATAAATGTCCTATTATGAACTTAGTAGATATTTAATGCCCGATGCCTCAAGATATGCCGGATTTCCAACACAAAACAGATAAAATGTACATGTTACGGATTGGATCAGGAAAATACCACAAATTAAATTTGCTATATTGGCCTTTGTTCTACATTAGTTTCACCTCGACACAATATCAATGTAATCCCTCTTCGTAATGTGTGCTAACACTTCACTTTAACAGGTGCAATATTTTGAATAATTTGTAAAAAAATATCTGTGATCAAATCGTAATGTAAAACTTAGTCTGGTCTTGCATAGCCCAAAAATTATGCTCTGAAACAGTTTAAAAAGAATAAACTTTATTAAGAACCCTATGAGACTCCAACGGAATACTTCCGACTGGATGAAAATGTATTGTAATTAAGAAAACATTTCTTTCAAACCATCCTAATGCACTAATGAACCGAACTCTGTCCCTTAATTTATTGCCAGTTCTTATCTAGAAGGAGGACTTATAATAAAACTTCGCCCCTGTTGTCAATCGCCAAGTTTTTGATTTACAAAAGGCTTGTAAGAAGCTGCAATCTACACTATAGTCTCTCGTAAACATGAAGGAACTAATCATAAACTTTAAAATAAAGTTAAAATTACACCTATAAAAAAATAGCGTATCGTCATCTGGTAATACTTTGATTAACACCGCACAAATATTTATATTATTCGTTGATAATGTAAAACTGGACCCTCTTAAAATTGACATTCAATTGCGCCCCAAGCTTATTACAACAGGTTTTCAGTCAAGAGTTGATTTGCAATCATATCCATGTACGATAAATTGCGCAACGTTAATAAGGGTCATATTACTACATTCCAAATTATTTTTAATAACACAGTACAAACGTTTCATACGACAGATAATTTTAATAGTTAAGTGATTATTTCATTATTTTGCTATAATATTGACACGAAGGTTTTTTTCTATTGTTTATTAAAATAGGCGTTTTGTAGAGTTTAGTCAACAAAGCTTCTTGGATTTCAAAATGTATTAAAAATTAACTATTTATGTAGAATAAATACTACGTTTTGACTGAGGTAACTAAAATTTTTACGTACAATCATCATAGATATGTCCTATCCTATCCTACCAGAAAACTCAGCTTAATTTCACTTTCTTATAATGTTCTTAAAACGGCGTACATTCACCTCAATTTATGTTGTTACTACTTGACACTAGGACCGATTTCAAAGGTAAAGTGGTAAACGAAGTGTGAAAAATTATAATTTTTTCTTTAAAAACGAAACTCACTTAGTTTAACAAATAAGGTAATAACACGAATAAGGGGTAAGTCTTCAATTAACCATTGACAATAGGTTTGATTGACCGTCCACGACCACAGCTCTGTAGTTCTTAGTACATTAACAACTGAATTAAATACTTACATGTTTGTATGGACAATACAAACTACGTGCTAAGCGTCAGCAAAAAACTCACGGTAGATCCAGATAATTCTTGAAAACACGAAGGCCCATTTCAACGTTTATAATCTTAAATAATTTTGTACAAACAAGTTAGATGACATTTAAGCGTTATAAATCATTTTACAAGTAATTATTTTGTCATTAACTCTTGCGTGTATGCTGTGATAATTTAGCGTATTACTCGTAACTCAAATCGAAGTAATGGCCTCTATCTCACGATGTGAAATCTTAAAATTTATTTCATTATAAAATTTTCATTTCAACGTAAACACGATTAGACTAAAGACAACAATATTTAAACCGTCAAAAGGCTCAAGAGAATATGAATTGGGGCAAAGCATTCAATACGATTGGAATACAGAATACATTTTTAATTCCAGCATTTATACATTAAGTGAACTTTTTTTGTGTAATGGTCTCATATAAATCTAAAAAATTTCGAACTTCTCTTTATAATTTCTTCAACGTAGCATCAACGGATGTAATTAACTCGTATGAGTAACTGTCGACCTTGAGTTCGTATGAATGTGCTGAAGCCTCTCACGATTAGCGCTTTTGATATTACGTATAATTTGTATTTTAACTAAATATCCCCATAATTATTTAGTCTCGGAGACAATTGACTAAGCCTAAAATACAACGTACCTACTTTGTTATTTTGCAATTTGAAAGGCAATTAAAGGTCGACACATATATACTGGCAACACTCAGCATTACCTACTCAAACAAGGGAGGAGGTTGTCTTCCTGTTATATCATCGGGTTACAGAATGGTTGTCTAGTTACATAAAAGGTACAAATATATATACATATAAAATGTAATTTCAAATGTTACCTTGTTGTTACGTTATATGTTTAATTTCAAATGTTTACCTACCTTGTGCTTACCGCTGAAATTAATTTTAAATAAGTATATCTGTATAGACTGATAAGTCATTTTACTCTTTTTATACACTATTTGTTTTTGTATACATTTATTAATTATTAATTATCAGGGAATTTATATAATAGTTCACTGGAAGCGATTTTAGGGAAAAAAACTGTGGTAAACTTTTTCATAATTAAAATTCTTCAATATTTTTACTTATTAGCTTCACGTGCTAGTTCTTAGAGCGCAAAACATCTAACGGTAAAACTCAATCAGTCATACCGTTATTATTTGGGCTCAACACCCAAATTGGTCCAACATGGCCAAATGTTCACAGATAAATAGTCAGGCCTACATATCTTTATTTGTATTTTATAAATAGTTTCTCTCAAATGGCAAACCAAAGATGGTATGTATACAAATATTATAGAATTATAAAGTTTGTCTACCATTAAACTACTGCTGTGAATCTAAGAAAATTTATCTATATAACATCTCGCCATTATTATTATGGGAAAGGATTATAAAAGAAAAATGTTGAGAGAACGAAAATTAAAAGTAAATTTTGATAATTAATGCATGTGCAACTGCAAGGAAAAGATAGTTTTCTCTACAGTATTACATATCTAACATACTGAATTATATAACTGATTCTGTGGCTCACAAACATCTGCCGTAGAATAGAGGACGCTGCAAAATAATAATGAGGTCTAAAGAGAGAGGGATCAGAATTTTACATTTCTTGAAGGATATTAAATAGACTTATTTTACTAGCTACTACTACTAGCTAACCATGAAGTTTCACATTGACCGAATACATGCAAAATCCACCACATATTTTTCCGTTTTATCCGCACTTTTCATAGATGATCCACGCCTATTGATCGTATCAAAGCATAAAGCATGATAATGGTAAAATGTGCAAAAACTAAAGCCCTATCAATATAATTATAAATAATCGCTACTTAATAGTACTTTCTCAGTGACAAAAATACTTTCTAAACATTACTAAGCAACGCACGATCAGCGCGCAACGCTTACAAAACGTGTAGGCAGAGGCGTACTTATCCATTGCGTGGCTTTGGGCGGCAGTTCTGAGGCCTTTTGTCCTAAAACTTTTCCCGCTCACTGCATACTGTAAACGCTATAATAATCTGATATTCAATTAAACCAAAAGCTATTGCCGTATTTAGTCAGTATACAGTACCAATTTGCTAACTTATACTCCAACCAAATAATTATAAAGTGACAAGAGTTAACGAACGACAAGAAGTATTCCCCGAGCGAGGGAGGAGCAGAATATATCCGGACGTTTGATATGACATTACGTATGTCATACGACAAAAACATCGATCTTCAACTATTTCAATAATATTTTAAATTAATGAATTATTTAAGGAGCTTCATTTTAAAAATAATCTTAATAAGTTAAAAAAAAAATGAAAAAAACGGAAAGGAAAATAAATAAAAAGGATAACAGAAAGGGAAAAAAAAGGATTAAAATAAATTAAAGTTCAACATTCAATGTGGTCACCACTGCATGTCGGTATGTACCTATAAATAGTTTTTATTGGTGTCAGCTAGATTCTTATAAAAAATTTATAGAATCATTTCTTTGATTCCTCAATGATCCAGATCGGCCCACGTAAGCCGAGCCTTATACAATTTATGTCAATTGTAATAGTCCCTTAATATCAGATGCTGGCCGCACCGATCTTCATAAATCTTTTATTGATTATTAGTTCTTTTAATCCCTTTTCACGTCTTAAGTGCATAAAATAATAAAGGATTAACTGAGAAACTAATTTTATGATACATTCTATTTATATTCTATCGCAATTTTGTATTTCGCCTATCTACGAGTACTTATGTAATCATTACACACAAAAATACACACTAGGCATAGATGGAAATCATTACATTAAATTTAATGAATGGAATTCTAAGGAATGCAATTGTCTGCAATAAATTAATTTAATTATAAACTTTAGACCGGTATGCAAATGCTTGTTACATGAGATGACTCAACAAATATTTACTTAATCAGCCAGTTGAATAAAGGTAAATTATCAAGATGATATTTATTTAAATAACATTACATATAAATATTCAAAAAAACATTTGAACATAGCCATGGTATAGGTTAATGAATATAAATTCTTACGATAAGAGCAACAGATATACTTAGAAGAAACTGAAAAATTGCAGCTGGTACCTTATAACCAAATAACATTATCTATTATAAGTCGGGTCCCGTTGTGGTACATTTATTTTCTGTGTTTTTTTTTAAATCAGCAATAATTTGCCTTATTATTATTTCGGAAGATTCCTGTCAAGATCGTAAGAGAGTCAGTACTCTAGTAGTAGATATGCCATTCCCAATTATTGGTTTATATTTAGTAAAATTATAAAAGGTGTTTAAATTAATGTTGCAGAAATAACTGAATGAAATCTACAAGTAAATAAGTTTTTTTGGGTTGTGTTAGGATAACAGCAGTACTTATTGTAACTTATACAGTAACACAGTTATCGAAACTAATATTTCAAGTTATTAGGCAAGCTCCACTCAGTTCAACCGTATAAGTATTTTAGCATGTTATAAAAATGTCTACAAAAACATTTACCCAAGTTGTTAGCATGGTGGTTCTCCTTCTGTATGTATGTCATGCGAGTCGACGGAATGTGAGGTGTGGCCTCACGAATTCATATACATAATTCTATTAGCTATGGTAAGGTTGGTAGCACAGTAAAAACATAGTAATTCGAAACGGTTTTGTACATTTCTTAGGCAAAAACGTTGATCGACTAACGCTATGAATATTTCCAAGTTTAGCTGCTGGAAGATTATATTACTTTGATTATTAGCACGTATACAAACTCGCTGTCTCGGAGCTGCTTTGGTATATAAAAACATGGGGCAAACGGGCAGGAGGACCTTATGTTAAATGACACTACCGCCTACTCTCACACTGCCAGAGGGCTCGCAAGTGTGTTGCTGGCCCTTGAAGTAACGGTACGCTCTTTTCTCGAAAGTCCCACAGTAGTTTTGATTCAGAAATACCTCTATTCACTGGTTCCTAGGTTTTTATAACATCTGTATTGAATTAAACTAGATATCCCGCTAAACAAAATCTATTTGGGCTAAGTCCAAAGAATTTTAATACGAAACAGATTTTTAAAGTTATTTAGAGCTTATGTCGGTTATCTTTTAAATTATATAGTAGCATATTTGCCAAATATCTCGGTGTGATAGTGACTAAATTATAACAGGGACAAGTATCGTATTTATTATAAAAGCACTCTACTACAAGTCTAAGGCCAAGTTTTATAATAAGGTCTATTGTATTCACGATTGATTCTAAAATAATTAAGACCCAAATGACAGAAATACGAAACTATATGTGGTCTTCCGAGTTATATTCCGTTTTTAAGAGAAACAAGTACTTAGCCTGTGTTAGAATCAGTGCAATAGACCGTGAAATTAAACGCAAATCATTCAATGATGACTCAAATCAATCTATTTGGTAACGTTTTCTGATTCTGATTTTAAGCTTAATTTATGTTTCTCCTGGAAGCATTTCAAAGCTTAGCTAAGGTAGATTTAGATCCTTTGGTCAATGGAAAGTATCCTGTTTAAATATATGATAATAAGCACGTACAACAATCTTTAGTTTTTCTAAAGCTTAATTTATTAATTTAAATAGACATATCAGTAACGTTTATAAAAAAATATATCAAATTTGAACAAAACGTTGTCACACGTTGTAAATACAAAAAAGTATATCACCTTATCCTTATATGTATAATGTGGCCTACGTAAAAATTTTATGTTATTTGAACTCAATTTTCTAGGAACGCTTTCCTGAGTCGCGTATCAGTTCGAGCATGTAATTGTTTCTACTCGTAGGCGGGTAATGATCCAGTCGAGCCATTTACCGGGCCAAAACAGGCTACTCTTGGTTTTACCTTACTATGTGAAAGTTTCTATACATAATACTCAGTCGAAAATAAGGGATTGTTTTTGTACAGTAAAACTAAACCAAGATTAAAACTGGGTTTACTTCAGACTCGAGGAAGATACATTTCTAAGCCTGTCCACAGATTATTGCTTATTTATACATTTTGCTATGCCATGAACATGATCGGCATTCGCCGAAGATGAACGTGTTATATACGAACTTGGTTAACCAAGTTCTGAAGAATTACGACAGACAATTGGTAGAACAACTTATAACAGATGTCAAAAACGATTTTTAGAAAACAGCTTATAGTGATGACATAAGATAAAAAATAATAGGTGTAGCGTTCTAAATTCAATTTTGTTTTTATAACTACCACGATTATGATAATCTTATTCATTTTGTATAACCTTCAAATTTAAACACATTGGTAATCTTCAATCACTTAAAAACTACAACCATATTGAAAAATCCATATATCTGTTCATACTGTCAATAGCTCAGACAATAGCTCTCTAAAGTCTTGGTACTTTAACAATAAGACAGACCATTGAATACGTGATTGTTTCCTCTCATTCTTTAGTCTTCAACCAATCGAGGACAGTCACCTTAGCAAGGTCTTTATTGTTAGAAATACCACTACCACCTTATGAATTTAAAAAAGTAAAGTGGATTGTTTACGGAACTACAAATTGCTGATGTTCAAAGTCTAACTAAGGAACTTTTATTTAAATTTATTATCTGTGCAATATAAGCAATCCTGAGTGGTAGTCAAGATATTCTCAGAGGTGATACATGTTGTAGTCAGAGGCTAATCCAAAACAAAACTATGAACGCGTTTAGACTGCCTCCAAGAGTCTCTCTTTCATACTAGTTTGAATGAAATGGTCGTGCTTGAATTGGGTATTCGGCGATAATATTCATTTCGAACTGAGCTTGGTTTGATGGTACAGCCTACAACTACCTCTCTATCTCTCTTGTAAAAAAATGAAGTTTGACGATTGAAAAGTATGGCAGAAAGATTCTTGCCAGTTCTTCTCGTCCGCTCGAAACCCTTGATTTTGGTAACTCATAGTAAATGTAAATTTTGCTATTTTACTTTTAATAGTGTACGTAGTAACCAACATGAACAATATTTTTGAGTTTGAGATAAAAAAGCCTCAATTAATGAAGTTCATACTTCCTGGATCTAATATAGTTTTGCAAATGGACACGTGCGAGACACGTGGTTTTGCTTTGTCATTGCAAATGCAATTAACTCTCAAATAAGGATACATTTGTACAGCGTATTCTTTATGAACGGAAAAGTTTTGTAAGAATAATTATTTGGACCACAATGAGCAATAATCGATGAGCCAGGTTACCATATAAAAAAAATTGGATAAACTTTTGCAAAGTTTATCCAATTTTCAAAGAATTGGAAATTTTATAAATACAGATTATTGAAGTTTGTAATCACGAATGCAATTTACGTATAATATACTTTTTACCGATACTTTGACGACTCTTCAAACTTTCAAGTTTCAACTTTCACTCATCGGTTGCCGGTACACAAACAATAGTTATGTCATATTAGAGACAAGTTTTGTATAATTTTAAGAAATGTATAATCAACTCGATTGCGTAATAAATATTTATTTATAGTATTTTTTTATATATATAGTTTATCAAAGAAATTTTTATATTTGACTTGAGTGCTAAACTGCTTTTTTTCAAATTTATATTTAAAAAAAAAACTATCTATTTATTAAACAATATATTTCCATATTACCCACAAAAACGTAGAAAATGTATTGTTGTAGTAACTACGAAATCGTACTAAAACTGCCAAATCGTCAACGAAAACGTCTTAAATTAAATTTTATAACGTATTGAAACTTACAACGTACAAGCCAGGAACTTTACTTAGGATATTACATATATAATAAATACAATATACAAAAATAATATTTCAATTGAAACTAGTAGAGATACAGACGGAGACAACACTTCGACAAAAAAATACAAAATCTACAGCTTTAAAATATAACTAGGAACAGATTGTGTGGAACATCTATTTTTACAGTTAATATAATTAAAATCGTGTGTTTGAGATCCTGAATCCACGGAGTATCCCTAAACCTTCACTAAAACTACCTGTTATAGGTCTCTACAATAATTATGTCGTTGCATCGCTTTCTATTTTACGCTTTTCAAATAAAAACAAGTAACAAATACATTTGATTAAATAACACGTTCAACAAGTTGCTACCGTCTAGGCACGTGACAGTAGTGCTTCAAAAATCGTGCAGTTATCATTCTGAACCAGTATTGAAACATCAGATTTTATACTTCTGCCAACGAATCTGTATCTATAACGGGTTTTTTTTTTCCTTTTTTTTTTTTTTTTTTTTTTTTTTTTTTTTTTTTTTTTTTTTTTTTTTTTTTTTTTTTTTTTTTTTTGGGGGGTAATTTTTTTTTTAGTTTCGTCAATGACCTTACTTAGTCACCGTAAACGGTTTGGATAACGGTAATATGTCTATTAACAAACTATCTGCATTAGGCCAATAATTATGGATACTAACACACTCATAATTAGCTCAGTTCAGCATAGTTCAATTTGAATGAATAAAACTCCGTGCTCGTAGGTTCTTACGCAATTTTTCAAGTTTTGGTTACTTACTAATAGACAGAACATGCCATAATGTTGCTAAACATTGTTTCCAATGGCGCCCAAGGACTTTGTAATTAAGTCACTATGATACCGAAGAATCATTTCAATACTGGACCAAACTTAGGGTTATTCACCGCTCAGAGGTCGTGACCGGATAAGTAATTTACAATTGTGTTATGTATTGGCAAACATTTTATTTATCTTACTAATATATCACGTATATACTTCTCCATCAGAATAACAAGTAGGCTTCAATTGATATAGATATTGTGTGAATTGTCCAAAATATCAAGTAAGTCACAAAAATCTACCATCTGTGAACTATTCTAGAGTTAAACATATGAAATGTATGATGGAAATGTTTATATTGGCTAAAATCGAAATTAAATAATAAGTATTATGCATTTCAAATGCACGCAGGCATACAGTCTACCCTCTCCTAATGTTGTTAGTCATCCGAATCTTTGAAGTCGAAGTCATTCACCTCTGACGTCGCAATTGGTATAATTGAGTTTGTTTGTACGAAAAACGAGTCAAACAGGAGTTATATAAGATGCAGTTTAACAAAAGAATTTAACATTGTAATGGACAGCGTAATTTCGACTACAAAACTATATGTTGTTAATAAGGCCTATCTTGTCTAAATTATGATTTATAATTCTTAAGCTAGACTTACATCTAAGTGTCAGTTTTCTGTAACTCTCAGAATCTTTCTGAGAGTTACAGAAAACTGACACCGTTTGTCAAAATCATATTACCAATGACGTAGATGACTTGGATATTCATTTAATTATGTGAATGCTAATTAAAAAGCTTTGTTTATTTTTATTTTTTATTTTTGAAATTATTATAACATAAATTAAAAAGAAATATTCGACTTTGGCCATGATCTTGCTTTGTTGTGTGTAACAATAGGTTATAAAGACATTCACACGTTTTTGTCTGCATCTGTTTTGTATGAGCGACGCCTTTACCCCAACACCGATCAACCTTTTTAAAAGGTTATTTAGTGGTGAAAAAATCACGAATGTATGTAGCATTTAGTATTAAATACTACATTTATTAAAGCTTTTAAATAATAAATAAATAAAATATTAAAAACATCTCGTATTTGTATATATGGTTATGGTGAGTTAATTGTTTATGACGGTAGGTATATTAATATATAAACAATAAATAATTCTTAACTAAAAATAACCTTAAAATAAAAGTAAACAGCTATTACTATATATTTTGAATAAATAAATCCGGTAGGATATTTTCTTTTGATTTTATACAAATAACATTATCATATTCGGGATATATAAAATACATTATAATAGTGCTTAAAATTGAAGTCATCAATATTAAACACGACATCATTTGAAATTTAATTCCTTTATATTATGTATTAGAAATACAATAAAACGCAGCCGGATGTTAACTTTCATCTCTCCTTATGGCTGACTGAAAGGACTTTCATTTTTAAATTGAAAGTTTCGTTTAGAAGTCACTTTTGTGCGTAATACTTACTTTTTATTATTATTATATAATACTTTAATAACATTAATTAAGATGTTGAAGTATACAAAACTGAATAAGAAATTTATTAAGTAATACCTCTTTATACGATTATATTTTTATTAATATAAATTAACCCAGATTTGATGAGTGCGCGGTCAATTTCTTTTTAATATCTAGCGTTATTAAATTACAAGAAAACGCAATCTTAATAGAGCGTAAATATTAGTTTTCCTTCAGTAACGGTTTAATTCTTTATTCGATATCTTATATTCGCGAATTGTGAAAAATTACCACGTGGTTTCTGTGTTTCGTTAACAATCAAACACTATAAGTAATTATTTTTGTCATCCATGAATTTAACCATATTCTTAATCGTATAATTATGATAGAACTAGTATCAATCATACATAGGTGACATTATATTCAGACTGCAAGTATAGCGCAAAAAACACCTGGAAAATAATTTGCATTTACAAGTCATTCAATGTTTTACGTGTTGCTAGAGCCTTAAAGTTATCTGGAGACATTGTAAATACGTACTGAATGACCATTGTGATCTTTGTTTACTTATCGCATCCGCCGTCAGCCAACAGGCAGTCGGGTTTGTTGACAAATATCATAAATCCCATGTCAAACAAACATTTGTCAGTGTTGTTCAAACTTGGCGAGGCATCGCGCGTTTTAGCACTTTGTAAGATAATTAGAATTACTTTTCACAAATTTGTTTCATTTCTTGACTATACCTGGTGATTACATTTTGTCTAAGACAGGATTAAAAAGCGCTATTTATTTTCCCAATATTTATTAAATATTAAATGTAACAGTTAGTTTAGTTACTCGTAAAAGAAAACAGTGTTTCATTTATTATAAAAACAATATCGCGATAGCCAGAAAAGTAACTCGCAAAATATAACGTTCTCTCTATATTCGCAAATTTCTATCATTGAATTTCATATAAAAAAGTGCTCGGAAAACAAACTCAAATCCCCGTATTGATGTTATTCATGAAATTTAAACGCTTTACAGATAAAATGCGCACGTAATGGATACGCTAACGTGGTTATCGCTCGGGCTGCAATTGGCAGCATTATGCTCCATCGTCGGTGCTCTACTTCTTTATTTGCTGAGGAAGGTGAAGGTCGCTGAAGTCTTGCCTGTTGAAAGTGCCAAGACTGTACTTGTGACCTCTGTGGATTCTGCGTTGGGGTTACAGGTACGCTAACTCTTAAATAGCTGCAATAAAAAGCTTTGTTGGTTTAGTTCCTTATTTATTGAACTACAAACTAAAAAATGACACATATGTATAACCCAATGTATTGCTTGAGTTTAAGGTACAAGTGTAGTAAATATAACGTCTTCCAAATAAGCCTACAGTACAATTTTATTATGTTAACTCACACAATACGATAAATATTACTACTTCAATAATATGTAGCTTCTTAATGATTTTTTTCCAGATAGCAACATATCTTAGTAGTCGAGGCTGGCGTGTCATCGCTGGTTGTCGCTCTGGAGGTCTCGGATCTCGTCTGGCAGAGTCCTGGCTGCAGAACCATACCCCTGAAAATCAGCCCACACCACGATTAGTTACGTTGGAGTTGGATGTGGCAAGAGAAGATTTATTGGAGGAAGCTGCGAGAGCTACAGCTCAACATTTGCCGGCTGGTGAACATGGTACGGCTTAATTTCTGTAGCATAGAAACACTAGTTGTGAAGTTTACTACATTTTTATTTTTACACGGTTTTAATTGTTTATTCTTAAATATTTTTGTAGAATAAAAGTAAAAAATAAACATTGCACTGCCCGGGAATCGAACCCGGATCGCAAGAATGGGAATCTTGCATGATACCATTACACCAGCAGTGCCCGGTGGCATCGGGAATAAATTTTATCCTTTATCTACTAATAATATATGACTTTATGAATTAATTTTGACACTTTATAATCCTGCGATAGTGTATAAGGAAAAAATATATATTACGCTCTTAGACAACGGTTAGTCGTGTTTAATTCAAAGTAGTCTAATACACAGATATACATAATTTATACGTACCCTGTACCCCGTAGGTGTATGGGCAGTTATAAATACAGCTGGAAGTAGCGGTCGTGGCGGTGCTGCCTGCTGGGAGGCGGCGCTAAAAGGAAACGTGCTTGGTGCATTAAGAGTGGCTAGGACCTTCGCACCTTTACTTGCCGCTGCTGCATCAGATCATCCATATGCTGGAAGATTGTTTTATATAGGTAAAAAATTGCCTTCGGGAATTTAGTTACCATACATCAATTCCATCTGCTGATCATTAGGTATCAATCCATAAAAATTTAGTGGTAAGCTAAGTAATAAAATCGGTGATTTGAATTAGCCTCTTCCAGACTTAGATGGAACAATTCAGAGTGGTTTTTTGTGATCGTCAAATAATTAATTTTTCGCATACAAAAACATTTTTCAGGTTTAACATCAGATACTGCATGTGAAAGCCTCTCGCGCCTGGACGGTGAGGGCGAAAGTAGCGCAGGAGCGGCCGCAGTTCGTTGGGGCACTTGGGGTGCTGCGCGTGCGCTTCGGGCCTCCCTTCGTGCTCGGAGGCTCCACGTGGTACTGTTGCATACACCAGATTTGTCCGCGGCTGAACTGTACTCGCCTCCAATGCAATTGACACCGGCTAGTCAGCCAGCCAGGTATGATTAATTACAATAACGGTATAAATGTTAGCTACTATTAATGTAAGCGACCCCTCCGCTGTTGCGAATGCCTATTGGCGATAGTATTTCTCAAGATCAGGTAAGCCTCCTGCCCGTTTGCCGCATATTCTATAAAAACAACTATAGTGGGAGCCGCGTCAAAGCTGAGTTGGTATGTCAGCGATAGCCATATCAATTTGTAAGTCGTTTAAAATGTAGTTACAAAGTATATTATTATGCTATTCCTTCATTTCTGTTAAATAAATTTAAGAAAAGAGTTTTAATTTTTGTCAATAAAATAAGTAATATGAGGTTGTGTCTTATGTTGTATCACTAAATTACTTATTTTCTATCTGTAAATTAATCTAATAAATCTATCTTCGATTAAGCTTAATTGAGCTAAAGTTTATTGTGAAAAAGTTAAAAGCTAAATTGTTAACACATGAAATAGCGTTTAATTTTTTTAATGTTTCAGCCGTCCAGACACCCCGAGCTCTGACGTCAGTTCTTCAACTTGCGCGGTGACTATGCCCGGAGAAGCCGCCGAGTATAGCGCTAAGGTACTTCCTACGAGCGCCCTCAAGGTCCTAGAGGAAGCCCTGACTTCTCCATCCCCTAGGGACGCTTATTACCTAAAGATGAAGCAAGATTCATGGTTCACAAGAATGCCGTCTTTGAGAGTCGCACCATGATTGTAACCATTAGTAATGCTCAAACGTTTTACAATACCAAAATCATTTCAAAAGATTGAAAATTACACTGTAGTACGTATCACGTAATCACATAGTGGTACGACATTTTCGACAAATCTGACTTGACTTAGAGGTAGGGAATACAGCTTTAATACTCTCTGGGTCATGATATATATAAACGAGATAAAGTTTTAATAGTCACAAATTACAGCTAAATCATATCACACATTATTTGTCATATATTCATATAGCCAGCTTTTATTTTTCACCACCGACATTTTCACCTAATTTGAGGCATTATACTTAATCACCTAAATATACATATTATCGTTATTAGATACTAAGATTATAATTCTGCACAATATTTATTTCTAAGTTCTCTTAAATTGCTATATTATGCATACAATTTAATTTTAATTATATTTCTTTTAACGGCTGATAATGTTCTTAAATAAAATTCAAAAATTACAATGGTTGTCACAAAAGTGGGTATACATTTTTGTAGCTTCCTCTACTGAAAACAAAAAATATATGAAATAGACTTATAAGACGGACATACCATGGATTATAAATAACATAGGGATAAGCAATAAACTATGTCTGTCAATAATCACTCAGATATCTTGAATTCAAACGTTTACTTATTTTGCACTAAATCCCATTTGAAATTCACTTTTCGACATGAAAGTGTTCAGAAATTATATACAAAAGAAAGGTTAACTTATAAGTATTTTGTATAATTCTTACAATTATTGTATACGTGTAACAATATTTTTAATTGTAAGTCAGGAAATTGTATACACGTAATTAGTAATTGGTAAGATTTTAGAAAGTTGCGCACTTTGTGCGAAGTCCGAGGAAATCGATGTACTCGTGTATGGTATCTCATGTAAATGCATGTATTAGATGACATTTGCTTATTGAAGCAATGTTTTGTAAATAAAATTATTGTATACTTATTTGTATTTTTCTGGTGTGGGTAGTGATTACACGATACGTGTCGCGTCCGTGATTATTTACGATTTAAAATCTCTAAAATTAATATATCGAGATAAAAATTATAGAAAGCAGTTTAAAAACGTCTTGTAAAGCAGTGAAAGTGTTATTCCAGCCTTGGATGGCATAATACTATAATTATTCAAGAAATTACAATTGACGTTAACCGAAAATTTAAGTGTAAATTTTTTTTGATCACGAAATATCACTAAAATAAAGGGTGGTAGCTGTGGAATACCTGAAAAGTCAGTGATTTAGTTGTGATTACAAGTTTCACATAGTGTTTGGTGTCAGTGACCTTGTTTTCTTCATAATAATTAGGAACAAAGAAATAACATAACTCTGATTCATCGAGCACATTGGAATTGTTAAGATAAGTTTTTTTTCACCGCTTATCATCAGTGAGCCGTGGCGTCGCTGTTGGTATCTAGTACCGTAACGCTCAAGTGTCGATGTTCAAACCTACCTACTAACATATATATTTTTTTTTTTTTTTTTTTTTTTTTTTTTTTTTTTTTTTTTTTTTTTTTTTTTTTTTTTTGGATTTCCTCAATAAAATTTCTAAAATTATTGACATCACTAAACGTTGAAGCAACAGGCAAAGATTATTAAAACAACAAAATATTATTAACACAAAAATAGTTTATTTGTTAATTGTCATTACTTTCTAAGGATCTTTGAAACGTTTTTGTCTAATTTAAATTAAACATATTATAACTTAATACAAGTTTAAAGTAGGAAAAGGTATACAAGTAGTGAAAGTGTTATCATAAAAAGATGGAAAACTTTGAAATGGAAAATTTTTGGCGAATGATGAGAGAGGAAATGGCAGCACAAACAAGAGAAATAACTGCAGCTGTCACAAAAAATGTTTCGGAAAATATTAACGAAAATTTAACTGCCCTTATAGAAGAAAATAAACAGCTAAAAAATGAAATCAATAATCTAAATGAAAAAATCAAATTAATCGAAGAACACAAAAGAAATAACAACATCATAATTTTCGGAATAAGAGAGGAGCAACACAGAGAGTCCGCAATGGAAACAGTTATAAATATACTTGGAAAAAACATGGGAATTAACATAACCCCACACGAAATAAACAAAGCCTATCGACTAGGAGAAAAGAAGGACAACAAATCAAGGCCAATCCTTGTATCCTTTACAACAAACTGGAGAAGAAATGAAGTACTAAAAAACAAAAAGAAAATATTAGACTCTGAAATATATATAAAGGAAGACCTCAGCAAAGAAACTTTAGAGAAGAGGAAAAATCTTCTACCACAACTCAAGAAAGAACATGAAAAGGGGAACATCTGTTATTTTGTCAGAGACAAAATAATCGTAAAGGAACCAAAACAGGATAAAAGAGACAAGAGAAAAAGAGACATCACCAAGAGTCCTCCAAGCAAATCTCCAAATGACATAACCACTCAGGCTCCAAAAAAGATGAATAGAACTAACATGCTAGACTATGTGGCTCGAGGAAGACCAGCATCACTATCACTACCTTCAACGTCAAAAAACGCCCAATAGACACCGACGACGAAAAATCTAGCACAACAAATAACATAAAAACACCAAAAGCAACAAACACCACCCCAAGCCGGCTGGTCACCGTGGGGGAAGATGACCATTACCCTCCATATTATAAACCACTACCCAAATTAAAAACAGACATGAAAGATAAAAATAGAAAACACATTCATATTGCTACATTCAACACACTCTCCCTAAGAACTGAAGAAAGTCTTAAAGAACTGTTATACTCCCTGAAAGATATCAAGTGGGACATCATCGGCTTGAGCGAAGTAAGAAGGGTTGGTGAAGCTATTGAGGAGTACCACCAAATCATATTATATCATAAAGGCACAATCCCAGGAAGACATGGAGTAGGATTCTTAATAAAAAAAGAACTAAAGAAATTTATAATTGGTATAACAGGCGTATCCGATAGGATTGCCATCTTGAATATAAGAATTCCCCCAAGTAAAGAGATATGGTCGATAGTGCAAATATATTCTCCAACTGAGCTATCATCCACTTCAGAAATCGACTTATTCTACTCAACCCTTAACACTGTTTTAAAAGAACACACCTACAAAAACTGCATCGTGATGGGCGATTTCAACGCTCAAGTAGGAGCCCGACGAAAGGGAGAAAACGTTTTAGGCCCAAACTGTAGTGGGAAAAGGACAAGGAACGGACAAAAGCTAATCGAAATGGCTTTCGAAAACAATATGAAAATATTAAACAGTCATTTCAAAAAAAGAAACTCGCGTAGATGGACTTGGATTTCACCAGACAGTCGGTACCGAAACGTTATAGACTACTTTCTTACAAATAAACCTCAATTATTCGATGACTGTGACACCATCGCGAGCCTAAACTTCAATAGTAACCACAGAATACTTAGAGCACGCATGAACGCAACATTTAGCTTAAAGCAAAGTCGACCCTTCAAAGTTAAAACACCACCATCAACAGAAAATACTAGAATTTCAATCGCCAAAGAAAACCTTAAAACCATAACAGACACATCACTCCAACACTTAGATACTCAAGGAAAATACAATCTACTACATGATATACTAACAGTAAAACTAACAACTAATATCAAAAGCAAACCGCAGCACAAAAAACACATATCAGAAAATACAAAAAAACTTCTAGAAAAAAGGTTTGAACTAATTAACGTGGCAAACAAAACAAAACTAATCAGAAAACAGTTAGGTGAATTAAGCAAAGAAATAAAATACCAAATGAGAAGAGATAGAGAACTTCACAGACTCGAAACCTTTGAAAATCACATCAACAAGACCGGGGGAATCAAAAAGGCCCTAAAGTTCTTATCTGATAAATCATGTTGGATACCTAAAATGAAAGACTATGACAAAACTGTGAAAAATAAAAGATCCGATATATTACTGATAGCCACCAATTTCTATGAAAACCTTTATTCCAGTAAGAACCACCTACCCTGCACAGAGCTAAATAACAACGACAGTGTTCCACCTATTCTAATAGAAGAGGTACTCAAAGCGATTGAAACACAAAAGAAAGATAAAGCACCCGGCCCTGACGAAATAAGCAATGAACTGCTTTTAGAAAGTAGGAACGTGATTGCAGCGCCATTAACGAACATCTTCAACGATATACTACAAACAGAAAAGATACCAACACAATGGACTACATCAACGATCACCCTACTTCACAAAAAAGGCGACAGATATGATATAAATAACTATAGACCGATCAGCCTTATGTCCAATTTATATAAAGTATTCGCGAAAGTTATCCTACGCCGAATAAACAGAACTCTAGACGAAAATCAGCCCAAAGAACAGGCCGGTTTTAGAGCAGGATACTCGACACTGGACCATATATTAACTGTACGTCAGGTTTTCGAAAAAAAATAAAGAGTTTAAGGTGCCATTTTATTGCTGCTTCATCGATTTCAATAAAGCGTTTGACTCAATTGAACACGAATATATCTGGGATTGTCTTAAAAAACAAGGAGTCGAACACAAATATATAAGAGTACTAAAAAACATATACTCGAGAAGTACAGCAAAAATCAAACTAGAAAGAGAAGGGAAATCTATTAAAATCAACAGAGGTGTACGTCAAGGAGATCCACTTTCACCCAAACTGTTTACAGCCGTTCTAGAAGAAATTTTCAGGAAACTAGAATGGGATCGTTTTGGCCTAAATATCAACGGAGAACAACTAACAAACCTACGATTTGCGGATGACATTATATTATTTGCCACTTCGAAACAAGATCTTCAATGTATGCTCATAGACCTGGAAAAAGAAAGTCGCAGAGTTGGCTTGACAATGAACCTTTCCAAAACTAAAGCAATGACCAATGCCGCAGAAAACACTATTGTTATAGAAGGCAAATCAATCGAGTATGTCAAGGAGTACACTTACCTGGGCCAGCAAATCTCGACGACTGACATAATGTCAAAAGAAATAGATACCAGGATAGGGAAAGCGTGGAAATGCTATTGGGGACTCAAGGAAGTAATGAAGAATACAGAAACCAAGATGATTGTCAAAACGAAGCTGTACAACACCTGTGTACTCCCAGTCCTAACTTACGGTTGCCAAACTTGGGCGTTAACCAAAGCTCAATCGAAAAAACTAAAAACTTGTCAGACTGCAATGGAAAGAAGTATGCTAAACGTAAAGAGGTCTGACAGAATAAGGAACACAACTATCAGAAAGAGGACAAAAATCGAAGATGTCAGCACCAGAGTTAGGAAACTAAAGTGGAAATGGACGGGACACATAATAAGAGGTATTGAGAAATGGAATAAAAGCATACTATTCTGGTACCCAAGAAACAGGAAGAGAAAAAGAGGCAGACAGTTTCGAAGATGGGAAGATGAAATTAAGCTTGTAGCCGGGAAAACATGGACAAGGGAAGCCCACAACAGATTAGGTTGGAAAAGAATGGAGGAGGCCTTTGCCAAACTGGGGCAAACAGACGAAATTGTCGGTGTCGAAGACTGCAGAGTCTTAGATTAAGATTAGCATAAGACGAAATTGTAAAATTATGTCTGAATAAAGGCTATTATTATTATTATTATTATTATTATTTGTATTTTTCTGGTGTGGCTCTATAATTTAAAGTGATACTAAGCACTCGGATGTACAATACTTAACCCTAACTCTAACACAAACATATTTAACGTCAGGCCAAATAAAGTTATTTTAGTTATAAATTTATGAAATTGAAATACAAGTATCGCTATTACTGGAAGAGACAATTACAATTAACACTGTGGTTCGTTTATTTTCAAGTTATCAAACGTTAACCAAACCATATAACTGTCGATGCATATTAAATGTCCTGCAGCCCCAGAATTTTCTTCTTTATCCAGATTGCTAAGACAAGTCCAGTGTTGAATTGGACCTGAACCAAGTGTCTGCCAATGTGCTGCAGTGCTGACGGCAAACCTTATTCGATTGGTCATATTATTAAAGTAGTAGACGCGATCTGGTAACTTGAGTGATATATTTTGTATGTTGCGAATTCTGGAAAGAAAATATAAACTGCAATTGAAAAATTATATACTTCGTCGAAACAGAATGATAAAATAATAGTGTTCGTATTAAATATAATTAATTACATAAAATTCTTTTATCAAAACTATGTATGAAACTGAAAAAATAAAAAATCTAATCGACATTCCAGTCCATACAGGAAAAAGTCCATAAATTTATAAGAGATTTGTACATACACTTAAATACAATTGTAACTATAAACAAACAAATATATACCCATAGCTTTTCCCACATATTGTTGTTAGAAAATCACTATGCGTCTGCCCATACACGTCCAGAAATATTCTCTTTGATTGAGCAAAAGATTTGTACAAGCAGCGTTTATCTCCCGGTGGCTTTATAAGTAATTCAGCCTTTAGTGTGCTATCTTCAGTGGTAAATGTTAAAGGTTTTGATGGAATTGATCTGAAACAATCTTAATACATATATATAAATCTCCTGTCACGATGTTTGTCCGCGATGAACTCCTAAACAACGATTTTAAATTAAATTGGCACACCGTGAGCAGTCTGATCCAACTTAAGAGATAGGATAGCTTAGGTTTTTAATTATAGTTATTATATTAACTCCAAAAGATAGTAACTGATGTCAATACTTTTTGACTGGATTGAGTAAGTAATCAATAGTTAACCATAGCAGATGGCACTGCTAACCCGACAAACGTGGCAGATAAGCTACAACAATTCAATATCATGATTACCACGTGTTATTGAGGCTAAAATATAAATTAAATTTATTTTGTAGTAAACGAAATACATAGCATAGCCAAAGTCCTGCGCAGACGCAGTCGCGGGCACCGGCTAGTGTTTTATATATATACTAATACTATATATAACTGATTCAGTATTTAACAATATTAATGACAGTTATACTATATAATAATTAAATGCGTGGCACATTAATTTTATTAAAATTTATAGAGATATTTCTCTAGACGTTAATATTGTGTCAGATATATTATACATCTGATCATTAATCAGGCATAGTAATATAATATACTTACGTCGTTATAGGTGTTTGGAAGTTCCAGTCAGGTAATAAATGTGCCAAGTGTTTAGGTATACGTAAATATTTGATATCTGGTGAAGTATATTTCAAGTATTCAGCAATTCGGTTTATTGTCTTTAAGTCTACTGACAGACACATAAAGGAATGACCATTTGGACTCTCTTCGTCAGGAAATAATGGTCGATCTCCTGAAATATATAAAAAGTAGTGGAGGAGAAATAGATACATTTGGTAGATTAAATCAAATATTGAAAATGAATCCTATAGAAAGTTGTAAGGAGCCCAGAGAAATGAAATACTTAGTAAAAGACAGTCCCTCGGGGACTTCAGAGAATCTTATACTGTCTATGTCATGATCTCTAATAATTTTCACGAATCTTATTCTTTAATACATGCGTTTTAGTAAGCAATGAATAAAAACTTAACTAACGATTAAAGTTAATAAGATCTGGTACAGTATGTTCTACCCAAACACCACCGACTCCATCAGCCATGAGTATGCCATGAGCAGAAGACCCGAGGCTATCTCTATTTTGTGCATCATATATTGCGACGGCTAAGTGGTCTGTATATGTTCGCTGGAAATGTAAAAAAATAATATAAGTCACGTAAATAACGACAATGCTGCTTGCCTTATTACGATATCTGATTGCAATTGATTGTGTTACTTCGTTATTCCAATATACGTCAGCATACGAGCAACACATGGAAGGTTACCATATGGTTGCATTTCCAATTCTTCGGTGGTGCAAATAGCGCCCGCGATAACTTAACTGACCCTACCTGTTTGCCTGGAGAATCCTATCTCAAACACAAATATCACAATCGCATATTTTAGCCGATATTAATCACAGAACCTTTTCAACTCAGAGTGCAAGGCTTTCCTGAATTTGATTGAGTTTTATTTGCGATCGAACTTGGATCGATATTGCACCCCATACGTACATACCTTATATACTGGCGCTAAGGTATTTTTTAATAAAGTATGAGAATTAATATTGATATGATACGGATTCCAGCGTCCCGCCTCGCTCGGAGTTATATATGTAAAGTTTCTACCCAGACGAATGTATGGATGCACTTCGCTAGGAGGTTTGTAAATAAACCACCTGAAAACATCTCTTACAAATATCTAAAATATTAGAAAACTATTATCTAATTATTGAGCCCAAAACCAGTAAAAATCGCGTACCAGTCAATAGGTACATCATAGTTATCTCTACAATGCAAATTTATGTAATTCCAACCTTCTCTTCCATATACAATATGTATATAAAACACAGAGACATAAAAACAAATGTTCATGTTACCGCGTTACTTTTATATGAATTATGAGTATATAAATATGGACTGTACATATTTCCATGTCTATACTTCGAAATATGTAACGTATTTGGTAATAAAACAACATAATAATAAAACATTTTTATTATACACATTTCACATTACAAAAGAAAATATTTACAGTATTAACCTTACCGTTACGTCGTAAATAATAAAGAACATATGATTTTATACCCGTTCAAATATGATTGTGTTTAAAAGACTGATTGCCTCAAAATTTAATGAAACCAGCGCTATTTTGTTTAATTTATTTTTGTTGGGTAATTGAAAATATAGAGAACTAATTGAAATTAAGTATACAATACCTTAAGGTATTAGAGGACTACGCACTTATATTTACAACTTATCTTAAACTATTTATCACAGAAATTTTATCCTTTGATTAGAGAATATAGAGTATATACGACGTAGAGTAATATGTCATTTAAATGTAATATCAACAAAACATATTTCACTAAAGCTCATCGGGTACTGAGTAATGTAATACACAATACCGATTTTTTTTCTAAGCCTAATTATTACAAGACTGAACTGATTCAATTAAATGCGCAAAATTTCCCCAAAGTATGGGACCAGACGTACAAACTGTTCCGCCGCCGCGAGACTCTTGCGGCAACTGTAATGAAGGTTTTTAATTTTAATTTAAAATAGTTGATATTGTATAGTTTATTTCAGGATAAAAAGCGTTGGCGTTTTTTTTTCTTCATTTCTAGTAAGTTTGGAATAATGATTAGAGAAACGTATTCTAGATCTTTTAATAAATCAATTTGTAAAACGTCAAATGTTAAGACAATTTTAGTCACGTATTATTATATTATCACGTAGTAACTTAAAACTTAATTATATATTATATATATCAATTTGAAAGGAAATTTTGTGTACACTTTGAAGAAGTTGTGTTTATTTATTGAAGATTAATATCATGTTAATAAAATCTTAAATACCATTAAAACTGAGCCAACATTGCGGTCAAAATATGTATATAAAAAGTTATACACAGCAACCTTAACATTTAAAGAAAAACATTTTCTAGGATTTAAGTTATGTATCCAAATTTAAATATATTTTACATTATTTCCAAATTTTTACGACGTTTCGCGTACTTTACGGCGTGCGCGGTCACTGTAGACTCCCGTGTCTACCGTGACTATATATTTAAATCTTGCAAAAAGACAATTTAAATCAGTTAATAAAGTGTTTTTCTTTAAATGACTAATAGTTACATCAATAAGAGACAATATAACCTTAACATTATGCATGCAATAATATTTATTAATATGAATATTTATTAAGAAAATAAGCATGATTATATTAACTGAACTTACAGCTCTATTAATATCCCCGACGCAGACCCAGTAATCCGCTACTTTGGTATCCTGACTATTGTGCATCTTGTGAGCCACGGCTACAGCCCACTTCGAGTGGTCGTTGTGAGAGGTAAACGACATCTTCGCTATTGGAAATTTTAGCCGTTCGATGTTGCGGACCCTATACAAATAAATTTGGAAATAATTAATGGAGTATTGTAAAATAAATCAATTAAATGACATTTAATTTAAATATATAGCATAAAATTAACCAAAAAAACTTCGTTTCTTGATTCGTATGCTTTTTAGCAACCGTGGCCACGGCCAGATTGAATTTAAGAAATCAATTTTTTATTATTGCTTAAATGGATGGTAATTTAAATAACTATGTTTTATAATTAATAGAAACAGTCATTACTTTGCGGAAGTCCATAGTACAAAACTCATTGAACGCTGTTCGTAGAGGCCATATCCTGATGATGCTCCGGTGTCGGAGCGAAACGTACTTTGAGTGGTTGTGGGTTTTTCGCGGAATATTGCTTGTACATTGGTCTATTTGGATTTTTGAGCTATGTTTTAGTTAATATTATTGAAGTTTACTTACTGGAAATTCCTATTACATTCGGAATCTAATGTTCCCGGGCCATTCATCCAAGACTCAACCAAGAGATCTGATTGCAATACTTCGGCCACTAATCCACTGTATAGATCGTCATTGAACATAGCACTTTTCGCAAATGAAAGGAATTTGCGCCCAACTAGGGTTTCAAAACTTTCTATGTGGTACCTAGAAATGTAAACATTGAAAACTTATATACTTTTGCTAGAAATATAGATATTTTTTCTCCGCTTTTTTTTTTTTTTTCTTTTTTCCCCCCCGTTTTTTTTTCCCCAAAAAAATTTTTTTTTTTTTTTTTTTTAATTAAAAAAATTTTATTTAATTTTTTTAAAAAAAAAAAAATTTTTTTAAAAAATTTTTTTTTTAAAAAGGGGGGGGGGGGGGGGGGGGGTTTTTTTTTTATAGTCTACCTATTTGATGTTTTATAAGCTAAGAATAAGAGCTTAAAATATTCAAAACCGTAAATGATGATAAGAAAGTAAATTAAAAATCTAAATCATCTTATCTACCAAAAATTACCAATGTTTCTTCTAAAACTACAAAACAAAACGCTTGCCACACTAATCGTAATACAATAGCTTTGTAACTATGAAGATAATTCCCGACATACCACGGCGACGCATCCACCGTTTTATTGCGAATGACGTCCACCAAGTTGGGCAATTCATTTTCAAATTCCTGCGGCAAGTGATGGTGCACGATCGACGGCTCGTTGTACTTCAACTGCATGCCGATTTGGTTAAGCGTCGCCGTCTGTACCGAAACACAGAGGAACGATTGACCGAATTTCATGCCGCTTGTGGGGTAACTATAAGAACTCGTGTTAAGACCATTCACTGAAAGTAAGAATTCATTAAGCTTTAGAAATTGTCCGTTAATCAAGGATTTTGGAGTGTATAAGCGGAAGAAAGGTCCAAAAACCAAACTAGTTCTTTTATTAAGTAAAATATAATAATAAATACAGGTAATAAGTATGTCATAACTAAAGTCAGAAAACAGTGTCATAGTTAACCGTTTAATAGAGAAAACATTGTGATTTTGTGTACACAGATAATTTGCTACGTTTTATTTTTTCAAGCAAAAACACTATTTTATTTTTTCAGAAGCGAAATATCTTACTTAAAAGAAGAAAATTGGTACTTACATATTAACACCACCGCGGAAATTCACCTAATGGTTGGGTTAGATTTCTTTTGATTGGCTTTTTAATACAATACTTGCCGCTGTGGCTTTAATACCTTTTTTAGTTTTTTTGTGATTTAAGGCCATTGGAATAATATGTAATATGTTAGTAATAAATAAAAAGACTTACTGTCTGGTACGGGTGGAAATCGTGGTACGGAATGAACCAGCCACAAGGAAGTGAATTTATCACCAAGTATCACACCCTTAGTGTGTCCACTCTCTACTCTAGTTTTCATGAACTTTGAATGCATTTTACACATCTCAGCTAAATCATAATCATCATAGTATTTGTCACCAAGTTTGAATTTCTTATATTTTTTCATGGTAGATTGTTTTTGTTGGCCTGAAAATGTATGAAAAAGGACTTATAACAATAATTTATAATAATAATATAGAATAATTTGAAACTGAGGAAAATTACTTTGACTGTTATGAAAATGAGTAATTTTTCATTGAATATTATACTAAATATGAAAAATTCCTGTAAAAAACCGAAAACTCACCTTTTTTGCTCTTAGAATACATTTCTGCCACTGATTGTAATAGATCAGGTTTATTTTCAGTTGATGGAGGTTGGTCATTATAAATGATTGAAATTATATTTTTATCCTGAAATTGTTAAAAATATGAAACTACCTTACCTACCCATTATATTTTTTATAAAATTAAATTTCTTAAACATACAATGTTCTTAAAAAAATATACACATTCTATTTTAATTCAGATAAAAATATGTGTAAGTGATTCAAAATATAAAATTATTACTATTATATTACTTATTATTATATTTTCATTTCTTTTCAAGCTACCTGATATAAAGGGGCTAAAGTTCTTCCAATCATTGAACGGGGGTCACCAACTGATAAATCAGACATGATCCATCCTCCTCTTAACTTTGATGGTGTCAAATGCATGTATGCTACACCTCGCCTTACTAGTGGATTCAAATGGTTTCTTTCCCTTGGTAACTTGTAAACATAGAACCTATAGTGCAATGTAAATGCAATTATCAATAGTGTTTAAATATTTGACAACTTAAAAATAATATGGCTGCAACTGTTTGGTAAAACATTCCCTACCATACTACCTACAATAAATATTAATTTTTTCAAAACTACAACAGATTTGAATATGTAATTTTTATTGCATACACTAATTTCATTCATGGACTAAGTTAGAAAAACTAAGATCTTCTTAAAAAGAGTCCATATATAATTGTACTTGTTAGCTTTCAAAGGAAAAAAAAAAAAACCCCCAAAATTTTTTTCAATAATATTTCATATAATGGTACAAATTCAAGACAAAGAATTGCGTTTCATAATAAGTATGTGAGCAGAGATTTAAATAGGTTTAAATAAAATGATTTCACTTACCAATCTACTGGCTCTCCTCTTTCATTTCTGCACTGTGGAGTTAATCCCAAACTTTGTGTAAGAAATAATATTAACATTGAGACACTGGTATTCATTATAAAACGTGTTTGGACCATCATTTCCACTGATCAAGTAACAAAGGAAACTCCGATAGCTAGAATAACATGATGTCATGTAACATTACGATTAAACAATGTGTGTTTACAAACACCAATTGCTATTGCTATATGAGTAATATAAACAATGATCAAAAGTATTATTTCATTAACATAAAAAACTTATATTTTTCTCGCACAATTCCACATTTAGATCGTATTACTATTTTACTACTATTTTCTTGAAAAATTAAAGTTTGTCCAAAATAAAAGTAGTGTGAATTTAAAAGTTAAGCAAGTAAAGGACAAGCAAAAGAGTAAGACATAGCTGTCAAATGTCATTGCCAATGTTAGGTTTTGGGTAAGTTCTCTACTACATGCGCGTGAGTCAATGGTATTACCAATTTTTTTTTTATTAAAAGTTTGCCAGGCATAAAAAAGAATGCACTTTAAAAACTTCTTAAATAGTGCTTGCGTAGTGCGTACATCAACCAAATATTTGATGAGTGCACGTAAACATATTTCGTAATACGGAATTTTAAAAAAATGTTTAATATTGGTATAAAATTTAAATACCTGTTTTTAATGAAATCTTTTAAGCAATAAATAGATTATTTTATTTTATTAATTATTTATATATAAAAGCATGGCTTGTCTATTTCCGATGTATTTCTTAAATTATAAATGAAAGACCTCTTTTGTAAATATTATTTACTTAACACGATAAACCTATAACAAAATAATATGGAAGACATGACTTGCAATAATAACATGGTGATACAAAAAATAAATGCTCATTTCATTTTACTTAGTACTTATTACATTTGTCCTTATATATGAATTGAGTATTACTGTTGTGTAGGCATGGATACTGCCGCTTTAGTATGAGATACGTCACTTTGCCTCCAATAAGACACCACCGTTTTCAACTCCGTATAGAAGTCAATACCCTGTTTGCCACAGAAGTGATTTGTTCCCAAAAAGCTTCCCCTGGTTCCACTAAATGAAAACATAGACAAGGGAACTGGAATAGGTACGTTTACTCCAACCTGACCAACGTCGATTTCCGCCGCAAATTTCCTCGCTGTTGCACCATTAGTTGTGAACACAGCTGTTCCATTTCCGTATGGGTTTGCGTTTATTAGATTAATTGCTTCATCCAAGGTATTAACGAAGAGGCAAACTAGAACTGGGCCGAATATTTCTTCCTTGTAGCACTCCATGTTTGGTTGGACGTCTGTTAAAATTGTAGGTCCAACAAAGTTCCCCTTTTCGAATCCGGAAACCTTGACTCCACGGCCATCAAGTACTAATTTGGCACCTTCCTTAACACCTATGACAGGGGCACCCAAGTATGTTGTTTATTAGTCTGATTTTAGAAAAATACGTAATATTTATAATCTTTAAAAATTAATATGTTTACAGGCAAAGGCATTTACGTGATTTTAAGTCACCCTCAATTGTACTTATTATTTCTGCTGAAAAGTCTTGTAATGGACATTTTAACAAAATACTTTGTACATATGTAATGTAATTAACCGCGTTTTAGGACGCGTCCGAAATATCAACATAAATAATTAGTTAGCATCACAAAACTCATTGTTTAAAATTCATGAATTTTTGTAAGCAACTGTTATTGCCAGGGGACTATGACATGGAAAATTACAATCAAGAAACAAAAATAAAATATTGCAAGTAATTACTAATTAATATACAGTAACCTGGAAAGCCCAATTTCTGTTTTACATACTTGTCTATGTTTATTTATTCATCAATTTGAATACAATTTAATATAAAATAGTTGTGTGTGTTGGGTTAGTATTTTTTTTACGTTTTATTTTGAAAATATTAATATTTTTAACACCTGTGGTTGATATCATACCATTTTGAAAAAATCATCATGGTTCAATCACTAGCCAATACCAACATTATTAATGGTTGTACATATTTAGTGAGATTTTAAAAATAAATTTGGCTTTGACATCAATTTTAAGAATTTACATAAAAGTGTTGTAGGCAGTTGTATATGTACATATTCAAAGTAATAATGAAATATTATTTTGTAGACTTTTCAAATTGAATAACACAAGTTATTTAAATTTGCGTGAATAATAAGATATTATGACTTGTTGGAATAACTTAGACATGCATATATAACGGGTGTATCGTTGACGCTAGTCATAAAATAATAATAATATACTGACCTGATTCAACAAGTTTGTGGATTCTCTCCTTGGCTCTTACAGAGATGACTGGACCAACATCTGTTCCGGGTACATGTCCTGCGTTAACTTTAAGTGCTTTCGCACGCTCTACTAAATCAGGAATCCATTCTTTAGCTTCACCTACAAGGATAGGTTTTGTAATTAACAACTCGTTAAAATATATATTTTTGTATCCAAATGGTGAAAATAATAAACTTAATAACTTCTGCTTTAATTTAAGATAGAATAGATAGAAGAATTTAACTTTTATTTTGATATACTTTAAGCACAAATTGTAAGAATGATATGAAAATAGGTATTACTATATTATATCTTTATATATATAATTCTTCTGTGAGTGTGTATGTCACTGAACTTCTCTCAAACGACTGGACCGATTTTGATGAAAATTAATTTTTTGTGTGTGTTCAAGGGGATCTGGGAATGGTTTAGATTCACAATTTTGTCCGCTGGACAATGTCTTTTCAATTAATTTTTAATTTATTAGTTGTTGATTCTGGAATGTTTTACATTGGATCCGACAGACGGCGCTACCATCGCAGTGTCAAATTTTTAATAATATTCGAATTTTAATTTTAGTCTGTCCCGACAGTTAGCGCTGCGATCAAATTAAAAAAAAGTTTTGTTATCATTGTGTTATTTTAGACCATGTGCTGGATCAAATATTAAATTAAAAGGTACTGAGTGTTTTGAGAAGAGTTTTTTTTTATTTTTATGATACAACACAAAAATTCATATAACCCTAAATTTTTACCTCTCTACGATGAACCCCTATTTTTTATTTATTAATTGAAAATTGAAATCACATATATGGCAAAACAACGTTTGCTGGGTCATCTAGTATTATATATAAAAGTTCAAAAACAAGAATCAATTTCTAATAAATAAAGGATTAAAATATTAGCAAGTCTTGGCCTCGAGCACGCCAAAGCATCAACCGGCATACATTATATTTATGACAAATCACGTATTAATTAATTTTTAAGTTTTTTTTTTTAACTATTAAATAATCATCAAACCGATACTTACCAACGAACACGGCAGTACTAAGTGCCATACACCTTTGTCCCGCGGCACCGAACGCGGCACCAGCCAGCTGATTCAAAGTGTGCTCTTTATTTGCGTCCGGCATTATCACTCCATGGTTCTTGGCTCCCATGTTGCTTTGCACGCGTTTGCCTAAAACATATGCATGGTTTAGTCAAAATTGGTACGTTTATTTAAATATTCTTAAATAAATTAATAAAAATATTAATTAATATTGATTAATTAATTATTAAATAATAAATTAATATAAAATAAAAATATACGCCATGTGTTTATATCAAATATAACATGTATATAATATACATTAAGAAAAAAAATAAAAAAGGTATATTTTCGCTGAATATGACACCACGTGTATGTACCAGCCCCAGACAAAGACCTTTAATGAACACACTCATCCAGACTCGAAACACAGCAGTGAAATGATATTTACCATTCGCTGATGCCCTGCTGTAAATATGTTTGCCAGCCGCGTCTCCGCCGACAAACGAGACAGCCTTAATATCAGGACTGTCGCAAATGAAATTCACTGTATCGTGTGTACCATGGACCACCTAAAACATGGACCACTTAATAAAAAAAAAAAGTATAATAAAAATTTCTGGTTAACATTAACTATATAACTATGATTTGGAATGCAAGTAGAATTTTAATAATATTTATGAATTTGAAGAAAAAAAATAGTATTTTATAACATATGCGAACTCACTATTTAAGCATTGATATAGTATACATATAAATTCAAAATGAATCATTGTTAATATATAAAAAATAACTGTGTTTATATGTAATTGGTTTCAATAAAGAATTTAGTTGATCCAAGTTGAACAAACTAGTTCTTATTATGAATATCATTGTGTTTTGTGATTGCACTGTAACATAAAATCAATTTTCTTTACTATAAAATAAAATAAATTGAAACTCGAGAAGCTATTAATAAAGAGGCCACAAAAGGAAAAATTGTCATTTAAAAATCCGATAGTTATTGTATATGTATTATATATCCAAAAAGCCATCTATGATTGGCATTGGTAATTTTACAAAAACATTGACGAATATAAATTGGAATCACTATTGAGATTTATATGAAATCTGACATTGCAATATGTATGGTAGATTAAGTCATTAAATCGCTTGCACTAAATTTTGTACCAAGCTGTGTAACATTTTAGATTGGGGAAAGTTTAACTTACGTTAACAACACCAGGTGGCGCTCCAGCCTCTTGGAGAAGCTCCATCATCATGAGGGTCGCCCCAGGATCCTGTTCAGATGGCTTCAAGATACAGGTGTTTCCTGTAACCAGCGCTGGTGGGAACATCCATAGTGGAATCATCACAGGGAAGTTGAATGCGGCAACACCTAAAAATGATAATTGATGGTAAATGGAATGAATATTGTGATGCCATGTTATTTAACTTCTGCATTGTTAAAATTGAAAAGTGAAAATCACATACAAAAACACTAAAACTGTATTGTATTTATAACCTTTCACTAATAATGTTTCTTATGCACCTTAACTTTCAATCCATATTTTATTGATTATTTCTCAAATATTCAATGACAAAAACATTTTTTTACATAAACAAGGCTGTATATTTATAAAATAGTAACTTACCACCCACAACTCCGATGGGTACCTTATAGCTATGGGTGTCCATGTCTTTTGAAATATTTTGAATAGAATCACCAAGTTGAAGGGATGTGATACTGCAGCAATGTTCTACTGATTCTGAAAATATGATTAAACAGTAACTAACCAAATGTTATTCGACAACATCTATAATAGAGTTATCGTTAAAACATCTCTCTCCCCAAACAACATTGCCCATGATTAATTATAATATATATTTTAATTATTTTAATTTTAGACTATACTCTATCTAAATGACCAATGATTGATGAATGATAAACTTCAAATAATACAAGCATGTACTTACGGATTCCTCTCAAGACGTCTCCTTCGGCATCAGCAATAGTCTTGCCTTGCTCCTTTGTAATTTTAGCTGCTAACTTACTCTGATTTTCACGAAGAAGCCGCGCGAATCTAATGGAAATAAAACATATTAATGCCTTTTCCTCTCAATAATAGTGGTGTTTTTTTTCATAAACTTAATATCATTCAGTTTTATTTAATTCAAATTGGTTATGAAATTAAAAATTATAATAATATATTTAACATGCTCTATTAATCTGTATCTCTAATATACCTCACAATATGGCACTAGTATTTATAACATTCTTACTTGAACATTAGTTGCTGACGGGTCATAATAGTACTCTGGCTCCATGACTTGTATGCTTTTTTAGCTGATTCGAGAGCTAAATTTAACTCCTCTTGTGTTGCTTCAGGAACTCTAGAAACCAAGAGTAACATGTTCTTATGTGTGTAATCCAGTTTACATTAATAAAATCTGCATAAATTCATATTTAAAAGTGTATAATTTAATCCATTCAGTGTTTCTACAACACAGACTGTGAAGTTTAAATATATGAATATTATATGTTAATCATAGAGATTGTTTTTATTTCTCCCTGTGAAAGAAAGACTTCCCAGAATTCTTGGTAGGAATATAACAAGTCAATTTTTTTTGCTCCATATTTTTTGTAACCTTGTGCAGCAAATATATAAAGCCATTCAGACAGTATGAATGTAAACAAAAATTTTATATAGTAACACATTATCTGATATATATTATATATTTGATAAAATTTGTTTACATTCAGTTAAGATAAAGTATTGTATAACCCAATGTTAAGCTTATTTTCAAAGATAAATGTAAAAACCCAGTTTAAAATAATTATTGAATCCATTCAAAATAGGGTGAAATATTGTTATACTTATTTTATTACCTCTCTATATGAGTTTCTCCTCTACTCTCATTATCATATTACAAATTAAAATAAATTAGTCAGCAGTTTCTTTCAAATAACTGGGTTAAGTTTGGATTGATAAATATAATTTATCTATTTCAATGACAGCATATAGTTAATATGTGATATGTATAAAATACTGTAAGATTATATAAGCTCTTGCTAAACATGAACTTTGTAAATTCCTGGACCAGAATATATTCTTCCAATTTATCAAGTAAGGAGCAAAAAATCTACCATTTACAAGCTATTTTGCATGCACTGTCAATACCTTTAACATACAAAGTCTGCACTAAATCTAAATAGATTTAATAATTTTACAGTGGTCCCTTATATAAAATATTATTCTATAAAATACCTGCCAATAACTTCATTTGTAGCCGGGTTGGTTAGATCAATCCATTGATTTGTCTTTGAATCTACATATTGACCATCAATATAAAGTTTTGTAGTTGGAGCTGAACTGCTATAGTTTCTGCGTAACAGAATTTGAGACTGGAAAAAAAATGTTTATGTAAAAAATTTAAGTGGAAGCATATATTTCTCTACATTGTGCTTTTCATAAAAGTTCTCAAGTAAGTACCAAATATTTAAATCTGATGGTGCATTATGGATTAACACATGATGTAAGCATTTTGTAAGAAATATTCAACTACGCAACAAATAGACTAATCATGAATTATTTACTTTGTATTCTAAATTCAAATTTGACCAACTCATGCATTAGAATTCATGTTTTTTACATTCTTTGTAAGATAGAACGCAATAAAGTACGAAAAAACTATTTTGTCATTAATTTTTAAATAATGGTGTACTCTACAAAGAATTGAATAAAACATACTTACTTCTGATTTCAATAACTTCAACATTGCTGAAGCCATGATGTTGATTCCGTCTGGAATTTAATACAAGAAAACTTGTCACGGAGGCGGCAGTTAGGTGGAAAGGGGGCCTGGCCAACTGATTAAAATAACAAAGTGATATCGTGACCTTGCGGCTTGAATTGATAAAATTAAATTATTCGGTTTGTCGTCAGTGGTAGGGACGACTTGTTGTGTACTGATTTAAACATCTATGATATTTCTACGCTTGTCAATTTTATTTGTATGATCACTGCATATTGAAGTAAATTAATGTTCCTGTCTCTTTAGCAAATATGAAAGAAACATTTCAGTAATTTACGATTCTTTTAATTTTTCTTTACAGAGGTCTTTCGTTCATCTTAATTGTTAATCACAATTCCCAGATCAAAAATTAGACATAAAGATGAAATGTTTATATTTAATAATAATAATTTATTGTGATTTGTGAATCAGATTAAATTGTAGTTTATGCATCTGACGAGTTTCGATTTTCATTTATCAAAATAGCAAATCAAATCTAGAATTTCATACGTTAAATGTTGAACTGATGTGACATGTCTCAGTGGAAAATTTATGTAAATATAGCAATAAGCTTTAAAATGAACTGTTAAACGTTATCTGATTTTTAATTTTTATTTTAATTTATAATCTGATTTGTTTTAAATTGAAAATTTAACAGTGTCAAATGTCATTTGTCAGCCGTCATGATGTAAAATGATAATTGAACCATAAACTATGTTAACGTCATGTCATTGTATCGTCATTTCGATGTCTACATTATATAAATTACAAAAGAAAGAAAAATTAAATATATATTATAAACGCTTGAACATTTTAGAAATTTTTGGACTTTAGTGGCTAACCACATTTGATACATGAATTATTATTGTAGAACTCAATAGAAATAAGATAAAGTTTTAAAAAATAAAATAAAAACTATTTGTTCGTTTTTGACAATTCCTAGTGTTCCTTACCCTTATTTTGTTTTGGGGATATTGAAAAATTCGTTACTCTATATTTTCAATATGCAATATATACAAATAAAAACAACAACCAAATATTATGAAATTTTACCTAAAAAGACTCTTTCAGTATTTATTTACTTGTATATAAGAGCGTCTATCTTACTCCTTGCATTACTCTATCTTGTATAAATTTTATTGTAATTATATTTTAGTGCTTTTGCAACTAAGTGAACGAGGATATTTATTCTACGCCGATGAAATTTTCCTTGCATTTGGCGTAAGTTTAACACTATTTATTGTTTAATACCTTAGCATTAAACAATATTGAGTGATACTAAGAAGATTAATCTTTCAAGTTTTGGTACTTGTTCCTTTTATGTAGTATATACATGTATACACTGTGTATATTATATACACACACACATTATATATTTCATAATTATCATAAAATTCTTGGTCGACATTAATTTGATTAAAAACTATGTATATCTGTATCGCCCTATCTTTATATATATAATTCTTCAGTGAGTGTGTATGTCACTGAACTTCTCTCAAACGACTGGACCGATTTTGATGAAATTTTTTGTGTGTGTTCAAGGGGATCTGGGTATGGTTTAGATTCACAATTTTATATAAAATTCTCGTGTCACGGGGTTCAAACTTGAACTCCTCCGAAACGGCTTGACCGATTCTCATAAAACTTTGTGAGCGTATTGAGTAGGTCTGAGAATCGGCCAACATCTATTTTTCATCCCCCTAAATGTTAAGGGTAGTCCACCCCTATTTTTTTTAGACTAAATTTTTAGTTTCTATTTTTTTATGATACAAAAATACATACAATCCTAAATTTTCACCCTTCTACGATCAACCCTTATTTTTTATTTATTAATTGAAAATTGAAATCACATGTATGGCAAAACAACGTTTGCCGGATCAGCTAGTTACTATATAAAATATTGAACGGTCTAAGATTTTTCACGAAAAGTTACAGGTTAAACATTATATTAGGATTATTACAGTGCTTTATCATTATAAGATCTTATAATTGATTATAATACTAAAAAAAATATTTTGATTATAATTTATATATTTAAAAGGTCACAAAGAAAAAAGAATTTTTAACGGAATATCTTATATAAGATACCAAATATAACGCATATTACGCTGCTAAAAAAAGGTAGGTAAAAGTATTATAAAAAGACATTTAACAATTAACCTAAATTAATGTAACGTACATACTTTTAAAATACGTTCGTTTTTATCATTCGGTGACTTATGTGAAATGTGTATCCGGTCTAGAGGTTTGCATAAAGACCTCTTTGATAGGTCGTAAACGCACTGTTGATAAGGCCACACTTGATTAAACATAATATTAACAGTCATACTACCTCAACTATACCCTAGCTCGATACAACATTTCATGCACACTCTTTGTAACATAAGGAAATGTAAATAGGAACTTGGTATTTTATTTACTTAACATCGACCTAGAATGATACGGACAACTTTATAGCCTTATTGTGTCGTTGCTGAGCAGCAACACATTTTCTCATTAATTTTTAGGGTTCCGTACTCAAAGGGTAAAAACGGTACCATTTTATTTATACAGGTTATTGTGATTTTTTTTTTGTTACAATTCCTTCGTAATACGGTGTGTATAAGGCAATAAAAATAAGCCTTCTTAAACTTTTACATGTGCTATCACATGTAAAAATGTACTAAATCTAAATCTATAAACATGATATTTAATGATAATATTTTCACAAAAGGAAGCCTACAATGCATGCATGCAGTAACTCTTTCATCATTGGCATAATCCCAGATACTAAAAAAGAGAAGACTAACAAAAAATGAATTAATGTCGATGACCTGTAGTGTTATCTAAGGTTCTTAATCTTAAGGTTATTTTTCTTATCTTCTTGTGAATGGAAGATTGTTAATAAGTCCAATATGATTAATTACCGTAGATCTGAAGTACTGAAAATGGTGCACTCATGATAAGAAGGTTGTCGCCCTCGCTATCGGTCATGCACTATGGCCATAGAGTACACAAGGAACAAGCACAAACATAGATAAAATTCAGTCTTTATTTTTAATAGCTTGTAACCATAAAGTTATAGAACAGTTGATAGAAAGTTCATCTTAAGTCATCGCCCGCCTCCCCTTGGCGTTCTTTCCCCCCCTAAACTAACTTTTTTATTTTGGTTTTGCCCCTCCAACCTTTTTTTCCCTTTCTTTTTTTTTTCTTTTTTTCCTTTTTCCCCTTTTTTTTTTTTTTTTTTGGGTTTCCGGAAAGGGGTCCCCCCCCCTTTCCCTTTTGGCCGGCCCAATTTTTTTTTTTTTTTTTTTTGGTTTGGGGGTTAAAAACAAAAACACGAAAACCTATAGACACACACTTGTGCGTTTTTAAATAGACATATATTGATGCATTCTAATTTTTTCTAATTTAGGATCCTAAAGAGGAATTAATATATTGTTTTTACAAATTAACTTTTACAATTTAATAATAATTAACTTGACTCCTAAGCAAATAATTAAGCAAAATACGTTTATACTAGACCTACTCAGACTATGTAAGGCGTATAAGTTTTAATAAATACTGCACTAATTGTAAACTAAAAAAGAACCTGAAATTTGTTATGTTTCAAATATTTATGTCTGGACTATTTTTATCGTCTTTAATTAAGTAGTTACATACACAGTTATAGTAATATGTAGTCACACGCATATATATAAAGCACCTTAACAATTTTTGATAGAAATGGATAAATCAGCTTTAAATTAAAGCTGTATTCTGAGTCTTAGACTTACGCCATTTACAAGAAAATTGGGTAACGCTATAAGGTAACCGCCCCAGAGGGGGGGATTCTTTTTGGGGTTTTTTTTTACGTATTTTAGTATCTAAAAACAACTGAATCGTCAGTTTTGATTATCATTAACTTGACTGATAATCGAAAATCGCACCATAGGTACGGTGCCCGATAAAATTATATATCAAAATACATCGCTCAATTTTTAATTAATCGTGATAGTTATAGATAGTATAAGTTTAGATATGATTTGTGTTTGATAAGCCTGAAAGTGTTATTTTAGAACTTTAAATATATACGTAAATCTCAAATACCGTGTGTTGTCATTCAATGATTGGCATTTATTTTAGGGGGACTGAATAAAATAATCGTAATAGAATAAAATATCTCGAAACAAAATTCTGCCCAAACTCTCCTAGGACAGAATTTGATGGCAATTACGTGGTATTGCCAGAGCGGAATCTCTCAACATAAGACCTAGAGAACAATTCGACGAGTTTGTGAAAACTTCAACTTCTCACCCTCCATAGCAGAATTTAAGGAACCGATTATATGTATATTCTTTTAATATAAAACCTGGTATTATAAAACCCCTATATCTCTATGTCTCTATGAATCGGACAACAGCTGGGTACAGCTGGTACCACGGAGAACTGGTGCAAAGAAGATGAATATAGGCAGGGATGTGTCAACCCTGCCATGGAATTTGTTACTAGATAGAAAAAGGAGGTAGGACGAAATATATGTGTGGCAGCGCGCAAAACTATCAATAATCCAATTTATATTAATCTTTATGGCGGATTTTCACAAACCTAAGTATATCGATAACATAATTAAGTAAATCTTTGATAACACGGATAAGATTAATTCATTTACATTGTTTATTATTCGAAATGCTTATCCTATCATTATTAGAAAATATAGGTCTGTAAATTGTATTCTATGACTGTGGTCTTTATACTAACAATGAGTTGAATTAATTTTCTCTTACATTACTTTCTGTTTAAATTATTTTTACGATTTCTTCACGAAAGCTGTTGTCAAGGGGATTCAAGTTAGTTCCTTCTAATATATTTCAACGCATTTGACAATAGACAGAAACATTTTCCGCGATGTAATTACACTAACACTTATGATCATATGAAACGATCTCAATTGGCACTATCAATGCAATCGTAAGCACAACGTAATATACTATTTCAGGCTGGGGCAATGACCGACATATCGCTCATTTAGCTATAAACAAAGTTTATCGAACGCATACAATAGAACGACCATTAAGCTGCTATGGCGTTTTTCCTTACATATGTATTTCTACATTTTATGTTTATTTAATATAGACAGAATATAATGCGGTGTGTATTCTTAGCTCATAGACAATAACAATAGCAGAAATTAAAATGATTTTGGAAATTTGAACATAAGTAAACCTCAAGACTTGGCTTCTTCCTGAATCCTGATAATGACAAAATATAGGAAATTATCTCTCGAAAGATAAATATGAGTACATCTTTTTAGTATTTTTCCTTTTCCAGGACCTTATATTCTAGTTTGAACTAAATTATGACCATGAAATCAATTGTAATCTACACATTTCTTAGAAAATCTATGTTTTTTTTAAATTGTCATACAAATTTTAAAAACTAAATATGTTAAAAGTTAATTAAGTTCCTACATAAAAGTGAAACACATCATTAAACATAAGTTTAAGCAATATAAGGAGCGACTGAGTGAGTTGACCTCATTTCATGAGCACCGATTTCTAGTCGGTATAAACACTAATCTAATTTATTATATTATTAATATTTATTTATCACGGTGAAGTCTGAGGACTCGCCAATGTCTGCGTTTAAAAAAATAAAGATGTAAACACCGCTTCTTTCATATCTGGCGGTTAAACTTTTAATATTTATGTTAAATCTGTAATTGGAGTAATTTTTTTTACTAAACAACCGCCTGACTTTAGTCGGAGATAAAGCGAGTAAGTATTTAATTTATGAATGTTACCCAAATGAACACAGCCTCATATCAAGTGTGAGTTTAAAGTAAACATATAGACCACTTGTTCAAATATCCTTATCCAAAATATGTATTAATAATAAGTAAGGGCCCATAAATGTTCTGTAAAATGAGTTTTTTAAGGTTTATCATTTTATACAAAGAGAGGGTAAGTTTATAAGCTGAATGAAGCGGATTTATATTCATCCATTAAAACTTAATAGCAGACAGGGATAAGTATTTCAAGCCAGTTGACCAACTTAAATAAAAACACAATTACAATTTACTGAAGTCAATAAAAAAAACAATAATGCTAAATCTAATATATGCAGTATATAGAAGCACTTATTTTTGGACAAAAAAATCGAACGGAAAACGTTTGCTCGACAATTAGTAAAAAGTACGAGAACATGATAGATACATAAATAGCATCCAAATATCCTGTAATACGATATCACATAAAATAAGATAATAATACCATCTTAAACCACGCTGAAGTTTGTTGTTGTCATCACTAACATATGGTTCGTATTGCTATTATCGATCGTACGTCAAACAATCGTACCAGTGTCTTCTGTATTTTTCAATAAATATATATGGCTTAATGTACATCCCTTCTGGGGATTAGTAGGCATGCGTGGCGATGTCTTTAAACAAACTTCAAAACAAATAGAAGGAGGAGGTTTACAAATCAAGGAGTATTTTTTTAATCATCAGAAACTGCCTCAGAACATTATGGTAGGTTATGGCCTCATATCAACGGGGTCAAACTGTTATTTGATTTGACTTGTTAGTCGGATGCTTTTGAAATCATTTGATAGTCCCTATAACATCGTCTATCAAATTAGCCTAAACATTATTAAACCTTAATGATTATTTTAATGATCACGTTGACTTTATGACTAATTAATTTTGAAGAGTGTAATGACCGGATTAATTACCAAACTATTTATTTTGCTTTCATTTTACGTCATCATATGCTGATACTTATGATTATTTATGTAAAATAGAATTTAACAAATATTTCAGCTAGGAAATTATTACACCATTAGAGCGTTTGTATTAAGGTCCGCGCTCAGTATCGTCTATCAAATTATCTCTATTATGTAGTAATTATTATAATATTATACAACTAAAGCGTTTATTTACTCTCTCTTGGACTAAAAGTGTAACTAAATATTGTTTTTTAAATTTTATTATAGGTTTTTTAAATAATTTACATTTCATTTTTTAATATCGACGAAAGAGGGTAACATACTACAATAATCGAACTACGAAACTGATTTCCAATATAGCAATTAGAAGTTAATAACCACGTAGTTTTATTTGTCAAAGTGTTGTATTTTAATATTATATTGTAATAATTGTTTTTTATATATTGAATGATTTTAACTATCGTGTACAGGATACAATAACTTAACACTTACTTCACAATAAACACATCAATCGTTGTTAGTTGTTACTGCGATGGTAAGTAGGTTAGGTTATATGCACATTCAAAAAATCATTAACATTTTATTATAAATATAAATGATTTAACACCTACTAATGGAAATATATTCATAATGTAAACTAGGTGTTGCTGTACCTATAAATCAAATAATAAAATGATAATTTTAATGTACTACATATAATAAAGATTCATTAATCAGTAGTAACATTGATAGTGATTTTCTATGTTAAAACCGCATAGTAACTTACCTAACGCTTATGCTAGGTCATAGATTGTAAACCCAGCGACGATGCGTATATGCTCGGGTTACGCAAAGCGTATCTTTATGGGCCTTTGTCTTGATTGCAAGCCGTGTTGCACGCAAACGCTCATTCAACAAGGAAATTGAATATTATGAGTTTTTCTTTACTAAGCCATAAACTATGATTAGTCATAAATAAAATTACAATGCACTGGCGAACAAGTTGAGCAGGGTTCAGAATGAAGGACGAGACAAGATGGCCGCCCCGTGTAGGTATTATAAAACTATAAAAAAAGGTTTCTTAACTGTATTGTATTTGCGTTATATACTTATTATAAACAAAATTTTGTTGGCTATCTAAAAGAGATTTTAAGGTGATTTCAAATGGTATTTTTTAGAGTAGTGTGGCTGTCACCTAAATAAAACCACAGAATGACTGGTTGCAATTACCAGAAAATACGAGTGCAGCATATGCTTATGCGTTAATTGTGATGAGTAATTTTTACATTGAGGCATAAACTTATTTAATAACGTCGGCTTGATGTATTGTGTGTTAGAACTTTAAAACTACCGTAGTAGTATTTGTATATGTTTTTATAACTGCATCAATATCGATACTATTTAAAGAGGCCGGTGTATATACGTTTTCGAAAATAAGTAATAAAGTATACACCGTACAAATATACAGTTAACTATTAAGCCGAGTCACATCCAAATTGAATTTGGCAACTTTTGTGTTGTACGTGTTGATGACAAAAGTTACTGCAATTTTTAACCCCAACAGGTGTTGGGGACAATGTCAAACGCTTGTTATAAATTATTGCTCTGTGGAGTCACTTAGTTGGTAACTTCTGAACAAATTGTGTAATATATAAATAAGAAGTAAAAATATAGATACGAATGGTGGTTAAGAATCTTATAAAATATATTAATTAGAAGAATTACAACGTTCCATAATCCGTTTTCCGTTCAAAGAAATAAAACAATGTCTTAAAACTAAATAACGATGTGAATCTCTTATTTCTCCATTATTACGTTTCAATCGGTCCTTTAAACAAATCATCTCTTCTCAAGTTTCATTTAGTTGCTTTTATGTTTCTTTTTGCATAAAATAATAGCCACTAGGTACCGTTACATATTGTCATCGTCGTTCAAAGCCATTGGGCGATGTGGATATCTTGTTATTAATTACATTAGTTAGTAATAAGAAATTTGTTGAATATGGAAATGCAAATAAAAGTTTAGCAATTTTCTAAAGATAACAAATGGTAGGAAAGCACTACACAAACAAGTTTGATGAAAAATCTAAAGATCGATATTCAACAGTTTGAAACCATCGTCATTAACAAGGTATCTGGTTGTTGAGTTCAAAGGCCTTTTACAATATTTTAAAACTAATCAACCATTTTTACATGAATATTGGAATTCAATACGGTATTTTTTTCACTCGTACATTAACTCCATTGGTAAAAACTGAAAGGCCGTTGTACTGCGGTTAAGCGGATATTATTTTTTTTGGCACAATTTAATTAAATCAATAAGGAAAAAATATGTTTAAAATGTTATTACGCATTTACTATATTTCTAAATTACTTGGCTCTTTGCATTTCTTAGGTTTGCTTGCGGGATATAAACCGTCATTAATATATAAAAGAGGAAGGAGAACAAATACATAAAGATGTGTCCGTTTTACTAAGAAAGAAGTTGCAGGTTTTGTTTCTTTAGGAGTGACAGATTTGGATATTTTTAGTAAACATCTCTCAGCAAAACTAACTATAGTTTGAGCTTTAAGAGATTTATTGAACCTGCAACCCTGTATATAATGATCCCTAAAGGCTTTAATAGTCCTAGTTCTATTAATAAATGTAATTTAAATAAACTAGGTATTCTCTAAGCCAAAAAACCCTTAATTTTGTATACACCTTAGTTAAAAAAAATCTTTTGTTTTTTACGAACTATACCGTTCTTCTTGTAAGTATAAATCAATCTTAAAAATGCTTAAAATGTCTTTAATCGTGCGACTTTCAAGTTTATAAATATAGCTTGAAAGCAAAAAATTCTTATCGATGGCTTAGCCCATAAATAAACACGGAATTCGACGGAATGGTACCTTTTGGCATTTCCTTTTTTAAATTCATCCTTGAAGTTTAACTTTCTACATTTTTATGTGATAAAACACTAATTTTTGTTTTATTATATAACTTTACCTTAGAAATACTCTGTAAAATATTCAGTTGCACAAGGAGGAAGTGACAGATCCCGGCTGCAATAAATGTAGATTTCAAAATACAAAATAAGTACTTTGTACCAGATAAAAATGCGATTTATACCACCGTTCCTTATTTATACCTTTTCAGCGACCGTGGTCACGGTCAGACGTTCAGTCAATTCATGTGTGATAGCTGCGTTTGTAAAAAACAATATTTATAACAGCAATATTCTGAGATACAAATCTACATTCATACTTAATGATGTAAAAATTTATTCTTTGTATGCCAGTGAAAAATTTGGCAATATAAAGTAGAACATCCCAAATATACATTTGCTATTTGATACTTACGAGTTCAAAATAGAACCCGTTATTTACAAATTGAAAAAAGAACCACACCAATAAAACTATCACAGACAATACACAGAGGAAATGTTGTCTTCAACAAGAATCCAGCCCACACGAACCAAGTTTATTATATGAAAAAGAAAAATAAACAAAATATTTTAGTATCAAAATATGGTTGTCAATAGAACCATCTTGCCAGCTATCTAATCGCCATTCCTTTTACAAATATTAGATAATGTGTCGCCTTATCACACCCATCCAGCAGCAATTATTATTATCACTAAACTATTATTTACTTTCTTGCGTTCAAAATGTCTGTTTAGGAGAAGTGTATTTAATTATGTTTAAGGAAATTGCTATTACTCGGAAATGTAATGGTAAACAATGTGATAAATTGTACTTAAATACTATTTTAACAAGGCGTGTTTTTTTTTCTTTAGTTTTATATTAAGTGCAAGACAGGAATTCGTATTTGTTTTTAATGAATAGAAGCAGTCTTTGTTTTAACGCTTTAATTATTTACTTATCGTAGTCTCACTTTTGAAAGTATTTTCGAAAGGACTACGTTTTAAGTTTTTTATTATTTGTACAAAGATATATCATATATTTTCGTATAAGGAATAGCATTCGGTTGTAAAACTTTCTCTTCACACACTTCTAATTGTACACAGTATAATCTTTCGTTGGAACTGTCAAAAACTTACTAATCGTATAGACAAAAATAAGCCATACCATTACTGTTTTACTAAGAAAATAGATAGCCTAAAGAATGTATTACGACCCGCATATATACGAACGCGAACGTGAAGTCACATTTATTCATTTATCAAAAACACTTAATTAAGTCCACAACGTACTATAAAAATGGGTTCATTATGAGCACAGCAGATTATCGCATCCGTTTCAAATGTATTTCAGTGTTATTCTAATAAAGTCTCTATTTATATTGGCCTAAGAGTCTTTATATTTAATAATGTTCAAGTGGTTTTGTCAAGGTTTGGTTATCTCAGTGTTGGGTTACAAGAGTGGCCGACACGGCTCCAAGAATTGCAACGCTATTAGTGGGATTTGAAAATTGATTCATGTATATACTATAATACTTTAGAATGTTTATATAAATAAATAAATAATAACTATTTTTATAAACACCAAAAACAAATACACCAGTTGAGAGCATATAACAACAGTTGTCGGGAGGCACAGACTCTAGTTATTTACTGTTATATTTTCTTTTATTGAAAATATAAGCAACTTTACTTTAGCTGTTCAACTTATTGATTATTGGTTTAGAATTGACATTTTTTTAACGCTGATTTGCCAATATATAATAGATTAAAGCATAGCATCTTGGAAAAATGTTAATTAGCAGCAGATTCAGGAATGGATCAGCCTCCCTCTTGTCTTACTGATTGTTTGACTACGCTGGATGTATAGTACTTGCCTCAGATCGGAGATATACAAAGGCTAATCACTAACGCTTGCTTACGTAATGCAAAAAACATTGCAAACTATTGTGATGCTGGTTCCGGGTTCGATTCTATTGTTAAAATGATTTCACAACCATCTATCTGTTGATCTTTAGCATTGTTACTGTATTATGTATTTTAAGGTTAATGAGAATACGAGATTATGACTGCAGTTAAGAAATTCAGTGGGATGATCATTTAAAACCACATCTTGATGCGTTTGGATTAATTATGATTTGTCTAGAGCAAACTCGCTTCACGACTGGTTCATTTAACCAACGACAATCAACATGTACCATTGAGTCAACTTTTGTTCTAACCCAATACATAAACTTCTAAACGCAAAGGTGACTAACTTTGAAAAATGAAGTTTATATACAGACATTTGAATATGTTAGCGATTATAAGTTTCTCTATACCTCACTACTTAAGCCTGGACAAAGGATAAGGGTAGGTGAAAAAAAAAATAAAAATAATTTTTAACATTATTATTTTGACTATAATTCAATAAAAATGCAGATGGAAATAAAGAAAACTTACAAGAAAATGTCATAAACAAACTTCAGCCACAATTTTGTCCGATATAGAATATAGTCATTTTGGAAGATTAACTTATATTGATAATTAAATAAAAAAATTAAATACTTAATTACAAGAGACATAGGTACTAGAGTTTAAACTAATGCCTGTTATTAATGACTCGTTATATTTCTAATGTTAAGTTATGAAGTAATAATCGAACGGTTTAAATAAAAAAGAAATTAAATAAATCAACTTAAATGGTTTATAATTCGTAATGAACTGATAATAAATAATATATGCGAACTTCATGAAAACGCTTACAAACTAAATACTTAACATTAGGTACAAAATTATTATATTAATGGTCTGCATGCAACGAGTCGATCTTCGGAGAAAAACTGAAAAACTTCTACGGCATACATATATACTGGTTAACAAAAAAACAATACCATCTCGGTTCTATAATGTCTTTCATAAATAATACAAAACCAAGTATGGGAAAATGGTCTTTTATTTATCAAATGTCAGTACAAAAATAGACAACTGGTGACGTTAAGAAAACATCGATAGGCTTTTATCAGAATTTCTCCTAATCGTTTAATTGGTCCCTTAATTCTCAAACTTTGTTATATAAATATTATAAAATATCACACTTTAAATTCAAAGTAAAACTATTCTACGTCAAAAACTAACCACTTATAGCTCTGTCAAAAGTACAAAAGTCTGCCAATTTGAATATAATATTCAAATGAGACAATAAATAAACTATCTATCTATTTAGATAATCTAAACATTAAATATTATATAGATTTATTTCTGTTACGAGTAAAAGGCACTGTGTATCGCGGTGCGAGACGTTTGGAAGCGCGGGAGTGTAGCGTCTGCGCACCGCGGATCGCCGCCGACTCTATTGTCCTTGATAAACATAGCCATACACGTTAGTACTGAGCTTATGAGACTTTGACGGGTTCATTCTCAGATTTTTATTTGCGTCCGGGTGCGATAGCATCGAGCGAGAGGAGCTATACGGAGGAAAAAAAACACCAAAACTCTGAAACTGGTTTGTGTTTGCTGCGCGCCCTCGCTCGACGCAAAAAAGGCAAGACGCAAGCGAATGGCTGGAGGCGCGCTGCGTGATAGCTTCGATACTCCTTAAGGACTCAGATGATTGATATTGCGAGCGGCAGTTAATTTAAGGTTGTACTAGCGAACAATCTCGCGGTTCTTATTCTTCAGAAAGATACTCTTTTCAGAAAGTAAACCCGTCAAGTCCCAAGAATTGTCATTCAGATCCACTTGGGCAAATTTAAGGCAAAACAATTAGATTGAAGTACCAAAAGTGGAAGAGATCGACACGAAACGAGCCACGTCCCGTCGACGCATGCCCCGTCCGAATGCGGTGCGGAATCACTAGTTACGAATAATAATTATAGTTAAAGAGACTCGAAATAAATAATAAATTATTATCTTAATCCTTAAAAATAGATCACGAGCGCCTTCTCGCGGTACGGTACCGAGCGCGGATAGGCAGTTTACAAAATAAATAATAATGTAACTATAAACTAACTTTACAAAGACCACCGCTCGGCGGAGGATCGCATCGGGAAGACTTCCGCGAGCTACTAAATAAATATTCTACAATTATAAGGTGCCATTTACAAGTGCATGCCGATAACTTAAATGATGTCCATACGACTATATTCACACCGCAAACTTTCGAGACGCCAGTGAACACTTTATCTTTACAATACAATTTTTACAGGACAGTGTACTAAGGACATCGGTAGACTGGAGATCATTCGTTGAGCGGGTGTGCGGGCAAAAGCGCGACGAGCGGGACGGCTCGGCCGCTGGAAGACGTCGAGGAGGCACTAAGGTGACGGACGTTTTACGCTACGCTCGATTCGTTAACTTAGGTCTAAGCGATCACAAGGTCGCCGAATGCCGACGACAAGCGGTTGAAAACCGGGAGCCGCTCTTCCTCAGATTCCGGGGACTGGGCACGGCGGAAGGCAAACGCAGATGCTGGAGGAGACATAGCTGGTGGCGATTGGGGAGTCAAGGGCGATTGCGGTGCCAGCGGAGAATGAGGTGATCTGGGAGAGCGAGATCCATCACTCATGTAAGATGCGAGAGAGCCACCAGAAGACAGGGATGCCAGGGACCCTCCTGATGATGACGATTCGCGGGGCCTTGCCTCGTCAGCGTTGTGAACGAAGTGGCAACGTGGTCCGTAGGGGCAGAATCCTACAGAGTGGAAGGTACGGCACAGCTCGGTCTTGTATTTTGGGTGGCGTTGAAGATTGCGGAGCTCACGGATTCCGTGCGCGAATTGGCATTTGTCTCCATATTTGCAAACGCCGGCTTCCTCGAAAGGTCGGCAAAGTTCTGTTTTGTATCTGCTGGTAGCTGGCGGCGGGGGAGCTGGGTCACTGGTGGTACGCTCTAGACGGCGATGGCTTAGACTGTTGAGAATACCGACGAGGGTTCTTTGGGCCGGAACGGATGCAGCCCGCGCCAAAGCTGGATGCTGCTCCCAGCTAACATTGCTGGTGACAGTTGTAGCACCAACGGGCCCCAGTGTGCTGTTCATAGTCTGCACTGGTCGAGACTGGTTCTGAAACGAGAAATGAATATTTTAGAATTTCAGTAATAAAATAGTTATTGTAGTACACATATATGACAATTAACGAGTATTAATATCGTTTCTTATTCAAAATAAACAGAATTTGTCTAAAAGTAGTACCGCAGTATCCACATAACATAAGAAAAAAAGTATCCAGAGTTTTTCGCTAAAAAAATCTATACAATTCACGAAGGGTCCGCTACCTGCTAGTCAACAAAAAAGATCCCTAAGCATTGATTTCATCTACCTGCTATGCGTCGAGTCTGTCTCGAAAAAGTTAATATTTCCAATTAACAAAACCTAACTGGCACATTACAACCCCGGGGAGAGCCAAACTTTAGTTATTAAACAACCAGATTTTACACGTCCGGTCTCCTGTTGTGAATTATTTATTTGTTCCAAAATGGGTTCTCTTAATAGCTGTTTCTTATTCTAGTGGAGTTTAAAAATGCAAATGCTTTTGTTTCTTCAGAGGATCGTCGAACTTGCCTATATCACCATAACAATGCTTAGACGCATAGACACAAATGTTCTATTTCAGATACTCGTATTTCTTTTGAAATATTGTTTACAAAACTCGCTCTTATTTCCTTGGGTTGGCAAGAAACGATACATAACGTCAGGGGTCATTTTGAACAGTTTTGTTAGTTTTTTCGTTTACAGTTATATAGTACTTGTAACAACGTTGCCCGTATTATACATTAATATATGATACTTGGCATCTCGTATGCGGCCTCAATCGATGTGAATAACACATTGTATATTCAACTCGCTTATCTTCCCGTCCGGGAGTTGTAACTACGAAAACACGTTTGATTTTAATTCTAGTATACGTCTGAGACTGCACAATAAAATTTAGAAATTGCGAATAGGCTAAGAAAACTAAGAATGTTAATCAAGTACAATCACCACATTACTACATCGTTTGTCAATTCAACGTTGATAATTTTGAAGAGGTTTGTAATTTTTTCAATTTTATAAAGGCACAGAGGTTAAAGTTACGGTCACCAGGTGTCGATGGAAAACGTTGACTAAAGTGTAGTTAAAGGCGTATCAGAGCGGAACATTGGCTAAACGCTTTCCATCGGACGTAGCGAACCACGCTAGAGGGAAAATTGTAATCACTGTCGATTTCAAATTCTGTGGTACGAGCGTTTTTCAACCGCTACAAACGTTAGATAAATATCTACATGGACTTAAACGAGAGTCAAGCAAAAAGATATAAAATATAGAGACTGTAATAATTGCCGTCTTTCAATCTAAAATGGCAGCCCAAAGGCCTTTTTAAAATCTCTTTCCTGCCTCAGAACTGAATAATATTAGCAACTATAACCATAATCAGCTTGTTAAGTAAAACTTGCGTCTTTTTGGGCACAAAATTAGATCGTAAATGAAGTATCATTTCCAAGAATTTCGGTTTCCGTAAGGCGGGCTATGGTCGTGTGTCGTCTTAATTAGCGTCGGCAGAGTGGACGTGGTTACATCTGTAGTTAAAAGCGTGTTGCACAAACGACCAACAAGTTCATTGTACACGAAACACAAGTTCGTTCCAACACCAAGGGTGACGATTGCATTATTATTATTATTATATTAATTACACCAAAATAATTGTTTAATAATAAAATCAGTATGTATGAATGATTTTATGAATATATAAAGTTTATATTATAAACGTACTAAGTGCGATTATGGTTTGACATATAAATAATTCATTCACATCAGTTAAAACCTTGCATTGCGTAGAATAAACGATAGATAAAAAAGGGCATTGACTCGTTTTCATAAAGGTGATTTCATATTGATAAGTGTAATCAAAAATTAAATTGTTGTTTAACAACAACAAAATGTTTGAACGAATACAAAATGTATTTTAATTATATTATTACACATTTAACGTATTGCCTCAATATTTGAGTAGGGTCGCCTAGACAAAATGATCTTAGGCTATGTATCTATAACCTATTTCTATTTAATTAACTCTAAACGAATATTTTAAAAATAAATACTCGTGCTCCATTTGTACTCCTTACACGTCCACAAGCATATGATATATAAGGCCAGTATGTAAATATTTAAGAATCCCTACAAGCACAAGGTGATCTCAAATAATTTGAACATAACAAAACCGGTAAAACGGCTCCAAATCGGTACCTTAACACTTAAAATACTAAACTTTCCTCTCTTCGTAATTTACAGACTCGAATTTAAATTGACACGTGCGTTAATGACCTTGGACGTAAATTAGCAAGAATTTTGCTTAAGATTTTTTGTAATACAAGTCTGAAAATTATACCGTTATCATTCGAAATAACCTGTAGAAAGCATGAATTTTCACAATATTCCAGTTAGAACAGGCGCTTGATACAAAAGTATGATGTAAGATGGTGATGGATCAGCATTGCATTCATTAAATAGAGTGACACAAGTAACTTCCTTGGCCATTGACCTATGGCTGAAATAACCATGACAGCGTATTTACACACACAATCAGCAAAATTTACACCTCGCGAATCTTGCGCAGATGTCTAAATATATTCTGTAAGATAACCTACAGGGCAACGGCTTCGCACAAAGAACGAAAACCAGGTTACTGGTTTTCAGCATGTAAATAAATATTTTAACAATTCAAATGTCTGAAGATTTAAGCCTAACCCAGTTTTGCAACAAAGAGTTAACTTGCGAACAACGCAAGTTATCGGTTATCTTTTTAAATGTGTAGTTTCGTCGTTTCTCTTTGAATATGATCATAAAAGATAACGCTGTTTTGAAAATAAAATAAGACCAATTTTAGTATGGTTGTTTCTTGAAAGTGTCAAATATAATGCAAGTTGTTTAACATTACGTGAACTGTAGGAAGGAATGAAAACTGTTACATTACTTATCTTAGATGTATATGTCTGATTCCTGCAACCTAATACAGTGCTTGAACTCGTCTCGTGACAATTGATATAACAAACGAGAAACTCATTGCTTAATTGAACGCTAATTGGTTTTAATCAAATGCGTTCTATATTTAAATGAACTTTTAACGATATAAAGCACTCGAGCACTATTATATACAACTATAAATTGCCAATTAATGAGTACGTCTAGACTTGTATAGATCTAGAAATATGAGAATCGCAGAGGACTAAATATCTGTGTTGCAAAACCGATCGCTAAAAATCGTACCAGCACAAAATTTCTTCAGACTCAAGACGAGGGTCTTGATTCGATTTGAACCACATTTATTGGATGATTGCGCGAAAATAGCAAGTGTCCCCTCGGGACGACGAACAGCCTCCAATAATGGCAATATTAACCTTTTAACTTCTCACCCATTTGTTTAACATACGAGCAAAAACAAAGAGGGGCAATACACTAATGTGGAGTACACATGACTGGTGCTTATGTACTTTAAAGGGAAATAAATGCGAAAGTATAGCAAGCCGTCGCCGATTTGGCGGTTCTACGTATTCTTCAAATGTTATCTACGCAACAATGATACACTTTGACGCTCGCATACCATTAGGATCTTAATTATGACATTACTCAATAGAGTACTTTAAATATGTAATAGTCGTAGACGTCAAGATGAATGACTTCTCACTCTACTTAAGTAATATCCATAACGGTTGAAATAAAACTAAGAACGACTTTTGCATTTGCATATAAGAGCATGTACAGGCTATTACCCGGTCCATACAATGACTGTTGATCTATTGTTAAACTTTACGATGCATTTGAATATTATATTGTAATACGCGTAATTAATATTGATATAGTACTTACTTGAGTCTGGGCTGTTGTTTTGAAACCAAAACAAAGAACTATGAATCAGTCTGTGTCAGAGTGTTATAAGCGACTGATGTCTGTTATATGACGCATTAACAACCGGTCTTTTTGTAAGATAACGTATGTATGGAAACAGCCAGAGCTTGTTTGGGTGGGTTTCAGGATCTGGTCTTTGAACTCAATGGATTGCCTCATATCGGACCACAGAATGTGCTAATCATCATTTCAACATCAGTTAACGATATTAGCAAACCGTCATTAGGCCTATCAATAGGCTAAAGAGACCCAATAATATAAGAAACCGGTCGTTTGCAAAGTTATTTAAATGTGGCATCACAAGTGGAAATGTAAGGTCAATTTTTATCTTCATTATAACAATAATACCCAACAATTCAACCAAACATATTTTACTATTATTATGCATGTCATTTATAGCAGTCTACTCTTCATAAATGTCTCCCACAAAGAGAAGAAATACCAAAACGTAATTAGAATCCACACTTGTTGCACAGATTCGAATAAGGAAACTCGAATTAAATTTGATGTCATAATCCTAATTAACTATGTATGTATGTGGTCTAAAAAAACACTAGTTGGATATCACACGTCGCATACGCAGATTACAGATGTATGTAATTAAATTAAAATATAGAGCATTCGTAATATTCATCTACAGAAAGGGTGACAAAGATATTATATAAAGGTTTCCGAACCGAAGCTCTAATTATGGGTGGTCAAACCGCATAGATCAGCAGCTGTGTTTGTCTTAAGAGGCAAGACATCCTAACCATTTTAAGTTTCAGATTATGAATATGAAACCTTTAAAGTCAGAATAGAAAAACGTTGAATATAAAATGTTGTTATGAAAAAGATAACAAGGAATAAATTGTATACGTTATGAGTTGCTTCGTGCGTTAGATGAGTAACCGGACGCGAGAAGACCGGTCACGCATGTCGATGGGCAGTACACTGATTGCAATGCAACGCGCTGGCTATGGTAAAAATACCATTTATTTGAATACATTTTGAATATATTCTGGTTATTATTCGAAACAATACATTGAGATATTTGCCGTCTACAGGATATCACGTAGACGATGTTTCGAGAATCGTTAAAACGATCGTGCTAGGTTCGTTGACATAAACAATGATAGCCTCACTGTTCATATCGACGCGACGGCCGCGGACAGTCTCCTGTATGTTGTTTTTTATTTATAAAAACAACATATATACATATCTCGGATTTTCTCTAAATAGACTACCATTACGCCACCGTCCTTAGTTTATATGTAAAATATCACGTATTTAACATTGGTTCTACGACTTCGTTTTTATAAGTTTACGACGCCATAAACCAGAGCGTGGTGGCCGTAAAGCGAATGTCAACAAAGGGTCATGCATGTTTACCCTTCGTTCAAAGCAGAGGAAGTAACCTGGGCCGCTTTTAGCACCTCCTTATTTATAGATGCAAGTCTTGGCGATTTGCAGAATAGAATGAACGTATTGAGACGAGAAAACATTTTTATATGTAACTAAATATATAGAACCCTTAGTAATTTCAAGTCTTCAATTTTGCTTTACAAAATTCTATGGAATTGCGTGTCTAACATTTTAATTACCCGATTGCTTTATAAATAATTCGAAATTTAAAAAAACAACTTGTACGTTTTATACATTTATACATCATATCTCATTAGAGCTACTTTTGTTTTATACGATTTAATGCTGTAATACTAGAGGTAACTAATCCGAGACTAAACGATAAAGTATGAATAACAGTCATTAGTGTCTGTCGATCATTAGGGCCCTTACGTCAATCATACAATTCCTTTGTCCGCGCAAAATTTATTCTTACGTCACGCACTTTCCCCAAATGTGACTCATTATAGTAATAAACAATGGAAAATCATTTTCAATGCAGTTCTATTGTATTGTTAGTAAATTTGGCGTAGAAAGTTATCAAAATCCTTTTAAACGTAGTTGTTTGATATTTAAAAGTTAGTTATTTGTTATTGATTAAAGCAAAATGCACATCACGGGATGACTACCACAATGTAGCATACTAGTTAACTAATTATTATGTTGGCTGAATGCCAAAAGTTGTTACATTTATAAATTAAATCCAACTTGTGGTTTAATGTGGAATTAAATGCACTATCTATAATAAGCTTATAAATTTCAGTATCTAAAAGAAATTCTATCTGATTAATATTTTATTCGTTTCTTTATCGCCTTGCAAGATTTTCTTTTCTACGCTAGCATTAAAGGAACAAATTAGAAGACTGCAAGTGATAAAGACAGTTTATTCAATTTAAAAAGGGCGATAAATAATTAATCAGAGCCCATTCAAACACTGCTTTTGTTTAGACTGTGAACCGAGACAGTTACAAGTAGACATGACGCATGTTAAATACTTAAAACCTAAACACCTAATCAGACAAGCAAACACTGTTTGCAAGTGCATCGACATTGCATGGCCAATGTTACCTACAAGGTTATTATAGCTGTCGGCTATTTTTATTTTGTATTTTGGTCTTTTTATTAGCGTATATGACGTAAATTGCCACCAGAGTATAAATCTGGTTGTAGCATGTTAATTTTTTTACAAAATTACATTAAAAATTGTATCAACAAAAACAAAACGAAGCAAATGAAGTGTGTTTAATATTTATGAAAACATTGACGGACACATGGAGTTAAAACCCCTTTTAAAACTTAATTAGAATTCTAGCGTCTATCTATCGACGAGCGACACAGCAAATGTTTCAACAACTTATTTTGTATAATTTCCTTAAGGAATAACATTGTCATACACAAAAGCACATATGTCAAATGCCCCGTGTCAGACAGGGCTAATGGAAGTTGAAAACCACATATCGAACTTGCCAATACAAATTTGTATTTTGAGTTAAACTTATTTAAACTTCAATGTATGTGAACTGACATCAAAGCCGCAAATGCGGTAAAACTTACATTAAATACACCATCAAAACAATCGGGCCTCACCTGAAAATAAATAAAATAATAAATTAATACTCGTTACAATTTATTACGTATTTCTGAACTCTGATATTTGCATTCTAGGAAAAATGACCGGTTTATTATGTGTTATTAGTTATATCGCTAACAAGGAAAATACCGTATATTTATATAAAAACATAAATATTACAAGCATCTTCGTAACTCCATTATTCTTTTATGAAAAAATAATTTAATACATTTAATGATTTATGAAGAAAATGTGTCATTTATGTGAAATTATGCGAGTCAAAGTGACATAAGTAATTATCTCTAATGAATTAGTCCTTATAATAATTGAAGTATGTGTCAAGACCTTTTCTCTCTTTCACTCGATTCTGAGTTAATTTGGCAGTTGCACGACTGATTTTTATATTACAAAAGTATATCACTACGCCCAGTTATATCTAACTAAGATTTATATTAACAAAAATCTCAGTTCAATCCAAGCAACTACACTCAACCGGTCTATAACGAAAGCGATAACTTCCTAAGAAAGTAAAACTGATCGCCTTGGCCGGAACATGACCAAGCAATTAATTTATCCAGAACAAAGCAGATCGTTTAGTAAGCTGAACTAAACCAAATAAAACGCGTGTATAATGTATTTATTATAACAAGACAACTTTGCTAATAATTCAGGTTTATTCAACAAAATCAAAACCATCTTTCTCTTTAGTCATTTTTTACAATCCATAAAACAAGTTTGTATATCATATTCATTCAGACACATTGTTTATGATATACTGTGTAAACGGTAGTAGTACGAGCACTTGAGTATTTAGAAATCATAGATAGAGATACAAGCATTATCCAGGTTCTTCAAAATGTACGACTCGCAGGGACTAGGGCTTTCAGACATTTAAATAAAAGGACAAGGAAGGAGGTTTTGATGTGCAGCTTTAATACTATGTAATCTAAAGACTATTGAATTTAAGAGGTCAATCGCAAGAAAGATTTATGGCAGTAGGAATTAACGACCGGTCATTAGTAACATAAATGTTAAATATATTAAATTATTGTTGTATAGTTTCTTTTCCTAATATTGGATTACGCAAAAATTAATTTAAGAATATAATTAATTTGCAATAATAAAGGAATTTTAAATAACAACTGTTAATAGCATTGTGGTCTTAAATATTAATAACTGTAAAGAAATATACAGTCACATGTTTTTCCAATTAATAATATGCAAATATGTTACATTTAAAATTGAGTAAAATATATTGTTATTGAATTCCGGTAACATTTCGATATAATTATGATACCTTGCTTCTTACATCATGAAAACCCCATCTTGAAACAAAATACATTTTATATTTAAAAATTTGAGCCCAAGCGTAAAACAAAATATCAAGACCCTAATTTAAATAACGATATGCCTCACTTAATATTCAATTTGGGGAGAAAATTGTATAAAACCGTATACGAAGACACATCTCTGTATTTGTGCTAAAAATTTTCTGTATAGTATATTACACAGATGTTAGAATATCTTTAAAATTACCGTCTATTTATTTCTTAGGTCATAAAACATCCTCGAGTTAACAGATAATTGTGTAGAGTCTAAGTAATGCTAGGACAATATTGAATATTCAATATGTCTTGCTATATAGCCATTACGACACTGCAAGACGGGTGTCACGACCTCAGAGCATACGACGTGCAATGCAACCGAGCGAACACTAATTAAATATGATGAGGTTTGCTTAGTACAGTAAAAACAGTGTTATGTATTACCAGTAAATGCGTATTTTATATTTTCAAGTGAAACGTGTGCTGTTCGTGTACTTTTCATATGCCATATTTCATTTTATACATTTAAAATATTTGAATTCTCAAGTAATAGACATAATAATAATCCAGTTGTGTCCTAATCACTTAAAAAAAATGTTATTTTACATAAAATTTATAGACAAAGATATTGTGCATATTGAAATTAAAAGTAATCTATAATTAATTAAGGTATGTAGACAAAATTATAGTATAAATTATACAATTATATGTAATTATAGTTACAAAACGATCGTCATATGTTAAATATTAATAGAATATTCAAAAAAGTCGCTGCCAAAATCTTAGCTACTCAAAGTAGTTCTCACGCTAATTTTATCTTAATTCAACGTATAAAAGTAGTAGGCACTGGTTAGTGGACTATAGAGTTTTTAAATGACTGTTAGTGACGGTTGAAGTCGAACTCTGCGCTTGATCAACGAAGCAATCGCGGCCACTTGTGCTAATGAAACACTTCAATTGAATTGGGGACATTAATTCAGCAAGCGTATCTGCTGTTTACATTGATCACATATAGAATAACAAGTAGGTATACTATATAATTATACTATGTTACAAAAAATACTGAAATAGTTGTACCTTCTGCATAATAGCAAGAAGCACCGCACAATACATAATCAGGGTGGTAGTTACAAAATATAAATCTCCTATTTACATAATCAAAATTTGGGATTCAATCAGGTTGTAGTTATTGTTAATTGCACGGATATGTTAAAGAACAAATTGTTGTAAACCGTCGATCAAACATTAAAATAGAAATTGTGCAGTAATTGTGACAATGACTTTCATAAGCCCCTGTCAGCGATTTCAATTACCATTTCCGCTCCGAATAAATACAATATTCTTTAACCTCAATAATGACTCAGTCTTACGATTATTGTTGTACGAATACTCTACATAGCAAGGGTATTAAAGAAAATAATAATAGTTCTCTTGATATAAGGAATCGCAAATTTCATGACGCTCCTTCTTATTGAACGATATACAGTAGAATACGCGTCAAACGCTTTGGTCCTGGTATAACATTATCAAAACGGCGCTTACTTTTTTGAGCGTTTTACTTCAATTATAGTTCTAGGGCATACATCGTGCTCGATGTCCAGCTACCTAAATTTGTCTGTGGTTTCCTTTTCGACTGGGGTGGCATTATATTAACCGCCACGGTATTATATTAGTTCGGCTATATTTAAATAACGTTTTGAATAGGGATATGCTAATTTTCTATTGCAACACAGGTTAATTATGTAAGCAAACTTGGCATCAAGGCCGCAAGTGTCAGAAACGATGAATTAATCTAAGCAATTAAAGTTTATATATCTAATAAAATAAGGAAAAATATTTTTTCTATATTGGCTTTTTAAAATTGAGATAAATTTGGCCTTATAAATGAAACCAAATCCTGCACACGAACAGGATCTGATACGGGACGTATAAAAGAATAAAATATCGAACCGATCGAGAACCATAAGGAATATTAATTTTAACGTAATTTAAATAATATTAAACGAGGACAGACTCGAATATGGCATATAATATTTCAACAGCAGGCCCGCTGTGCAGTGATCAATATGACATTGTGAAAAGCACGCGATGATTCTATAGAATCAATCAATATCTGTAGTATTTATTGGCTGTGTATTTCTTTAGATTTTTCAATAGCTGAAAACTACTAATATACTAAAGGGGTATTTCAGCCATCGCATTATGGAGAAGTTGTAAGTGGATATTATTTATCTTTCGGGAACATTGTATGTAAACCTGGTGTATAACTACGAAGAATGTATATAATTTAAAATATGTCAATAACCTAAGATGAGTAACTGACATATTTTAAATTATATCTTTCGTTGTAATTATATATTCTTTCATAGTATTCTTCTTTCCGGTATTTCGTGGTTTTACACTAGAATACTGATTATGGTCTATCCAGTTTATAATTTACGAAAAAAGACATTTACGGATCTACGGTACAGTTGAGGCGTGTTGCACGCGACAGCGACTCTTGCGCACGATGTTGCAATCACATTGCATTGTCACGCGAGTCATACCTTCCATACAGATGTAATTCATGTCTGAGTCGAATCTTGTCAGAGCTAATTAGCGCTGTAATTAATTCGCGGCGCCACACAAACCTCTTGGTTCTGTAAACACTAATTAATTAATGTGGAAAATTATGTGGACAAATTTCGCAATATTCGTAATGGAACATGTTACCTAACGCATTATGCTAACGACGATAAAGCAATGCGGTTTATAGATTTCATTGCGTACATCCCGGAAACTTAAATTCGAAGGTCGAGAGGCGGCCTTGCCGCCGTCTGTGCCACTTTCACTGGTCCCACGTGCTTTTGTGAAACAATGCCTTGGTAACAGCCATGCGAATAATTACCGTCAGAAGGCCTATCTCAAGTCACAAATAATAGTCGCCACCTCTGTATCTAGTGTCTAAATCCGGTGAGAAAAGATAGAACTCAAGTATTAGTTGGTCAAATCTAGGAATTATACGAGGTCTGCGTCGGAACGCTCGTGTTTACGGATTGTCTTGTTTATTAAGATACCAAAATCATTTATTTTATGTATGTAAAAGCTGTTCTGAATAATAGTGGGTGCCATGTTGTCATCCAATCACAAAGTAGCCCATAACGTCTTGACGCAACTCTCGACCGTAATATTATTATGATGTAGGTATTTAGGGGGGGTGCGAATATTCACATCAGATTTAAGAAATCTATGTAGGAACGGCGGTCACAATTAGATTTTGACGTTGTATGTCATAATGAGGGAAATCGAAGGTAGAGGGGATTGCAAGTATTGCATTGAGGTAACGCGTTGTGCAACGCTGTTTTCACAACTTCACTGAAATACTGGATTAGCAACATTGACCAGGCCGTGGACGTGCCCACGCTTTAATATTTCCTAGCCAGCCCATTGGCACTTGCAGATTTGCTAAGTAGTTGTAGTTGTGAAACAATCGGAACTTACTTTTTTATTGGAACATTTAAGTAGGTAAATGAAACTTTAAACTAAAAAATTGTATCGCCGTTCCATCCTGACAGTATCATTTCGCATGTATTACGAGAAGTAATATTTGACATGATTTATAAATTACCTCGGATAAGTTATTAAAGCTGTCCTCAATATATTTAAAATATTGTATTATCAATCAAGTAAGATTGTTTTTAAATATATATATATTAAATAGCGTCGTCAAATCACAATTAATATAACAATTAAAGATCTAATGACCCTCTTAGTTGCCACACCTCCGTGACGAAACATTTAATTTTGAACTCAAAATTATACTAATTTATACCGAATTATACATTAGAAACCGATTGAGGGTAAAGCTGCATATTTCATTAAGTTAAAACTTCTTATTAATGTTTTTCTTTATCATTATATATAAAAAAGTAAAATCATACTTTACTTTTTGATAACACGTAGTTCTAAAAAGATGGCATCTTTGTTCTTATTAATGAAGCTACATATTTTTTAGTGTTGATTTTCTAGTAAATTTTCTTAATAACCTTGTCATCGCGACCTCAGAAGTATTAAACAATTGATAGTATCATTTTAAGGGTCTATGCCACTGTGTTTTGTCTCCGAGATATTTTAGTAAGAAAAGCCTGAGCCGCGAACTGTGGATGGATAACGTGACGTAGTCGTCAAGCGACTTAGCGAGCGGCTTGACCTTCGAGCGAGGCGAATGGGCCCATCAACAAACGCTTCACCTATTTCTTATATTCACTTTAATAATTAATTAAAGCCCTCCCTCATGATACATACGAATAGGGCGATAAAGAGGCTCTTTATTACACGATCCATTTCTTGGGATCTTTGTAATTTTTATTTGTTATCGTACGTAATTTGGAAATTCCAAAACTCTGATTTTCTTTTATATAGGTAGTGTTAGGTATGTTAGCATCTATTCATTACCATAATCAATTGGTTTTAAAGTCTTGAAACAAACGTAATGTATTCTCCTGAGGATATTTTAACCTATGTTTTTAATAACATCTTAGCATCTTCTTGTTATTAAATTATATATTACTTAGTCTAGACAGGTCTGAACAAGGTGTGGTATTATATAATACCAACGCGCAATAAGTACTAAGATTCTAATAAATGTTTTACGTCAGTAAAATTACACAACTTATTTATTACATATACGAGAAAGACAATTTGCTTTGACGTTAAAATGATCGTGAAATAGCAGTTAAGTTTTGGAGCGTCGTACAAAACAAAAACCTAATGATATGAGTTATTAATTTTATGATATAGCATTTAATCTTAACTATATTCTCTTTATCTATCTGCTATAGATATAATGTAATCAATGATAATGGAAAAGTTATGTTTAAAGTATCTATTACAAATGAGAAGATTTTTCGTTAGATATTTGTTAAAGTGAAGAAATTAAAAGCTGAAAACTCCTGACTTTTTTTAGGACGAGCCAACCCTATTGAAAGTGTGGGAGACATTATGCGAACATTCGTTCTCAGAGATCGCTAATTACTTTGTCTCCAAGGCAACAGATGTGCCACATCCGCTCAAATATTTTCCAGTGCAAATTACTATGAAACACCATATTTAATATGAAACTAAAAGGACAATTCTTAAGGCACGAAAACATTTTTTTTTTTAATTTAAAATGTGATTAACATAAGAAAAAAGGTGGTTTCCTTGTAATTGCCTAAAATAGATGGATTCGAAGCAGGAATGAATAAGAATGAATATAAAATATGTAATGTTTCATTGAAGGATTTTAAACAAAGAATTGGTATTGAAAGCAATGTATAACGCAGCGCGACGTTTTTCGCCTTGTGTTAAATCAAATTATTTATGGCAATTTGGTCGAGGCTGTTATTTTGTAATGTTTTGACGTTATGAGACTGAAAACATTGGAATATACAAACGTATTTAAATTACCCTTTGTTGGAGGTTTCCAGTTCCACCTACGCTGATAGAACGCGCCACAGAATATATTGTACGATTAAGAACACACAATTGCGATCAGTTTCACTTTCATTCGGTTTATTTTTATATTAATTATAATGTATAGAATTTTAAAAATATAATTCGTTTTAGGTACACTTATATCCTATCACATTATATAAGCTTAACGATTTTAAATAGTTTCCGTTTGTTTAGCATACAATTGCATATGTAGGTTTAGTATGGTTGATAATAATTTGCAATAAATGTAGACCCGCTGTGTAAATACTAAATTGCAAACTAAGCAACATGTGCCCGGCGTCTGTAGTTCATAGAAAGACATTGAGAACCGGACGTGACTCTTGCGCGATTATTTTAAGAATACTGATATTATTAAGCCAATACTTAATACTTCATAAGCATGTGAGCCAAAAGTACAGCAACATTTAATTAATTACTTATACGGAGTTTTAAATTGTCCGTGTAATTCGTGCAAAAATTAAGAAAGACAGTAAGATTTACTCTGAAAGTGCAAAGCCAGAGTAAATAAAACAACAGGTTGAACAAACTGAGTTAAATATCGAGGAAACAGTATCAGCCTGGGTCAGCGAGATAACTTTTGAACTTACGGTCTAGTTTCGGATAAGTTATCGACTTGCGTCACGACCGTATTTTTATTAACCTTTGATATCATTTTCAATTTCTTTCAGGATTTCCTATTATACAAAGCTCATTTACGAATAAATGCTTATAAAAATGGTCTATTCTATTTACCGAATAAGACACTATTCAACTTTAATGTTCTTTTTTTCCATAATCATTGCATAACTATTATAAATAAATAATAAATCTTAATATTTCACTCATTTTCGAAGCAGAATTGAAACATATTAGAATATTATGGCATGCATAAACTATTGAAGTGCATACACGTTTCCTGTCAAGATTAATTTTCCTCCGGGTCTATTTATAGCAACCTTAATAATGAGGTAAAATATAAGAACATGTACCGAAGTTTATTTAAAGAACAAAGTTAGGAAAATACGTTAAGCTCGAGGTACTGATGCGTGCCTTAAACTTACCCCACTTGTCATGGTGTTGACTCCTCACCCAATGACCAATTGGATACATAAGGAAGACCCTATCACAATATTAACGATACAGTTCTATAATTCATTATATTGTGTCTAATCCAGGGGTCAAGTATTTTAATTGGGGCTCTTATTTGGTATCAGCAGAGCTGATGAATTTTATACATTAAACCAAAACTTATATTATTTATATTTATATTGTTACTGTAACCAAAACTTCGATTTCTTTCGTATTATCAAACTAACTACCTACTATTATATCGCAACAATGAAACAAAACGTAAAAATGGGACTAATGATGATTTTGAATTACTTATCTAAATTATAGATACGAAATGTATACTTAATTATGAATTACCATAACTGCGTAGTCAAACGCAGCAGCTTAATATTAATTTTACAATTACAACGGCTGAGCTCCAAATAAATATTATACTTAGATAAATTTGTTATATTTATACACAACTTTAAAACACGTTGAAATTACCAATTTTAAACAATAGTAAGGAGACTTATTGTTAAAATATAAGAATCGTAATTTTTGTTTGCTGTAAGTTGAACCCGATAAGGTAATTATATCTCAAACTGGAAGCTAAAAATACCTGTGTAAACGTAGTATCGAACCAAATGATCAAAGTCATAGGCATTAACTAGTATAATAGTTCACGTGCATGCTTTACTGCATTTCATGGGCCCTTGAGTTCGTAGGTACAAATCCACTCGAGCGCAGCCAAGCACGATGCATGCGATTTGATAATATTGCGCTATCGATCTATAATAGTATTCGCAATAGTAGGTGATTCTTTTGAATCTTAATACAAAATAGCAGTCGTAACGGAGATGGTCAATGGACCAGATTCAGAGAGCTGAGCACTATGTAATGGCTCACTATATTCGTATGTCAACAACGTATTCACATACTTTACCGAGCTAGCAAACAATACTATATACATACTGCATACTACAATTATTTACTTTGCATTTTGAATTCTAGGATTATTCGATATAAGGATATCATTTGTTGCGCCTTGAGATTTACAATCATTTACAGAGAAGACACTTCAGTTTATATTTAACTTTGTTTGACATATAGACTCTATTTATATTGATCGATAGATTTGTAATTAGTCATATAAATATATTACATCCACATTACGTGTATCCAGTTGCGTTGTTGCTTAGATAACCTCGTAATAATAACGTGTAATATAAGATTACGTACATAAACATTCTAATATAACGTTACACAACCTTAAGGTAGTGGGAAATTCAGTATGCGTAATTGTGTCACTATAAACACAACAAAAGGAGACTATTTCGGCCACTGTCCGTACTTTTTGGTACACATTTCGCAGCAATTAAAAAGAGGTCCAGGTTGATCTCGATATGAACGATAAATGATGTCTTAACTCATATCTTACCATGCTACTAATCTTGCATTGTATATTATAGAAAGTCACAAGTACGCATTACAAGAACAAAGATAAATAATATTTATCTAGGTACAGTCATGAGCTGCCAAGGAGGAAGTACAAAGGAGACCTTGTAAAGTTCAACGGCTTTATATGAACAACAAACTCAACCTAATTAAATTTATATGAGCAGTTTTAATATCGTAAATCACTCCAAAGGAAACGAAATACTTTTCCACGCTTATCGAATTTTAGCGAACGGAAACGGTGTTCAGTAAACCAGGAAATTTTGACAACCTTAAAAGTTCGCCGACTCATACTCTGCCCTGTACGGCAACATGACTTCCGTCACCCGAGAGAAACCTGACCTTTGAGCTATGCTCCTTTGCACACTTGACATGCAACTTGTTATGTATATTTAAAGACATCAGCATGCGTTTATGTTTACAAAAGATTTTTTACTGTATGGGCATATTCATGCCATGACGGTTTATGATAGATTATAAAAGACGTCATGAAATAGTCGAAGACAATATAACAACTTTTAATAGACAAGGAAGTTTCCACTCAAACATGATGCTGTATAAAAATGGTAATGTTTTGATATCATGATCTATAGGAAGTACGTGATCGATCAGTTCCGAAAATGGAGGTATGATCATCGTGACACAGATTATGCAACGCGGCACTGACCCACCATCGTGCCACTTTCATTATTGACACACAAACTATAAACGAAGATCACTTACTATCACTGAAACGTGCTCACTGCTCACTTTACTACATACCTGTAACTCTTCGATGAATTCCGTATAAGGCATACGCAATCACACGGTATATAGTGTTAAGTATATATACGAGTATAATATTACATTTACTACTACTTTTCGTTAATGCGAACCGAGAATCGTGGCTCTAAGGAGATTGTGCGTATTCGATTGTAAATTTATATTTTAAACCATCTTTTCGAAAACAGGTTATAGTGAAAAAAGTACGTGACGTTAACTCAATAAAGTAGTTACCACTTGTAGTTAGATGCCGTATTTATCCATTGTAATAAACGAGCGATAAATGCAATTGCGTTCTATTAATTGGCACTTATTTACACGACTAGAAACAAACAATCCTTTAGTTACTAATGAAATCGTAAATTTGTATATAATTATGTATTTACTACACGACTTAAAATGCGTATACACTTAAAACTATAATTAAATGAGTAAAGCAAATTATAAACAAAAAAGAGGTAATTTGAATTATATGTATTTGAAAATAAACCAACTTATCCATTTGTATATTTAAGAAATTCGCACCACAAAGCTTTTGTTTTTCATATAGACGAAATCAGTTTCAATGAGCAACAGAAACTATATGTATTGACTAATTAATATTGTCTTTATATTTTGAACCACTTATGAGTCAGCGAGGGCACGTTAGGGTTAGTTTATTTTGTAACTGATTAAATTAACATCGCAATGACTTTTAATGAAACCCGGATCCATAACTAATTTTACACACACAATGTGGACGACACATTGGAGGTCGCTTTACAGGTGTCACCGCGTAGTGGTTTTAGGGTGACACCCCATTTACATTTGGAATTCGAAAATGAGGAACCTGTTTCTGTTAAGTTTCGTAACATTGAAATGTCTTTTAACCGAACATTAATAGAATGAATACCACATTATACATACATTTTTCCACGCCAATTGCAGTTTCAATGTTTAAATGTATAGATCGCGACGAGCGGCAATCAGTTGTTAAAAATTACACTATTTATTATTGCCTACTGAATGCTTTAAAAATTTCGTCTTAGAAACCGCATTACTTAATAATTTATGCAATTGGTGTGATTATAGTAAATGGCAGATCAGGAAGGAAAATTACATAGGAAGGAGTAGACAATGAAACAATACTCGAAAGTGACTTCGAAAGTTCTCTTCCTCTTGGCACATAAGATATCAGCGCACGCGCGGATTATAATCGCTGTAATAGTAGTTTGTGCAATGCCTATGCAAACTGCAATCGTGCACAACGTATTAAATGACGCTTCGCTGCAACTATTGCACTCATCTCATTTTAATGTTTGGCCTACTGAGGACTTATAAAACGATTCCCTCCTGTTCACATTCACTAAGTTCGAGTATTCACTAAGTACTTAGCGAATAAACGAAACATGTTTTGTTAATTGGAGAATTTAAGAATCTAGCCTGACACTTACATCAAATAATTCACTAACAGTTAGTAAAATAAGCCAAGATTACTAAGGCGGGAAGATTTCTGGACGTTTAGCTTTTTATACGGGCAGTAATATGAAGTTCTTAATGAAATACAATGAAACTAAAAATCATTTTCAATTTAAGCGTTTCTAGGCAGCGTGAAATGAGAAATGGTGCGTTAAATATCGTACTCTTATTGAAAATCTAAGCTTGTGAAACGATAAACTAAGGCTCAGTTACGAAACGAGAAAAGAAAGTTAAACCGTTTCGGCTCAGAGCTTGTCGCTCTACTTGGATTGCGGTTATGTTATTGTTGCACTTCGAGCATTACCGCATACGTCGTGCTTTGAATATACCAAAGACAATAAAAAGCTATCACGACAGAATATAACAAGACTTTTTTAACTTTAGTCAGGAATCAAACTAAAACCAATCTTAAATATTATAAATAAATCGCTAAATAAATAGCACACACCTCTAATATACATAAAGAAGTTGTTAAATATAATTAGCGATAAGCAAAAAAATTATCTCAAGGTCAAGGATCTTCAGTCATTCTCTATAATTCAATTCACGAGCACAGATTTCAATCTAGTTAAATATTTTATTTTAAAGTAGAGCATTAAACGGTGACCCTCTCAAACAAGACTAGAATAACGATGTTTTGATATTGCGTAAGATAAGTTCTTTACGGGCAATTATGTAAAACGACACAAAGTGGGTAGACGAGACCGCTTATGGTAAAAGTGTTACGCACCGTGGCCTGCGCTCGATTCGTTGTGACGCAACAGCGAATGTGTGCCAAAACTGCAGTCAAAAGTTAACAAGGGTATTAAGTTATATCTAATCTTATATTTTTAGTGTACTCATAATATAGACGTTTCTACGTTTGAAAGTGAAACGGAAATCGGAACTGCCTTTTGAAATTGTGCCAATGTTCGCATTCGATACACTTTATCATGCGAGGCATACTGTTTCAATCAAAACCTAGATTACTATTACATTTACAACAGTCTATACCTATATATAAGCATTATGACAATTTAAAAAAATGAGAATACATGAAATAACTGGATAGCACATTTAATACATACAGTCTTTTCGTTTTAAAACGGTGATTACCTACCTCGCTAATTAAATTCTCAAATCGAATCGAATAAGGCAATACAGGAGTTTACGTATAGTATAATTTACGCTTTAGTATGTAATAATTGTTAAGAACTCCGGGTCAACAAAGGTTTGAAAGATGTACAGGGCACATTGTTGTCTGTTGGAACATTAATGTTCCAGCTCTTATCAGTCGTCGAGATAAGATACAGCACCCTTTGTTTATGTACTGCACTCCAACATAAGACCTCAGATATGTATTATCAATGTATTTAAGTACTAACTATTAACTTGTTTGAACTCTCAATTCTCGTCACGTTTATTAATAAACGTGTTTATGGGAAAACCAAATCACGTTTTATATTCTATTATGTGCTAATAATATAATTTAGATACCAAGATACATATAGAAAAATAAATATTTCTTAAATTAAGGACTGTGCAACGTGACCTAAACAACGCGAAGCATTTTAAATTCACGATTAATAACAAAACATGTTAACGATTTGCGATAACTTCGCTACACGTGACAGCTTATCATAAATGACTTAGTTTTTGTTACATAGAATATTAAAACCAAGAGTAGAATAAGTTAAAGTCAGAGGTTAGAATAATAAATGACACTTATCGTTATGAGCATAACATCTATTTTAGCTTTTGTGCGCGTAGGCGATCTTCGTCACCGCGGCAATGAACTCTCGCATTTGCTAAAACAATTAGCGACTATTGATGACATTCACTTAGAACTGGTTGGAATGTTCTCTGGTTATACTTGTTTTCTTAATAATATTAAGATTATGAAATCAAAGCTTTAGTAACGACAAAAAACAATGAACTACATGTTCACCTTACGAGTGGGTGTCAAGATTGCAGCATAAGTTATCAGGGTCGTATTTGCCTTAATTTGTGTACCCGGCTGTCGAAATTGTCGAATGAATCTTCAGTGTGAACGATGTCCGTTCAAGGCGAACCGCATTTTACACCTCAATATTCTTAGGAAAGATACCTTGGTTCATGACTAGATTATAATTTAATACCTCTTGGAAACAAAGGATTGCTCTACCAACGTTTAAAAAATCTAAATCTTGCCATGATCACCTACTAAATATGCCATGAGACTATAAAATTTCCGTCCAACATTTCGGTGAGATAACAATTGAGTTGTGGTGGAAGTTGTAACTGATAACTTAGGCTCAATCCTGAGAACGAAGTTTTAAACATTTTTAACAAATTGGAAATCGTTAAGGGATTACTCTAGGCTCTGGTTACAGTGACCGGTTGCATTAGACTAGTAGTTTCCACTACGGTAGGCTCATTTCGTAATATACCTGCTTGAGTGAACGCAACATTAATGCAATTACTAAAGCTGAATGTATCGCTACGCATTAAATGTAAAAGTATTTTCATAAATCTTTTTTAAGTAAGCGTCTATAGACCCGATACAAATAATCTGCAAATATCTCCTCTAGTTATAAATCGTTTTTTAAGAAATTTTAAATATAACGTTTTATTGATATATAAACGGTACTGGAATGGACGGAAGAGCAAATTTGTCATGATACAATATTATATATATTGTGACCAATAAGTTTTGGACCTTGATGTTGTTTTTGTAATAATTGCGAATGGCGCGATTAGAGAATAGCATTTCGCCAATAAAGCAGCATACAGGGAACGACTATGACACCAGCTCCCACAATTGTTTACGCTGCACTCGAGGGTTCTGCAATCTTAGGAAATGGCTTGAGACTAAAACCGGCCGTTTGAGAAACTTTATATTGCGAAAACTGGAAAGTTTGCTTGAAGATTACCAACATGTAAATATTTGCGAGGTCCCTGAACTGCGAGGATGTGTCACTGGAAAATCTAGTCATTGAAACCCTTCATATAAAGCTGAGATTATAAAATTTGAAAGACTATACATAATATCGACAATATATGTAATGAAATGATCATTTTCTATATACAATCCACGTAATTATAAGCCTCAAACGTGTTGGTTCTCTTCTATTATATGAAGTTTGTTTGACGGTCAGTTTTCTTGCAATATTTGAAAACAGTGAACTACGCAACGGTTAGAAATACTATTGTTAGCAACCGTGCATAGTTGCAGCGATAACACGCTTCGATACCCCTGATACTGCCCAGAAATTGGCAGATTCTGTAAAATTATATTCTCAAATAATATATGTACAATCTGATTCTGTTATTGTTACAAATTCATATAATGTGCTTTTACTCGAATAGTAAATGGTTGCGTTCTTCCCAGACGCTCTTAACAAAACAACTTCCATGTAACAACATTATCCGCAAAAAACAGCAGATTATGTTTAGAGATCGACATTTTTGCCTGCTCTACATGGAGAAACAAGTCGCGGTCATCTACATGTGTTTACACACCGAAGTTTATCAGTCTGACATTAAAAAAATATACTAAAAGCACATGTGTCCACTTTCCCCACCACGGAACACCCGCTCAAGTTAAGTGTCATAACTAATACAACTTAAAAGTTCTGATAAGTATTAAGTAATCTAGTGTTACTTGTGTCACTCTGTTTCAATCAGAAATAGACTATAGAAATTGAGCTAAAGAAAACTTCTGAAGCTGGCTCGATTGTTTATCGCCCCCTCTCGTAGAAAATCGAACAAAGCTCTATCTGCGCACAAAAGCCTTTTTATCTCGTCAGGCAAGTTGTAAATGGCATGCATTGTAAATAGCAGGTAGACGGTTGTAGGTGTAGAACGGTTAAACGGCCAAAATTCACAAAAAAGACGCACCTTTCAAAATTCCCATCGCAATCAAAGCACTCAGTCCTACTATAAGCGAAAGTTTTTATATAGATTTTTTTTCTCGCAGCAGTTCTTTTTAAACTATAATACTAAATAATACAAACCAGTTTAAAGTCTATTGGCTATATAGCTGTATTCAGCACACCTAAAACTAGATTTAATAAAAAATTCTAGGCAAATGTATTATTAGTTATTATTGAAAGGTCAATCGAGATTTCACGTATAAGTCTACACTAATATAACAATTACCAAACTCGTTTTAGTCGTTAAAAAAAAATTAAGCATTAATTAAACGTCTAAGGTTCGTTATTAGATTTGCTTTCAGTTTATAAAACCTGTAAAACAACATTTGAATGATAAATTTAAATAAAATTCATTTCAATTTTAAAATAAAAACACTAATGTCAAAAAATTGCCTGGTTTCCACGTCCAATATTAGATTCATAAATACTAGTTGTACATTTTTCTATACCATAACAACTTACATAGTTTTTATACAATAATACAATACACATCACATTCCCGTTGAAATAAAAAATATGTTATGGATTCGGTGTAATTGCAAAAGTGAGAACCGTTAGGCGTAAACTGTTGGACAGATATATATATATAGAGTTCTTATTTAGATAAATCAGACCTTGAACCAAACCATACCTATTTCTATATTGTAAAATAACTGAAATTAATAACAGCCAAAAATAAAATAAATCGCAATAACTGCTTCTCATTTTGAAGGTTGTAAAAAGCACTTGTCTATCCCTAACGTATTTACACTTTAAATGTGGGTTGATTTTTTTATATATTTCTCCGTCTTTGTTACCCTATATGCTTCGTTGAATATAAAATAGGGCAACCCTAAGCAACAAGTGTACGCAATATAAAGAAACCACAAAAACTGAGCAGGTAGCGTAAAAGCATTTCAAAGGAAATATAACCGTATGAATTAGTTAATAAAACCGGTTATACTTTGCCCCTAAAGATAGTCGAAGGGCATCTACTATTCAATTATAGGCTCTATTGCGATGAATTAAGATTTATTAAGCCATAAGGGTGGACTGGTGTTTTATACCAGTCACACCACTTAGCTGTGTCTCCTCTTTACCCCTGCTGAGATTTGAAAGGATTTGTCAGGTTATAAGATCCTAAGAATAATAATTATGCTATCAAGTACATAATGGTTATATACTTAAAAAAATTGTAGGTATTTAATAAACGTTCATTATTGAGGAACGTTTAACTTAAATGGTTAACAAAGTTGCATCTTTATTTGGAAGTTACCTATTACTAAACTATTATAAAATAAGCTAAATTTATGACTGAGTATGCGACGTATTAGAAGTGTAAGAGTATTTTTAAATGGTTTAAAAGTATTATCGTCTTACCTACGTATAGTAGGTAGTTAAATCTGCGAACGTAACTTGACAAAACAAGTTTTTTTATGTAACAAATCAGTTCAAATGTAAGTAGTTAACTAATTGTTAAAACCCGAACTGGGTATATATATTTTATATGATTTATCAATATCTAAATATTATCATTAGGAGCTTGAACAAGTACATTCAACTAAGCGCTTATTACTGGTTCGAAAGATTTTCCGTAAACTATAATTACGGTAGCAGGAACTGACTAGGTTTATGGCAACATGGAAAAGACAACTTACCTTGTAAAGCAAACTTTGATTACGTACCTAGTACAGTTTGTGTAGGAAGGTCTAGACAAATACGAACCAGCTATTTAAAATTAATTTGGTAATATTTGCGGTACCAAAAAAATACATTATTTTACATATTCATCATAAAATGTTATCAAGAAGAATACAATGTAAAAAGCACTGTAGTTCCATTTCAGACCTAACCTAACATGAAATAAATTGAATAATATATAACAAAAAACTAACAAGGTGTGTAATAACAGTTTTGTTGAGATGAGACAAAACTGTACCTATATTGCGCCAAAACCTCCTTAACTTAAAAGATTAAAAAAATAGATTGAACACGTGGGCTAAATCTTTACCGAAATTTATTCTTTATTAGGCTAGCCTCAGTTAAAATGTATCATGAATTTAAACTAACCTATCAAATAAGTGGAAAAAATGCGTAGTTTTAGTAAAACGGTCAGTCTTTGCTTTAGTACCCTCTATAAAATATGAAGCAGAAAAACATCTTACCTTCAAGAACAGATCACCAAAGTCGTACAGCGCAGACTGATGCATTATGGCAGTAGACATTATGTAGTAAACCTAGAAGACACTAGTTGATATCCAGGTTCTGGCGTCGCGATACAAATTTCGCCAACTTATCCACCAAGGCACGAAATTTTATACGAACCACTGTAATTTATGAAAAACGTCTAAAAGTCACGATACGGATGAACTAAACAGGAATTTTGTCGAATGAAGTTGCAATGTTAGTAAATCGTTGCCTTTTTGTTTTATGTTCGTTGACCACAGATTGAACCCGCTCTCGATGGCTTAGGGCAGTTTTTTAATATCCACGAACAAGCCAGTACTTTTGAACACAATTTCGCAAATGTTGCGAAAAAGTACAAAACAGTTCTTCTATTTCGAAATCTTCTTCACTTGTTTTTCGCGTCTATACGGAAGTTCACAATTTTGGTCAAAACTCTGCGCGAACTACTTGAAAGTAAGCATTGGACATGGATCTTTTAAATATCCGATTTTATACTTCAAAACGGCTTCAATTCTGTTCTGTATAAATCGCAAATAAAAATAAATCGCCGTGTTAACGTCCGCGCAAAATGCACCACACGTTCATTCCGTATCACGCTTGCTCGCGCACTGAGCCACAGAGCCTGCAATTTGGTTGAACACCCGACTCGAGCGAGCCGGCAACCGCGAACGGGTGGATTTTGTTTTCAAATCAAACAGATCACGTTTTGGAATAAGCTTCGGATACTCTCGGTTACAATCGTGAATACTCGGGAATCTGTTTTGTTATTGCGTTGTGGCCAAATGAGCGCTGTTGTCGCTCGTTGGATATTATGATAAATTAAAGAAGCGCATTAAACTCGAATGAGAAACGTGTTTGTGTAGTTTAAAAATTCGTTGAGTTTAATGGAAAATATAAATAATCATTGTTTAGCTCGTTCAGAATTTCTAAACATATTTGATAAAAATAATTAAATAGCATATACAAATTACATTATACAATACGGTACATAACTGACTACTTTTAATGCGAGCACGGTGATATCGCTTTATTTATGGTTTTATCTTCAAACGTGCTGTGCAGCGCGATTTTGGCTTTAGGAGTAACTTCTTGGCATTATATACTTTGTTATATTGCCGGTTCTGCTGAGCCAACAAAAATAAAAAAAACTCCTTTCCATCACTGTCCTTTTTTAAAGTACGCATACCTAATGATAGGTTGTTTTTTAAGAAATAAAAATACTTATTAAATTAATTTAGTTGTTCATTGCCATTTACATAATAAATAGTTTAGTTAAAAATTGTACACACTACATCGGTATTACGTTTGTTTACAAAAATCTCTCGCCTTATTAATTTTGCCTTGTCAGGTGTTTTTTGTCGCTTGTTTTCTATTAGATTGTTAATGGTTATAACTTAGAAATAGGTATATCAGCAGAAGTTCTTTTTTTATAAATATAATTGGGATTGTATAAAAAAAGAACTTACGAAGATATATTTTTTGTTGTAATGATTAATAATTATCTGACTATATATACTGATATCATATGTTCAACAATCTAATTGAATTTTGTAAGTGGTATTGAATAAGTTGTTATATTTCTTTTGATATACTTCAAACTCATTTTTACCGTAATAGGTACAAAAGTGATTCATGATTGGTTAATATTTATATATCACATGAAATTAGACATAAGAAATGTCTTAGCTGTTAAAAATTTCGAAAAATATGTCCCCTAGGTTAGACGTTGTAAAAATTAATTTATGGACATATATGAACTCGATTTATGTAGGGATTATTTTTAATAAGGGTCTCTTACCTTATATATTAGCACTTATATACTTGGTGACATTAGATTCATTCAATTTTATTTACTTAACCTTACTTCATACTAAACCTTATCAATCAGATTTCTTGACATGAGTCTATGGTAATGGAAACTGGCAACAATGACGTAAGAAATATGATTTTGACATATTTATGAGACAGAACCGCAAAAATTTGTGGTCTAACATAAGATGTCAATTGTTGACACTAGAGAAGAATATAATAATCAGTTATATCTTACAGCATACTTTGATTTTATTAATATTTACACATTCTAACTTTTATAATAAGCACTACAGAAGCACACTTTTATTTTTGTAAAAATCTCAACCTGATTTGTTGCGATGATTTTATATGTAAATATTGATTACGAACAAACTACGTCCAAGATCTATATGGCGTTTCAATTTCATTATCTAATAGTTTTATGAAACAAAGTGAATATTCGCAACGAACTGTGTTTTAAATAACAAAAATACCATACTAACAAGTTAAACTGGTCTATGTATTTATTAATTTTGGCGAGGAAGTGCTAAAAAATAAGTGGCCGGTCGGAACGGTGAGCAAAGGCAAAAAGTTGTAATTTTAGAGCTGGTTCCACAAAAGTAGCTAGCTATCGCGCTCGCTTGTTAATAAAACGGTGGGCATAAACCAGAAGACGCGATTTTCTTATAACTTTTACTAGAACATCGCTGCGTGTATTGTTACGTTGTAATTAATGTGGACAAATTATTTTAAAACAACTTTTCTCTGGCACGACAGCAATGCCATTTGTACATTTATAAAGCCTTAATCTTTGTAGATAAACATAACTTATGCATACGTTTAATATTGATATAATTAAAATTCAACACCCAAAGCGTTGTTTACAAATACATACATGTCAGTAATTCGGTGGCAATACAAATGTGAAACTTAAAACGCTATCACCTAAGAAACGCCTATCGCTCCCGCTACATAGACAACCTCCACAGAGCGTCCCTTAAACAACTTTTTACATTATATTCGTTGGCAAACCTGTTTGTCTGTTTATCTTGCACCAAGCTTACGGGAATTAGAAGGGCTTACAAACACTGTGGTTCATCATTTTCGTTACCTAGCATGAAAATTGTTGTCGATTCGATTTAGAATTGGAAACGATTTGTTTAAAGCGTCAGTGATTTTTGTAAGGATAGTGTAATAAAGTTGAATTAAATATTTTCTTGTATGCTTGTAACTATTTTATGTATGTTTATACGGATTTTTATTGCGTTTACAATATTAAATATTCCAAGCCGAAAATTATAGTAACTAATAAATCAAATTTTGTATTTTATAATTCGTAAAATATAAGATTGTGTTTAAGACTACTAGTCATTTTTAATTGTATTTTCAGTCTTTAACCTATGAAACGTTTGAGAGCACAATAAAATAAAATGTTTAAGGTTAATATGGGAACTTTGTGATATTGCTAGCTGCCAAAAGAGGTATTTCCGAAGACTTAGGGACCTTCAAGAAAAGAGCGCATAAGTATCTTAAAGGCCGGCAACGCAGTGGTGAGGTCTCTGGCATTGCGAGTGTCCATGGGCGGCAGTATCACTTAAGTTCAGGAGCCTTCTGCCCGTTTGCCCCTGTTTTATAAAAAAAATTCATTGGCCGTGACCACGGTTGCTGAAAAGTATCCGAAACGTGGGTAAAAATAATATTAATAATAACTATCATTTAATTTCGGTAGAAAGAGTTTTATTTCAATAATTTTTACATTGGTAAGCATAACACAATAGTTTATGTTCTGTACATTCAAATGTTTTAAGTCGCGTTCTACCATGCTCCAGTAAAACACTTTTAAATATATGAACAAGTTCAGACGAACTACTAAATTTATAGTGTTTTCTAAGTAAGTTTTCAATGGATTTTATTTATGGATAAGACGTTATTATCGTTAACACGTATTTAACGAGAAATTCTAACAAGCTTTAAGAATACGGCGTTTTCCATATGAGTAAACCATACCGATTTTTTTTTAACAAATATGTCCCTAAGTACACGAAATAAGTATCCATTATAAAATCCCATATATACATTCACAAGAATTAGTAAACGACATAAAACATAAAACGTCTACGGAGAAGCGTGTCTTTTTATTAACATAATATCGTAATAATTTCAACCGTTATTCATTGGTTGGATTTAAAACTAAAACTGCGTATATTTAAGGATTTAGCGGCCTTAAGCGGGTGACGCCCTTGCTTTCATATTCATTTTCCATCTTTCTTTCTATATACCATTACACTTTCTCGTGAAACGGGTCTTAAACCCATGCACTGACCGCATTTTTAATCCACGAATCTAACAAAAGATTTAATTTTTTTGGAGACCATTTTTTTATTATGAATTGCCCGACTAGAATGCGAAAGCGATTGCCCGGTGTCTATTTATGTGGCAGTGCAGGGTGCATCCAATGAGCATTTTGGTGGATATTACTCACCTGGCTTACTGATTAGGAGAGAGGATGCCTGGGTAAGTCGGGTCCCACGTAGGGATGCGAGCCCAAACTGCCGGGAATACGTAATTGCAATATTGCTCCTCTCTTATAAAAAGGCTTATATGTGTATTAGATTTCATTATATATCTTACAGTTAATTGCATAATGCTTGCTGTGAGAACTATATTGAAATATGAGAAAGTTGCTTACAAATATTTATAATCTGAGCTTATTGTATTACGATGTTAAGGCGGTGTTGCTCTTCCTACTTAGTTTTCCCAGAACTTCATTATTTTATTGTTATTTATGATATTTTGATTTTGAAAAAGAGGAAAATAAGAGAAATAAGTGATAATCTAAATGACTGTTGAGTGTCGCACGCCTTTTAACTTATTTTTACACCTCAAATATCAATAAAGAAATCGTTTATAATTGTTGTAAATCTTGTAATTCTAATTGTTATTTATATCAGGTTATTCTATAAAAATGGTTATTGATTACACAATAAGTATTGACAAGGAGATAACGATTGTTTCTGAATTCTGTCTCCCTAAGTTATGAAACTGAAACTCCAACAAACATATACCTATATTTAGCTTTACCTAACTCCCCATCTCAATTAGTCATTTTGCGATCACATTTTTGTCTTATGTGAAGTGAGTTAGCGAGAATGATATATTATTAATTACGTCTTTTCGCTTATATAAAACATAAAAAAATATAAGTATTTAATAGTACAATAAAGGTATATAAACAACATAAAATTCTTTTGTTACAATTATCCCAGTCCTCACAATATGAACGATATTCCAGTTTATAGGATACGGGAATATGTCGGCCAGTTACATTTGTATAGACGACGAATAATTGATTTAATGTATGGAATAGTAAAGTCCTTGAAAATTAATTGCTATTTGACTCGAAAGCCGAAACATTGACTTCGCTTGATCTGAAGTCAATTAATTCGCCTTTCAATTTTTGTTGCGCCTATGTGTCTTAAATTAGTTTTTCTTACGGAGTTGGAGTAAGAATGCCCTCCGGTCTAATTTTACTAGTATGCTTATCAGTGTGGATCACTTTGACCAACTATTTCACTTACAATCCACGAAAAATAACTAATTGCTATGCCTTTGGTATGTTTTTGAGCCTATAATACCTTCCATTTCTTTTAAATCACTGTGGCCTTAACAGCTCCACCACAAAACTGAAAATAAGAAATCGAATAAAGAATATTGACTACCACACATATGTAAGTACTTCCGAACTTTTCCATAAAAACTCAATCAATGTATGCTATATTAAGTAAAGTATTGCTGTCTCTCTCCTTCAAAATGTATTAAGACTGTGGTCTGTGATGAAAAAACATGAGATTTCTTAGATTGATTTATTATTAATAAAGGCTATTTGAAGCCTGAACAAATTCAAGACATAGAAGGACCTATTGGTGAAACAGTAAAAATACGAGGTTACAGAACTTCAGAGAATTCACAATTTTCAACCAAACCTACCTAGGTACAGCTCCTTTATGGGCTTACATAGAATTTGTTAAAGCTGGGATCAAAGATGTTAAGAATACTCGGAAATACAATTGTTTTATTATCTACAATGGGGTAATAAACCTTACAAATTGAATTCGAAACTATACCTCGATAGTAAAAACGTCTTTACCTAGTGGAACAATTGGGCGCTTTAGAGAAACAAAAGACTGAAGCAATTGTTAGATATGAATAGTTTTGAAGGCAAGAATTTACGTTACATAAATACGTTAATGTGTATACTAATAATACTCATTCATCAAATATAAATTTGTACTCGTAAATATTTCAATTATTATCAAATAAAAATTAATATATTTCGCCATTTTCTGTTAAATTGACGCTATGATGAAAATTAATACGACGCAATTGGATTCTTTTTTTCAACATTGAGGCTAATCTTCAAAAGTAATCCTCGAAAATGTCAACGTCAGTTTATATGTTATATATACAGTTTATAATAGTCATATTTATCACAGATAACACTAAATAATTTGAGACCTTGACATAATACGTGGGCGTCAAAATTTAATTAATATTTGATTGCTCATACCACAGTTATTGAAGATTATCATTATATTTAAATACTATCGTTAGGCATTATTGTTTTGAATGTTAAAACTATTCGGCTTAGTTTTGCATTTTAATATATGTATTTTAGTATATATTAAGCTTCTCAGGGAAAAAAATACTCGTAAATAATAGATTGTATGGAACAAGTGCAGGCCAATGTGAAATGTTTCAGTACTGTCAAAAAGTTAAGTATTTTTGTCTTTTGATATAACTAAAGAAGTATAAAATTGCTATATTTTCATAACAAATATAAAACTTTATAAATTAAAAAAAAGATTCATCTTTTACAAACAACATGACTTGTATGTGACTATCATTTGCCGAAGTGTATACATCCCCTGCACCAGAGGATATAAAGTATGTAGTGGGACTCTACTCGCTACCTTTCTGCTACTAAAACCACCAAAAACCATTCTAAAACTAAGAAAATAAATTATAATATTTTAAAAAAGCAGGGCGATGTTACATTACTAATACGTTACATAATAAAGATAAATAGGGGTTTATAACTAATCGTTAAAATAATACAAAGCAGTAGGTTTTCGACACCAATATGTCATAAAAATACGTAATAGTTGTTACTAGGCAACCATTAAGCAAGAGGCATGTCCACAGTAGTTAAATTAAAACATGCGGGCGCCATTCGTCCATAGAGAAGATATACAAACCTTTTTAATATTGTCAATTCTTTAACTAAATAATCAAACTAAGAAAATGGGATTATAAGATTTTATCTCGTACAATTAAATGTAATTATATTATTTTAAAGTGTTATTTCCACTATATCTGGGTATATTTAATGGTTTATTTTTTAATATTAAATTATTATGTGTATTGGGGAATGCACCGATGTTTTTTTTCGGATATCGTAATCTTACCATAATAAGTTAGCTGCCTACAGACGAAATGACGAAGAACTCATCCTGGTACTTATTATGAACCCTTTAAATAACACACTACTAAATTACAATAACACATACTAAGATGAATTGTATACTCTAAACATGTCAATTAGTTTTAATTAAATTTGACTATATGTGTAATAAATGAGAATTACATCCTTATATGTGTTTAACAACAAGACAACAAGAAAACATGGCAACTTTATTCTGAAATCTACTAGTATGGACGCCTCTTATGATGAACGCGAAATTGCAGCTCAGTTTGTAACACGATAAACTATATTTACTGCTCCAAATACGTAACGAAATAACTGTCGTGCAATCACATTTTTACTTGTACTACACGCACAGATAGTCTAGGTTTGATTTATTTAATATCACCCGCGACTTCGTATTGTTTTGATTAATTGAGCATTATTTAAACATTTCTTCCATATTTAAGCATTTAAATGATTATGTGTTAGAATCTCATATTGACTTGAAGGGATATTTCACATTAATTGTTCACATTGTTAATAAAAATAAATGAGCAATAATTTAAAAATGATGTCAATATCGATAACTTATTTATATTATCGATATGGAAATTTAATATTATAGATATAAAGTAAAGTTAAGCGATTAAATAGGTTTTCTATAACAGAGTTATAGACAAACGTGATGCAATGGGAAATATCCCATTTTTGTGGGTACAAAGTTCAACCGCAATAGTATAACAAACATTCTCATCTTTATCTGTAATACGCAGAATGACATTCATAATATATCGGCATTGCTGATACATTCTAGAAAAAAAAAACCAGTTCGATTATATCCCGATACTATCTTCCCGGTTCGTTACGATTTTAAAGGGCACTTAACTGATCACCTCGAGATTACTACCGGGTGTAACATTCACCGGTGGATATCAAAATACTTAAGTCACTATACGTCACAATAAAGGCGAATAGGAAATGGAAAATTCATTTCCGTCATTGCATTAGCTACCTACCTTGTTTATAAACCTGTATAACTTCAAAAATTCACGTCTGAGCGGTACAGCTCAAGAACTTTGGTTCACCGACTGTTTATTATATACATATCATTCGTAGGTGTCATATAAAATACAGGTTACAGAAAAATTGTTCCATATAAATGAACAACGAGGCTGGCGTTGGGGTGAACGCAGTACCTTATCAATTTCATGATAGAACTATCAATTGATATTTAAAACATATTTCTTTCATTATTACGAGCGAATTATTACGTGAACTCTAGAACGGTCTAGGCCTGTATTAGTGGCGCATTGTGATTTTAGTGCGTATACATTAATATGCGCACATATACTACTATGTATTTTATTTAAAAAAATCATACATTTACATTTTTAACGCGTAAAGAAGTTTAAGAAATTTACGAATTTGCCCGATCACTTTGTGAATGATTTAAAGTATCACACGGAATTATATCCTTTTTACAACCAACCCACTAATCTATACGATCTTAACCAATAACTTTAATACAGATTATAGAATCTAAATCTCATTATTTAAGTTGATAACCGTAAGTATTGCTTAGAGTCATACCATCTTTATAACACCTATAAAATGGTCGATAGCCAATTTCTTAGTCTTATTTTGGGATGGATTATCATCATTACGCTTTAAGACAAAGACTTTACATTTACTTGAATTTGTCGGCACTAACATAAATTGCAGAGGCATCATTATAATCATATAACTTATCTAAATTCCAAACCTTTTATGTTGTAAACTTAATTACTAGAAATCTCGCGAAGGTATTGCAAGTGAAAAGGAAAAGGACCTTTATATATCAATAAGAAGGGTAATATAATTTAGGTTGTTTATGTATTTAGGCAATTATAAAATAACATAGCCCGTGATATATGACAAATTTGTAATACGTTTCTTACCATAGTTGATTTTCGAAGAACCAATAAGTTTCAAACTATAGCCATTGTGATTTGTCTCCAATATAGAAACGTATTAATAAGAATGATAATTATATCTGTTCTATTTGACGTCTGCCGGTTATTGGGACTGCGGAAACCGACATAACGCCTCGATTGACCTGGAAAATATGTTAACACTTATTATTAAGCTACGCTGCGTAGTATCGGTCCTCACAGTAGGTACTTGTATTTTATCTATTTGTTATCTATTAAAAATATTATCAAATTTTTACATATAACCTACATCTAATGCAATCACATAGTATTAAAACTGCTCCACATATATTTTATTATTAGCTAGAGCCGACAGCACAAACCGATATGGAAGGCGACTTTATAATACGCAGTGTATTCCATGTAGACATGTCATCAGTTTTGAAATATTCTGAACTGTGTGCTCGGAACTTTTTATTTTATAAAGGTTTATGTTGACTCAAAATACTTGCACGTTTGTGCCATGCCAATAAACGAACGAATTATTCTTACTAATTGAGGTCTGTGAGGAGGTCATACTTCCTCACAGGGATGTGAGGAAGTAGGACGTCTGTTTTTTTGAAATATTACTTACATACATAGAAAAGTATCTACATAAAATTATACAATTTATTGTAGTAAGTAAATAAGATTATAATTATGTAAATAAGACTTTAGAAATAAGAGATTTTTAGCAAGATTCAAGTATATCTATTCAAGATTGTATGTCTATTGAAAGGCAGCGTGTTATTTTTTCTTTTTTTGAAAAAAAAAAAGAAACGAAAACCTTAAAACCGTAATTTTATCGGTCTTCAACATCCTACAACGTTTGTAGTCTTAACAAAATCGATGTCTGTATGTATAATATTATTATGTTTATCAAATTTTGTGACATGGCATGACCCACACAACATTAATCTCCTGTTCAGATATGAATTAAAAGTAGGCTGGATGATAAGAAATTCAGATTGTTTTTCAAACGTGATGTTTATAAAATATTACTGTTCTTCGTTGATATATCAAAAGTGTTTATTACGGATATTTGAATACAAAATTACCCGAATAGAGCAAGAAGAGAAGATATATAAGAGATAGATAGAGAGAAGATATATTTATTTCGTACAAGTTAATAAATATGCGCTTATGGTTTCAAATGTAAGGGTAGTTAAGTTAGAACATGTTTAAATCTGTATAACACCGTTTTAATAACTGACGTAATTATACAAAATATATGTTTGATAATGTATATTGTCAGATGACGGTTAAAATTAGATTCTAATGAAAATTATTTCCCACACCACTCAATTATGATTTCATTGGCACTTATTTGAAATACGTTGTAAGATTTAAACAAGCGTAGCATTAATTTAAAACCAATATTAAATTATAAAACCCGGAACTATTTTTAACAATAAATCCACTTTTGATAATTGAAACAACACGTATTATTGTGCCTCTTTTAGAACTCTAATAGAACAATTTATTAGGAACACTTCGCAAAAGAACCCTCAGATACTCGCACTTTTTTTCGCGGAGTATTGCTAATAAATTGGTCCATTAGAATTTTATACCACGGACTTCCGCAATGTAACGCCTATTATTAGATTTTAAAACTGTTTATCAAACTCAATCTTAAACAATAAAAGTGTTCTAAGCAAGCATCTTGTACAACATTTATAACGACCTAAACTAACATTATATAGTGATAAGTTATCTACTAAGAGAGGTATCAAGAAACTCTTATTAGTACTGCCATTCTATAAATGTCGAGATTTTATATTATTACTAGCTGATCCAGCAAACGATGTTTTGCCATACATGTGATTTTAATTTTCAATTAATAAATGAAAAATATAAGGGTTGATCGTAGAAGGGTGAAAATTTAGGATTGTATGTATGTTGTATCATAAAAAAATAGTCTAAAACTAAAACTAACTAAAAATTTTGTCTAAAAAATAAAAAAATCTAATTTAGGGAATTTAGGGGAATGAAAAAAAGATGTTGGCCAATTCTCAAACCTACTAAAGTTTCATGAGAATCGGTCAAGCCGTTTTGGAGGAGTTCAAGTTCGAACCCCGTGACACGAAAATATAAGATTAAACCATTTACTTCGGAAAGTAAATTCTTGTAAGGCTGTTACTTAAAAAATTTTTTTCTAAATGTACTTGAGTTAAAAACCGCTATTAGTTTTAGTTTTTAAGGTCAAAACTCGAATTTATTGTTAATATTATCGATGCCAACTTTGGTAATGCTATTAGCAGCCGTGGTGGACTGAAGGGTGTCAACTGTTTTTGGAATTATCACAACGTTTACTATGCTATCTATTCCTACGAGTTGATTATAAAGATTTTTCCATATTAGCAATACTCACAAAAAACTGCCAAAAAACATATAATAGTTTTTTGCTATTGATAAAGATATGATTACATATTAAAGTGAAAGTTTTAATATGAAATACAAATAGACAATTGCAACGTAATTAAAGTGTTTGCCAATACATTGTAATAATGATAACAACGTAGCGTTTTATTAGATTTATTTTTATAGTAATACATACATTAGGACGTGTGATAAATTACAGCAATCAATCAATGTCACAATTATATTATTGTGTACTATTTTCTATGCAATTGCATATACATTTTTATATAACCTTATCTTCGTAATACGTATTTATGGCACTGGTTATAAGACAGTATTAGAAGGAAGAAAAGAGATTTTTACTGTTCAACCTTTTTTTATAATACAGGGGTGAATAGGCAGAAGGCTCTTCCGATGTTAAGTACCATGCCGCCCATGGACGCCATTGCCTTTCAGATCTCTTTGAAATGCAAATATTTTGTATTAAAAGTATGAAATTGTTTTGAAAGTGGCTTTACTCGTATTGGTTCGGAAATACCTCGACGGGCAGCTGGTTCCACATTGTAGTCGTTTGTGGCAGAACGTGCCTTAAAAAGCGCTCGGTTGTAGAACACCCACTCGTTTTCTGCCACGATAGCCGATGATGGAATTAAGCTTCAGGTATGCTGGTATTACATACCTCTTTCAGTAACTACCTAGTTTTAAATCTAGTACTAACTTTTTTAAATATTTGTCTATATGTCTGTCTTTGTATGAAGTGATAGAATACAACGGCCCGTGGTTTTAACATCCGAACCATTAATTTGGCCGACAGTAAATTGATCACCTCATGAAATGGCTAATCATAGCTTATATTACTGAATTGAAAACGTTACATAATATTTTAAAAATATCTGATGATGCTATCCAAAAGGCTAAGCGTAAAACAAATGAGTAAAATGTCAACATGGAATCACCTAACTTTTTTTACTGATCACATGTACATTGCGTAAAAAGTAACCAATATGATCTTTATTCAAGGACTCGTAAAGAAATAATAATTAAAAATGACCAGTGCAATGTATAATGAATGTATGTATTTATGGAAACAATTCACTACCAGTTGCTATATAAGGCTATGTACTATATGGTAGTAGTTGTCCTGGACTAATAAATACTTGTATGTTTTGTATTCAGCTGGCTTTTCCGTTTATAATATCTCGTTTATTTAATGGTTATTCTTACTTTGAATTCAATGTCAAATATACTTTCTTACCTAACCTAAGTAGAAACATTAAATTTTGGGTTTAAAGTCTTCAGCAATACAGATTGTTTTGTAACGTTGCTCACAACTGTTTCGAAAATTTCTACAGTACGGATATAATTTATTTGACATTATTAATCCTTCACCCTTTTAATCATTTAATAAACATCACTGACAATAAATCGTAAAAATAGATTAAATATTACGATAGGTTTTACAGGCTATCCTCGATTTATTTATGACCAGACCCTGAAATGAAAATTATGGGGTGGCAAAAAACAAAAAAAATGATATCTTAATATATATATATAGTTTAAATCGTCTTCGAGGAGATTGTAAGGAAGGAGTTGAATTGCGTATGTAAAATAATAATCATTTTATTGCTTTGATGAATTTATAAATATAACAGTTTTCATTGTATTTTTTAAAGAAATCGAGGAATTTTCCATTCTTGTATTTTTTATGAAACAGTGGTTTTCCTGTTTAAATTAATTAATCTTGTTAACATAATAACCAATAATATTGTTAACTGAAGAGCAATGTTTTGAAATTCTTAACTTAAATACACTATGTCAAATTCAAACTTGCCATAACAATTCAAACAATTCAACAGTAGATATGAAAACGGGCGGTAACAACAGAGGTAAGGAAAAGTGGTCGAAATTCCTAATATTCTGTTAACGAGCTACCAACAGAGAAATCAAGGTATCTGCCAAAAAGATGAACCAGGAATGCAATTCAATAACGGCATAGAGCTGTTGGAGCAAAGGTCCCAATAACGGTCAAATGGATTACGTCAAGGTCAAAAATACATATGTAGGTAACTAGTCGAAATGAAAGGCTTATTATTTAAACAAGGAATTACTTAGTCAATAGGCCCATAGTTTGAATAATATTCCAAGGTTTACAACACCAATCAAATATAGAAAGGGAAACGTCAACAAAATCAACAATAACATTATACATAATCTGTATAATGAACCGAGCTTAATAACCGGTTGGCACTGACTTAGAATCGGCTTAAAATTCTAATCAACTCTTAGTTAAAACCCTTAGACTTCCACTAGTTTGAATGTTAGATAGGTTTATATTAAAAGTTCAATCACTCAATTACAAACTGCTGGCATTACCGAAATGAGAAATTTTAGCGAAAGAATTGGTTTTATGTTTGGTATGGCGATATAAAATCTCACAACGCTATTTAAATGTAATATATTCGGGTTTGTATTTATGTTTTATTGAAATGTATTTAACATATTACCTATGAATGTCCCGTTTAGAAATAAATTGAAACGGTACACTGTTTTGAATACACTGAAAATATTCCAGCTCTACCGCAACTTATTGACAACACTACGAAATAAGATGAGATTTTTTTGTCTGTAGACATAATTTTTGTCGTACTATTCATTTTTCAATTTTGCTTCTCGCGAATGTTACCCCTGTTGAAATGTATTATGGTGCATTTTGCAATGCACCCATTTTTTGGAAATCTTCGATTACTTGGTACCCTTGTTGTTTTTGTGTTCTTTTTAATTGACTTTGGGCGAGGTAATGGGATAGAGTATTTCTTATATCGATCGACGTTTTCAAGAGGTGCTAAGAAGTGGTACCTAAGCTCGCACCAGATCTATAAACAATTGGTTAAGTACTTCTTAAAATACATTTTATTTTATGGGCCAGTAACTTTTTCTTGACCGCAAATACCACTTTACGAGGTTCAATGGGTTATAGAGTAGTAAAACCTCTCGCAGTCTCACCGAGATATAAAATCACCCACATCCTTTGCTAGTGTAATTATAAGTAGTTTACTTCACCGTTTAGGTAACACATGCGTTGGCAATATTAAAGTCTTTTTAATCCATGTTATTTTATCATACCTGTTTATTCTAGTTAATAAAACTCTCATTTAAATGCAGTACAAATTAAGCCTATTATAATAAAAATTACACTTAAATTATAGGGGAATAATTTTGTATTTATTAATAAAAAACAGACGCAAAGTTCATATAAATTGTAAAAAGTCATATTCGCAGTAGTGTGCATTAATTTCAATGATTGATTCTGACGCGCATAAACTAGTCTTAATTTTATCTTTTCAAACATGAAATGCACACACATCGGAATCTAAGTCAACATCAGCTATCTAAAAACTTAACATATTAGGATTTTGATATTTTAATTACAGAATTCAAGAAGGCTTAATTAATGAATTTCTTAGCTTTAGTCTAGTTATATATCAGAAACAGCACCGATATGGCAATTTTAGAGTACATAATATGTACTAAAAACAATTGGAAACTAACTATCGCAAAACACCAAGCCCCAAATAAACAAACCATCTATCATTTTGGCCCTCAATTTTTTGTTAGGCTCATATTTAAGAACAAAGGTCCCAAAAAGAAAAGAAATAAAACGTCTCAACTAAGTTATGTTCCTGTGGAGCTATTCAGGCCGACACATAAATTGCCAAGCTTGAGTGGAAGAATACGACGCTGTTTTTTGCAAACAAAATTAGTATTACATAATTTTGGATGAAGCAATCGGTAATAAAAATGTACTTCATAATGCTTTTACCCACTGCACTAAGCTTTGTATTATATTCATATGTTCTATTTAAAAGCCTGGGATAGTTAATTAAGGTCGTTATTTGGTTTTCGAGATTACATTTTTACCCCCAAAGGGGTGTCATCATCAATACAAGCATCTGTGTGATTATAGACTTTAGGTTACATTTAATCATCAATTAACTTACAAAGTAATAAGCACATCGTCAAAGTAGGAATCATGAAGTCGCACCATAAGTGATTTTGAAGTACTTACTTGTGTCGCAGTGTACCGGTCCGTAAATTCTAATAGCGATTATAGCAATATATTTTGTGCTATTTCGATGTAGGTTCGATATCTCAGCTAGATCCTTAAGAGTTATGAACTCCAGCGAAGGTCCTAAAACATAAGTAGACATAAATTAGTCATGCTTGTCTTTGCTTTACTAAAGAAAAACATTCTTTGCTTTATTTATAAAAAGGCTAGGGATATCTACGTTTGTTTATTTAATAGTGTTAATATCAGTCTGGTTCGAACTGATTTTTTAAAGAAATACTTATCGAGGAAGGCATGTAACTGTCAAACAAGCGGAGCATTCAAGAAAAATGTTATTTGCCCCCTATTGTATACAAAAACAAAACGGGTAAAAATGATCCCCTTTCAGATCTTCCAGCGTAGACGTACACGGTAAAAAATATGGAAAAAATCCGTAGGCATATGTAATTTAAGGTTGAGTCACAAATCAATAAATAGTGCGCGCAAAATTATGGTCAACGCTCTCTTTATTAACAAGAATGAAATGGAAAGGAACTGTTTGGTCTGACCACCCTTATCATCATATGAATATAGCTCTGTTAACAAGTAGTCGTTTTGGCAGTCGTGTCGATTCGTTTAGACAGTGAATTCAAAGCATTATCACCGCGGCTATTAAACTTTTATCTTTGGCACCATTCAATAGTAATTATTGTTATCGTCAAAAAAGTAGGTTGCGTTGTTGATATTTCATATTTCCGGATGGTTATAATTGATATTAAGTTATCGGCCACCTTTTGACACATGACCTCGGCCCAATGAAAGAGTTCTTTTAATGATAAGCACTGATTAAGAATGCTTCTCAGAAAAACGAATTCGAATAATTTTGATACCTCTCGCATTGGGATGTTATAATCGTACATTGCTTCGTACTTACTTACTACTATACTCATATTAATTTGTATATTACTATTACTAGACTTTTCACTTCAACTATTTTTAGTTTAGTTTATGTCAAATATAATTTAACCTTTAAAATGATTTTTTTATATAATATAATTCACGTTGTAGAAGACGTTACATTCTTATATTGAGCACACCTAAGAAAATAGTGTTTCATTTCCTTGGCATCGTGTTTAAATGTGACTTTAGTTAATAACAGGCGCGCTTCCTATTCATTAGGCCTTATCATACAAAAATATACTGAGAAACATTTATGTGTGGTGCTATATTTTAGAATTTAAATGTCATATTTTATAAAGGTCCTTCGTTCGTCCTGCTTATAATTGATACATACGAGGTTACTGATAATGTAATCAGCTGCGACCCCACGCTGTGCTGATAAAACCCGAAGGATGGATAGCTCCCATAATTCATATTAAATGTGCCTTTATCATATGAACTTGAGTTCATGATTCGAAACTCATATACTTTCTATAGGAATTGTCTGGACTTTCAGTATGGCTGTAATCTTAATACTTTCAAGTTGAGTTTCACTTATTACATTTAAAAGAAAAGTTAGAGTGGTAAATTTGATAATGCCTCGTTTGCCTCGGACGGACTTTCTATACATTTAATACCTCTCCAATAGCAGATTTAAAAGTTTGGAAGCCTTAGGAGTGTAGCCCCGTTTGCCCTCCTCTGAATCTGGCCCTTCTCATTATTCTACCAATGATTCTCAATGATTCAATGATGAATGCATGCATCAGCCACTCAACCATATCCTCATAGCCCTACCAAAGGCAGAACTCAAATTACTAAATTAAATTATAATTTGTTAATGAATATAAGCCGCTGAACACGACAACTGCAATTCGAAACGTCAAATTATGTAAATAGTATATATCAAAATGCGTAAAATATCCAGAGAATAGGAAATTTCAAATAAAAATAAATAATATTTTAATCAGTCTACTTACGCTATTACTAAAATACTCGAATACCATATCATTATATTTACAATTTAATAGATGGACGAATAATTTAATTAAACTTGGTGTCCGGTTAAGACATCTTTAATATAAGTTTACAAAAGTTAGAAGTGTGTGGTAATAATATCAGATAGGTATTATCGGTTGGAATTGATTTGAAATTGCTTTCAACTTCTAAATCTAATCGTTAAAATAATGTTATCGTACAGTGTAACATTTTCAGGGCATTTGACCGACAAAGTATAAAGTTAAGATAGCTATCATTTATTACCTACCTGCCCTGGTACCAGTAGTACTGCAAATGTATATTTATCTTATTCCTAAAAAAACAGTCTTGTTACATTTCAGCTAAAGTACTGATCTGTATCTTATTGTTCCAGCGAAACACACAAGATTTAATTTATATGAATTGAAATTTTTCAGTTAGTAAGAACATGTCGAATTGCAACTCCACCTTCAAGTTCAAAGGTACGTTAAACTACAAAAAATAAAACATTGATCAATATATTTGACGATTTTATATCAATCACATAGTTTTATTAAAAATATAGTTTTTATCGTTTACCATTGATATTCACATAATTTTTTTGAATCAAAAAAAAATGTTCTGTAAAGATAAAAAATAAAGGTTAGGAAACTACGTACGATTATTTCCTCGTTTAGACCATATTGTTAATATTAACACAATAAAAATGAGATTAACTTAAATAATTAACAATATACGTATATAAACAAAAAATATAACAACGATTTAAGTTTTGCAAAAACAACAATTATGAAGAACGCTTCTGTTTTTTTTGTGAACACGGAAGAGCAAAATATTGCAATATCATTTGAAATAGAATGTTACAATACTACGTTACTCGTATGATGACATCAAGGTGACTTTGAAAGGGTTATGTAGAATTCACCTTTGTCCAAATCTTTGTTAACCAACTTATTAAATAGAAATCGCTTTACTATAAGGGTAAAAGACTTGTAAGTTCGTGAGAACCCCTATGCCTTGTTTGTATAATTTACAGTAAAATTTTCAACCTCATTTCAGGTCAGAGATTGATTTTAAAAGTAATTTAAAAACAATCCGTTGAACATAGTACCCAATGTTTTTTTGAGGCACGGTCATTATTTACAGGTTCTATAAATAGAAACCACAACCCAGAGCAGAGGTTCTTAAGAGGTCCAGTCAAAATGAATGTTCATGTTTTGTGAGGTCGAATGTTTACAAGGCATATTCGTAGATGGTTTCCATTATTTCCTGAATTGAAAACAATATGACTACCACCACTATTTCATTAGCCATAAATTGTAATATTAGCATAACGTAGCAGTTAATATGTTTAAGTAAAAGATAATCTATATTTCATATCTGTGATTTATTAATGCTATAGCAGATGAAAGTATAAATCAACGTAATATTACCAAATCTTTTGTTAAATCTTATTACTATGAGTTTCGACTAAATTCAAGTAATTGCAAACCTGTTTTATGTAGATTTTTTTGTAGCGTGTTATTAATTTGGAGCCGTGTAACCTACTTGCGGGTTATATAACAGTGAAAAGTAGGTCCGACATTGATATTGACATCTCGAGACCGGAAGATATACCTCTTCGTTTTAATTAAAATGCTTTAAATGTCGAGTATTATATACGTTACATAGATTTTTTTCTAGTATATACCGTCGTATGTACCCCGATATAATTCATTATGAAATAATAAAAAGGGTAAAACTCTCTAAAAACTTAATTGTTCTATTACTTTATTCACATGAAGCATAACATTCTATCATTGACAATTTTAAATTACTAATAGTTTTTTATTTAGAACCTGCGAATCAACATTAGACTAGGAATCAAACAAACCTTCGTAAACTCCATTTTCTTTAGCAACATTAATATAATGTTCTATTTGGTCTACAAATAGCCAAACTATTGTTATTGAATTAAGCGAAGCGAATAACGTTGGGCTTCGAGGCGCACGATATTACGTTTGTTAAATTACGATAAGTTATATTACTGACCGAGTTACGTAGACGATTTTGTAATCTTTCATTTCCTTCTCGCACCGATTGCCTGGCTAAGTAATTTGTACGCATACAAGTTAATTTTTAATTTAATATTAATCATATTGATCGCTAGGAAGCAAACGCGTAAACGTCTAGGAGAAACAGGAAAAAGAACAGGTCAGGTTACTATAGACTAATATTTAATGGTTAACTTAAACACGTAATGTAAATTTCGAACGTACTAAATCCCGCTCACAAGTCACAAGTACCGGATACTTTGCAACCGCGACTTTATGTTTGAATTTCGAATATAATCTCGTTCGCAGTACCAGTTACTTTGCAAGTGACTTTATGTTTCCTCTAAAGCCTTTCACTAGCGAACGGCGGAAGCCAAGTTATGTCATACCGTGCCATCGGCTGGCCCCAATAACCGGCACACTTACCCACCAAAACACGTTGCGTCACAGTTACATAATATTTTGAACTCGATGACATTCGAAGTTTGTCTGTTAGTGAGTCTAGGGTAGATAACGCCATTTAGAAATATAGCTGTCACGCTTTACTACTAATTTCATGGTTCGAATTTTGAGTTAATGTAATGTAAAAATATTTTTGGAGGACTGAGATGCACGTAATATTTAATAGTATTCGTGTTGTTAGTTATACAATGCGCAATTAAAAGATAAACAATATTTTTAGAGTAAAAAATAAACCTCAAATAACATCTAATCGGGATCAAATTTCGTGTTATGTCGAATACTCGCGCAAAAGCCGATCTAGGTATTTTTCTACAAAAGATAATGTCTTGTCTAGGTAGGTGTAGCTAACGAATTGTTATCATTTAGCTGATAATATTAACAGTACATAATAATTGTAATCTTATTAATATTCCTAGCTAAGAATAAGAACAGATATCATAACACAATATAATACAAAATCATTATATGTTATGTTTCACACATTATCACAAATCACATAATTCAGTAAAATAATAGTGTTATTGCCTATAAAAATATAGTCACATTCACAGTTATCTTAGTAAAATTACTGACCCGGTTAATAATTGACCTTCAAGAATTTACATAAAATTTGCAATTTTTACCAACAATTTGCTAATGGTATTTCGAAATGTTAATGTTTACTTGTAGTATTAATTATATATTTGTTAAACCACATGGCATTGGACGGAGAACATAATTGTTCAAAAAATATTTTTAGAAAAATAAATAATTTAGCATTGCAAGCATTTATTGTACGTTATTTAATTCTAGATGAAAAATTATTAGTTCAGTCAATACTTAGTAGTGTTAGCATCGATAACAAAGGTTTGCGATGAAAAAGAAATTTTAATAATAGACAAACATAGATATGCGGTGTATTCATAGCATATATAAACTTTGTATTACGTCACATTATTTAAAAATTATTATATGATCTATATTTATATTTATACCAATTATTATTACGTGTGAGAAAAGCGAACAAAAAATGAAACAAATCATATGGGTTTAAACCGCCAAAAAAACGTGTAGTAAAATATTGTTTTATAAAATCTATAACTATGGCTCCTCGGAGTTTACTACGTCAGCAACTGAAGGATTTAAACGAGTTACTATAAATTTTCTTTATGCATACTTAAGGTAGTATTTTAATGGCTAAAACTCAATAAAACTTGACTCAACTCAAATAACTCTCATTCATTTTGTTAAATTGTTTTATATTTTGGTAATTATTTCGTATGCCATAGGATCTAAGTCTACTAAATTGATGTGGTAAGTATACATTACATGAATGCATTTAAACAAATGATAACCAATTAACAAAAAAAACGTAAAAGGTAACTTTTAAGGGTATAATAACGTCGATGGGTTTCTTTTTTTGAAATAGGAACACAATTTATTTAAGTACAGAAAAATAACTGCAAAATACCCGCTTGTATTTAATTTCGTCTTTGTATTGACAACAGTTATTCTATTTCCCTTAGCACGCATTACGCGAAGTATCTTTACACGCTGACTAAGTGTCAACAGAGAATAGTTATATCACTTTACAAAGTGCCGTATGCAGTTACGTGTAATAAGGTTTTACGTTCAGCTTTGTTATACTACACTGTGTGTTTGTTTAACTTCCAGGAATTAAAGTGTGTTTAAGCTAATAAAGCATATATACTGTTTCCGTAGTCATTAAGTAGTAAATTATGTGGGATACAGGATTCATAATTCAGAGAAAAATCTATACAAGTATCGACTCCCAGACGTGTTAACAATATAAAGTAAATATTGCATAGCTATTAGGTAATCAATTTAAAAGGTCATTGGGAGATACTTTTCTCATAATACAAGGCATTGATTTAAAGCGGTTGTATTTTGTAAAATTGGTAAGAATAAATAAATAAAACAAATGTCGTTTTACTACCTATGTATATATATTTACTAATTTAAACAATTTGTATTTATTGTTTTGCGTATATTGCAATTTTATGTATAGAGACACGTTGCAAGCCGAACTATAGGCAAAACGACACAAATGCAACAAAAGCAATCGATATTTTATAATTGATTTAGTGTAATAAAAATACGTTATTGTCCTTGAAAACAAAGGAAGGATTTTGAAGGTTAATATATATTCAAAAATAACCTTCCTGTCACTTTGTCACTAAATCAAATTATAGGACAATAAACAATGGTAGACCTAAGTTAGCAAGTGTTTGAACAACCACATGCCCTGAGCATGCTCTCGATATTTCGATCGTGTCGGACATCCGTCCGGGGTTTGAGTGTTGTAACCCTCACTCTTGAGCCTGGTGCGTAATAAAGAATTGTAAGAGATACGTTACGATACGAGTTGTTTGATATAATTTTATGGTTTATACAAAGTTTTGTGATCGTAAGATTGTAATTTAAATAGCTTGTGTATTGGACCATAGCGGTTCGAATCGGTCTAAAACGTGGTGGAAAACGCAACGTCATCGACACTCCACTGTAGCACCCACTTGGCTCTATCTAGATTTCAGATAAAGCCACAATGTGTACTGTCCTACTTTTTAAATATGATTTTATTTCCGCGGCATATTAAACTATGTGGTCTCATTTTCTCCCGCGTCAAGGGATACATGGACATCGTTACTGCACGCATTGTTTTTGATTGTTATCACAGATATTTTTTGTTTAATTTTTTGAATAAATAAATAAGTATTAATTATACTAAGGTATTTTTTATAAGCTCCCAAAACTCCAAACATTGCATACCATTCATTACTGTATTACTACAATTGAACAAAAAATCGTGTATACAATATAGTTTACAAAAGATATTTTTTCTAAGTATAAAATTCGATTGTACGAGAGAACCACAAAAATTAAATGTTAAATGTAACTAATAACATTACTTTATTTGTAAATTTAATTCTTTTGAATAATTTTTAGTTTATTTATTTTAAGGTTCTAATGCCTGATATAAACATCATTATCATTATAATACCCAATGTTTTTGTATAAACATTTGAATTTCCCGACCGTTAAGAAAACCTAACTTATGAGTCAAAAGCACACACGCCGTACCATTTAATTAATCGTTTTTTGTCATCGCAAGCCTTTAGGAATTAAATTACAGTAATTACATTGCAATTCAACTCCGAGGAAATAAAAAAAAATAATGACAGTTAAAATTTAAAATAGCTTTATAAATATGTCACTTCCTTAATAAAAGCATTAATCTTGTGGCGTCATAGGCCCCTGGCCCTCTCAGAGGCTGTGACTTCCTAGTCGAGATCGCGCACAGCTGGCAACTAGTGAGAGTAAATCGACGCTCGCGCAGTTACGTCACGCACACACACGCGCGCACTTTCACGAGTATTAGATAATTCTATAATACGGCGCGTCTAACACAACATAAGCCCGTGTGTTACTTACAGTTTATAGGTTATGGGTGTCATTTTGCATTTCCGTTTATTAAACACAGTTATAATTGCAAAAGATGAATAGTAACGGGCCACCTTCTTATATTTGAATCACGATGGTTCACTAATATAACTATTAAGGGTTTGTAAGCAAAATATATTGATATATTTATATATACTCGTTGATCCATCGTTGAAAAATATACCAATAGAATCTAAAACAATAATAAAACATTATAAAAATATAAATAATTAAAACATTTAAACTATAACAGTCTAAGATTGCAACTTTAAATTAATTAGCTTTAAAAACAAATTAACGTACCCAGTGCTAATGGGAGAATACATAATAATAATGTAAAGTCAAATATTTTGTAAACTCGTTTTAAAGACAATAAGCATGCCATGAGCTTAAGTAATTTTCCATACACAGAGTATACCAGTTTTTCCATACTTTATACACAGGTGATATATTTTTTCCTCATTTCCTTTGTTAGGTATCTCTAGCCATTTATCGTGTTCTAGTCTCGCGTTTCCTATTTCCTTGAGAGGCCATTACTTTTCCTTTCTAATAAGTGTGAAACTCGATGTTATGGAAATGAGCATATAATGATAGTGACTACGCTCGTACCTTATTTATTTTTATCTGAATTGAAACACCACATTTTATAATATATTTCTATCATGAGTATTAGGGAAACTTACGGCTTTAGCTCCCTGATTGTATCGTTTCAGTGTTATTAGTGCTTAATATTAAAATTTTAAGTGTTTCAATCAAATAAATAATAATAAATTTGAATCTTTGATGACGTCGTAATTTTGATTTCACCATTCTGTATTAGCCTAATCTTAAAGCTAAACTATTAAAAAGAATACCTGTTATCTTTGTTTATTATGCAATATTAATTAGTATTTATTTATTGTTAATATTGAAACAACTTAGTAAAATAGACCAACATCATAATAATCTCTACTGTCTTTAAAATAGTATAAGAACACAAAGAAAACACTTCTTACTGAAAGTAACTAACATTTTTTGCGTCGTCGAAGTTTTTGTAATGCACTAAGGACCCTTTCACGCTCCGATACACAAATCTTGAGATCAAAAGTATTAGATAAGGAGTGGAGCGGTTTGTGAATACAGTGGTATTTAAAGTCGTTTTGTTTTTAGTATTATAAGTACCTACTATCCATTTAAAACCGAAATAGAATTCAATATGCATTTTTTAAAGAACACTTAGTGACATCATACATGTTGGTCTTCGGTGTAATTTATTTTTTGTTCGTATTTTAGACGTGACATAGGTCAGTTAGAATATTATTGGAAGAACGCAGCTTTGCTCACTTTAACAAAAAACAGCAGCGTGTCAATGGTATGCCTTTCACATAATAGCTACAAGTAGCAACCCAAACAGTGCTTTAATAATATTTCAAACATGACTACATTTAGTTGCCATTCAAATTAAATAAAAGTGATATTTTAAGGACAATTTTATAAAGAAATATATATAACGCCGATCGCATTTCGACTAGTTGCATCGTTGGTTAGGTATAGGCACACATTTGCTCAATTGATAGGTACGGATTTCACACACACTAAGAGACCAGTGACTAGAATATAAGATTCGCCAAACAACTTGAGCAATGGCCCTGGGCGCATAACATGTGTCTATTAAATCGTTCGTGGGTTGGTAACAAATGTTTATATATCCGCATATGACGACCTTGGACATGTTCACAAACTTAATTCTTTCCGTATCGCGATCATGGAAATTGGATACCTTGTACCTCCCATAGTTCTTTGTTCTTCATTCGGCGTCTTTAACGAACAATAACTATAAAAAATCTGATAAGTCTACGTGTATTTAAACCCTGCTCACACTGCAACGTGATGACAGCGATGGTGACTTACCTTACCTTTGGGATTTACCTCAAATGACTGTAATATTTATTTACGAAATATCGCTATGGTAAATAATAGTCTCTGACCGCACCAAATACACGCTACGTGTCTATTTTGAGACCATTTAAGATTTAACACGCACCTTTTTGTGAAGATAAAAGACTAGTCACGAACATAAGCAAAAAGGTCTATCTCGAAGTTGCAACCTTGATCTTATAGAAATAATTACATAGCCATTGTGTCTTTCGATATCCGTAGGAACTGAAAAAAATAAGAGATTGTCTGTAGAAGTTTCATGAAGTAATTTTAATACTTATGTCATAGCACTTACATCAGCTTCTCTCTGTTATCTTTACGCTTCGATTTTTTGGATTGATATTATCAAGAGCTTAGATTGTCTTTTACCTCCATGCCAATGTCGCGTTTTGCGATCGATACAACAGAAGCTGGAATGTTTTACCGTTTGACATTGCGTATACTTATTTACGAAATGATTTATATGATCTAATCTCTTTCTGGATAGTTGGTTAACCAAAACTTTGAGTCTGCATCGCGATTAAACGTTCTTTCAGATAATATGTGAATTTCAAAACCATGAATTTGAATGTTTTAATCATAAATCCATTAGATATTGACAAATGTACAATTTTTATTCCGACCTCATAGCTGAGTAACGAAACCAATTATATATTTAACTTAAACGTGACCGGCATGTCAGCCAAAAAGGAGGTTTTGAGCTATTTTATGTTTTTTTACTAGACGCTCAAATGAAATAAATTCAAAATTAAATTTAGATCGTTGGTTTGTGATTAATGTACGTGGGATTCATTTTATTATTTTATATATTATTTTAATTACGTATTGTCTTACTTGATTGAAATCCCTTGTAGTTAGCATGTAGTCATAGGAAACTGAGCTATACTTCAGATTTCAATTTTGGCATGCCTCTTTTATAGGTACCTAAAAAGTTTTGCCTTGACTCGAGAAAAAATTTCCATGTATACCGTTTTGTATGTTAAGACCGTTTACATACGAATTAATATTTAACAGTTCTCAGACGTTGATGCTAAAGAGGTGAATAAAGCACCTACTCATACATTCATGTATATCATAAATATGTGAAAACCCTGTATTGCGAAATGTTTTGAAAAATTAATAAAATTGCTTGATGTTTGTCTAGACTTTAGAGAGATCTACCACAGACTCTGCGCTACCAATACTCGCTACTCTGATCTACAAATACTGCGGTGCACTCGACTTCGTCTGCGTGGATAACACCCAAAAATTTAGATGATATTATATGTAATAATATTGTTTTAACGAGTTTCAAAGGTTGTTACCATACAATTCTGTATGGCAAAGTAACATATTTGCCATACCTTTGTTTCGTGTGTTTTAACTAAAAATATAAATCTTTTCTTAAAATAATATCTATTTTAATAATATCGATTAAAATTTTCTCTCATTTTAGGAAACAATAGGTAGTGCTGTGAGATCGCCGTTCACGACCGCCGTCATAGAGAGTCAGACAAAGAGAGAAAAAAATATTCTACGGCTTCACAGAAAGCAGACAATGTTCAGTAGGACTCCAAAGCAAACCTTTAAACCTATTGCCACCTCGATTATCTAATACGCTCATGGATCCAACTGCAGCATACGATTAGCACTTCAAGTCTTGAGTAACTTATTCAAAATTTGTCCCACACTATTCGATTACAATCCGTACTTAAACATCCCTACATATGCGGGTCGCGTGCGCATCGCGTGTCCCTCATAGCGAATTTAACAATAAAAAGGTTCGGGACTAAAATTGTATGACACTTGGGGTAGGTGAGAATGAATATCAGTAACAACATATGCCACATTTCTAATTTGTATTTTAAGTTTGTTTGTGTTTAAAGAGGTCGTAATTGACACGGTCTAGATTTTGAAAGACCCGATTTCAGTTTGATTTTATGAATGTAGTGTCATATATAACGATCACAGCGTTATGAGTCCAATAAGTTTAAATGTGAATTCTGTAATAGTCTTTTTTCGAAGTATATTTACATAATGCGGTTTTTCCGCATTGCAGAATAGAAAGTGAAAAACACAAATTCTTCTTTTATCTTACATAAACTAACATCTTAGAATGACCTGAGAGATTTTCCATTCACGCATGATCCGATGAACAAGGGAATTAAAGGATCATTTTTTGTTACAAAGATTATGTATACGCACAAATATGGATTTTAATTATAATTACTACTATATATGGCCTTTATTAATGTAAAAAATGTTAGTATGTATACTTGCACGTACACTTGTATATAAGAACCGACGTAAACAGATTTACATAATTAACAAGATACATGTTGTAAGTATATAACTGGTTGATATTCTCAACCGGTTATATACATCATTATGGATTCGCGTATCATACACAAAGATTATATTTCTATAAATATTATTTATGACAAGCAAACTGTCTGTAACATACATAATTTATTAATGCGGAACAATTTTATTTTAAATAAACATTATTAGGTAAGGGATATTAATAAAGATTAGTTAAAATAAAAATCGATTTGTTTTAAGATTGGGTCGTATTTTAAGAAGTATTGCTAAGCTTTGTGTTGTTTGTTTAACGTATTATCATATTATTACATTATGGCTACTATTATTTATATTATACATTTATTAAAATTAGAATTCTAGAAGTCTTTTCTGGCCCTAAATGTTTTAATAATTGACTATCAAATCTGATATATGTATATCATTTTTTATTAATTAATTATATTCCATTTAGAAGGGCTTAAAAATTTGTTTCTTTATTTAATATAGGCGTTTATTGCAATTTATTAACTTCCTTATTACATTTTTATGTAGAGTTTCGAAGCTAGCGAAATAAATAAATTTATGAGCGCAGAAATGTTAAAAGTCATCATTTAAAAAATAACTTAAAAACTCTTTTCAACATTATTATACTTATATTTTAGCAATTTTATGCCTTTATAATAAAAATATGAAGAATATTACTGTATAACAATGTTTAAATTGAAATCTGAATGAAAAAACTAAATTTAACGCTTTTTTTTTAATTTACGGTCTGGTTCTATCAGGGAAATTGAATTCATGACTGAATACCACACAAACTACTAAGCTAGAAATGCGGTTAGAATAATAATATGAATACTCACCCTTTAATAGATATTATACGTTTGAGTCACCCTCTCGGCCGTTAAATAACTGTAATCTAACCAATGAAAAGGTAGAAAGAGTAGTTTGATATTTTGATGAAGTATTGTAAAATTGACAATCAACAGGCAAACGATTACATAAAAAATATTCACGCTCAGCTATCACTATAGTTACCGCCAATAAAAAAGTGTGGTATATTAAAAGTCCCATAATCTACTTGCTCTCTGAACTAAAGTACTGTTTCATCTTTCTGTATTGAATATACGTTTTAAAGAAAACTTATTACTTACAAACAACAAACATTGGACAGATATAGCGATAAAATATTAACATGCTACGTCACTGTACAAATTAAATAGTAATTAAACAGCGAAGGTGTTAGTGAGTTCTCATATATAACTAAAAATCCCACGACCATCAATCTTGCTGAATTTGATTGACTATTAATGTTAAATGGTTCTCTTGAATCCAATATATAAGGGGCATAATTGCTTGAATTAGTTTCGCAATATATATTCTATCAGCCCGTATATTTTGCTCTTCATAATTTGGGCTAGCTTTTGTACTATGTAAGATGAGAATTACTATCAATGGACCTCCGTGATGCGATTTTTAGTTTACCAGATATTTATCATATTTAATGTACGATGTTTGGGGACATGACTGGACACTAGCGTGAAAACATTTCGTTAAACAACTATGTACGAAACGTTATGCACCAATGAATCCTTGTTCAAGCAATGCCGGCTTTACTGGCAACGAGTAATATCGAGTCACTTGTGGTCATTACAAAAAAATCTACGGTGTGTCTTGACCTAAAGGCCTAACACCTTGCAACAAGACATTTCCCACATACAGATCTGATGCGAAGTCCAAGTACCAAAGATTTGTCACACATAACATTAATATCAAATTACAATGTTGAACTAATATTGTGAATAATAATGAATAACTAAACTGATCCACTTAACCACCCTTCCTATAATTTTAATAACCCGCGTAGGGGAGTGAAACTAGATTGGCAATGCGGGTTGGCTTTATCTCCCCACATTCCCCACGCATAGCTTTTTTATTTTGTAACGGTTCAAAATTAACATATTGATTTCAAGATTAACGGTTATACTATATACGTTGTATTTTCGTGTAAAATAATTACATATAACATTTTCAAGACTTCCCTTTATCTTTACCTCCATTGTAGGTGCTTTCCTTCAATTGAATACCCGATACAACAAATAGGGCAGATATAACATCTTGAACTTCTATTCACGATACTTAAAAAATATAAAAAAATCATAGAGATTTAAATCTAGAAACTATAATTCGTACTTATTGCTGTTCCAAAATTAAAATCGCGTGCATCGGCGCGCCATCACGTTTGAAAACAAAATGCTTGCGGCGACCACCGCGGGATTTCTTTGAAATGAGCGACTTTTGAAGCGTATAGAGTAAGAGTTTGATATAATTGGATTAAACTTCGCGAGTGGCAGACCTAATTCTCAACAACTTTTATAAACATTACAAACAAAGATATGTAACTGTAAAAGTAACAAGTAATTGAAAATATCAATTAAAATAACACTGAGTGAAGCTTTACAGTTGTCTGTCGTTGAGGATGATTATTGGAAAATACTCGTAATAGAAAAGCAGTAGTAAATAGGTGTACGTAAAAACATACTGGTTCTCTAAACTGTGGTAATTCTTAAATACCTCATTCGGCGTTTGTATTATATAAAAATATATTTTTATTATAGCCTTTAACATAAAATTGCGTAATCTGTTTATATGGATGGATTTAATAGTATATATTCTTTACATGTCTCTTAGACCATCAGCACGTGTAAGTGTACACTTTGAGCAGCTATATACACGATCTTAATGTTTTAATGTATATAATGTTTCTGTAAAATAATTGAATTGTGTGTAAGTAATATTCAAATACACAAAAATATTTATGTTATCTAGGAAAAGAAGTGTGAAAACATAACAAAACATTTTCCACAACGAAACAATGATAATCGAGCTTTGATTTAATTAACTATTCAAAAGAAAATAAAAGTTTAACAAATAATACAAATAAATATAAAATATTTTTATCTTTTTCCATCTCAAAGCTTAGTGAAAATCCTTTCGTATTTATTGAGTAATTTAAAGTAAGTCTTTAGAATGACATAGTGTATAAAACCTCAGTCACTATCTTGTTTAAATTAAATACACTCAAAGCTCAAAAGCTTGTTGCCACGCCCGAATTCTTACACAATCAGTTGTAAATCGCTCCATTTTGATAAGGAACTTATTTCCTACAACAATATTATACCAATTTGATAATGAATATTACTCAATACTATAAAGATATTTAACTGAGCTAATTCTTAGTTTAAAATGGGAATAAATTATCGATCGGTCAAGCATTTGTGATAATGATAATGGCACTTCCTGACAGCACGAGACTTACAAAATGTATTTGTTTGCTTACACGTTTTGAAGATGAGAATAATCTAACTACTCATAATATACTTAACTTTGGGAAAAGATGCTAAGGCTTCACAACAAAGAATATCTCAGATAACTGGACTTCAAAGAAAAATAACTCGTTATGTAAAGATCAAGAAAACAATAATATCACAGGTGTGCAGAGGTATGCAGTTAATATAGTTATATCTAAAGAAAAACAAAAAATTGAAAAATGTTTTTCTTTAAATGAGTAACAGTTAAAGACAATAGTTATGTCTCAATAAAAGAAAACCAAATGACATCGAACAATTTCTTAAATTAATGTGTTACAAAATGACGGCGTTTTCTTGCGGCTTTGATAGGCATTACATAATGCTCTCGTTTGTTTGGTAAAAAAAAATAAAAATGTACTTTAAAATTGCTTAATACTTGAACAAAATTATGTGTTGTAAGGCAGTCTCAGCCTTACATATATAGGAAATCTGATTTTTAATACCTGTTTGCAGCTATGACAATTTTTTTTTTAAATATCACAATATGATAAAGAAGTGTACTTTAATTATTAAAAAATGACATTTTTGTAAAAGGAGTTCAACATACAGACTTACCAATTCTTTTTTATATCTTGCCACGAATTATGCTGATTAATATAAATATCAATAATAATCAACGTTTTACATGGATTTAAATACCGATACATGTTGCAAGCAATTACATTGGCTTTTTCTGGCAATTAAGGTTTCTAAACCGACAAAGCCGTAGGGCTCGCCTTGACTAGTGAAGGCAAGGAACCTTCGAAAAAACCTTAATGCTTAATTGCTATTTAGAGATGTGGTCTTATTAAAGTCTCTATGACAGACGATATTAATCATAAGTTTTGCAATAATATTGTATTTGGTTTGGAATGCCGATTGTTTATGATTCAGATGTAAAATTACACAACCGTATCTAATACGATTAGGCTGTCTCTGTTAAATTGTGGTTTAAAAGTGGGTTGTATTGAGAAAAGCCGTCCTAAAGTTCCAGCATTAAATTCTGAATACTACAAATTCTATATTGAATTTACATTTTTGCAAGACATTATTATAAGTGTTCTACGAAAAATCAATCACATTTGACCTAAATAAGCTTGACGATAAATTTATGATCCTTATTTTAAGTGCTGGAATAATTTAAATCATTAGCGGAATGTTTATCACGGACATTCAATATAAAATGACAAATTGATTATTATTATCATATACTTAAATACAACATCTACACACTACCAGCTTAAAAGCTGATTCGTGCGAGTCTGTAGGTTTGAAGAAATTACCATCTACCTAGTAATGATCTCTTGTATATGTAACTAAATCGAAGGCATATTTAATGTTGGATCAGCTCAATCTACTCATGGCTCTTGGAGGAAGCGGGCCGATTACATATCAGAGCTTCGTAATAGTACCTCGGCTGTCACCTATGTAAAACTGAGATATGCATGTCAAGACATGTTTTAGGTATTGATTAGTGGGCCCGCAACCCGCATGCTTATCAATTCAAGTAAACATCGCGACTGTACGATATGTAAATGATAAGGCGAATTTGTTTCAACCCAAGTTAAGATAGGGTGTATCAACTAAATCGATTTGAAGTCAACATCTTCTGGTAATTAAAAATTATAGAAAGAATCCTCTTTGTAATATCAGTGTGGTAGTGATACTAGAGTATCATATATATAAAATACTAATATGTTTGTGTAATATCATTGTTGTAAATAAATCATTTACTTTTTACAATTTGTTATTATAATCCTAAATATAAATAATTAATCAAAGATTTGGCTGAAGCAATTAATCTATATGTCGATTTCGAAACTTTTCACAATCCAGGCGACCTGAATATGAAAATTGTCGTTCATAAATGACAGGCAGAATGTATTCACCGACCATGTTTTGAAACAGTGTTATAAATTTCAAATGAGTAACGGCCGTGTTACATACATTTCATTGCAAAAACAATAAAAAAGACTTTAAAATGTCAATCTTGCTGCTTGCTTAACAATTGAAGATAACAATCTCGTGCTTTTGAAACTATCAAATGTGATAACCGCATTACATTAATTTCATTTATCACCAGGATTATGAGTACTAAACTATAAAGTATATAGACATCACTTAGAACTGTATTTTACTATGAAGTAATAACGCTTGTTAAAATTAATTTTGCTGCGTTTATGATTGTTATCTCTGAGGAAAATATTTCTTCGAAACATCTTAGATATCTGTGCGTTATGCGGGGAATGATGTACGTTTTATCGTACAAATATTATACGCAAACCTAGGCCTTCTTTTCTTTTTAAAATTGTAAAGCTTTAGCAGCACTTTAAATGCAGACAATGTATATGTGTCGGCATACATTTTGCGTGGTGAGGGACAAATCGAACATTTACTAGTTACGTTGCATACACTATTTTAATAATATCGGGACGCATGTCACACACAGTCGGTTACCCCCAAGATAAGCTATTTATAGCACGAATTTTTGTTGATAACAGATCTGATAAAATATTTCTTTACAAGTATTTTTTTCTTATTAAATACATATTTTCATCCAACCACAGTATATAAATATATTCCTGACAAAATTTTGAATGCACCCATTATATAACAATTGCGCTAACTGGGACGAAAAGATCCAAAAATTACATCTGCTCATCTATGATTCCAGTAAATTGATTTGATGGATATTGTATTACTACTTAGTGTTTAAAGAGCCCATTATAGGCCACTTATAAACGCCTTGCAAAACTAATCTTATGTAAGGATGAGTAAGATTCAAATGCTATTCGTCGAGCGCCTAAGGTCAGTTGCTCCATCACTTCCTCGTTGGCAACCAGCTTGAATAACCGCCTCTCACCCGAATTAGGCTTGCCTCACATATATTGAAACGGTCAATGAAAAGACAAACACACGTAACATTCAATCAGGGTGACCAAGCTATCGCCACGTTGAAATTCGGTTGTACATTCGGACATGTTGTACATTTTGTGGCTTTGTGGCGTACAATTCAGACATTGTACGAAAAATAATGATTTGATGATTAGCAAGTACTTTCAGCATATGTCATTGGATTGAAGCTCTTCCTATGGTGCCGCCTTCTTTATAATTGTCAAAATGATGTAATAATGCAGACAACGATGTAAAATAATTCATTGTATTATTTCTTAAATGAAATTTATAATAATACTTACCATAATGCTGAATGAACTAAGACAAAGGAACGCACATACGACGCAAAACCAACAACAGTATAGCAAGATTCGTTCAATATATTTTTAGGTTGATATGTTAATCGAATAATAAAATAAATTAACATAAACAGTAGTGGTACATAGGCACGATTATCAGTACCGCATTGCAATTCAACTTTCAAGGCTAAGCCGATCATAGAATAACAAACAGATATAGTACCAATATTTAGGCATGGCGTATACACATATATATTTTCAATTGCAATTTAAAATGCTTACAGGAAAAAGCACAGATAAATACGTAAAACGTTTCAATTAACACAGTTTTGATAGTTTACATATTTCTTAACATATCTTATAACATCAGAAAGCGCCGCTTTGTTCCGATTATTAAATAAGTTTATAAAACATTTTTAGTTATATATGATTAAAAATACTTAAAATAAATTATAATTCTTAACTTAAAAATATATATATATATCTGCGAATATATTTAATAATGATTATCTATGCCCTCTGTTCAATATTATGGAGAGTCGAACAACACGCCAAGAACACGCTCCTTTTTTATAACCTATTAAAAGCACATACAAAAACTTTTATTTGCAATGATTACTCTCCTAAAATAGGCAAATAAATAAATAAAAAAGAAAGAAAAAATACTTCTATATCAGTTTTATACCTAAAATAAATTATGCGGAAAATGGAAAACAAACAACTTAGGCCCAAAAACTATAAAACAAAGCCTGGATATTGTATTTCTTGTCCTTATCATTCTAAAGTCTCTAAAAATAAATAAACATGACGAAACATTCTTAAAGGAATAAAGACTGTATGTACCTATATATAGAAGTCAAACACTTTTGTTTAAATTTACTTTCTTTAGCACCGTTTTATTCTTAAGACAACAAGAAATCGCAATACTATAAGTAACGTTTCCATTAGACTTATTCGGTCTGCATTAGAAGTGGTAATTTTTTTTTGAATTTGCAGTTAAGCCGAATCAAACAGCTCAACACTCCGAGAACACACTAAATATTAGGGTAAACAAAGTGAATGTTGATACCTCAATTATGAACTTTCCAATGTCACATATACAAAGCATTTTAAATACAACGTTCGTAAAGCGAGGTGTGGGGTGCCGGATGTTTATTCATAACAAGTACGTACAGAAATAGCGTTGCAATCCCTATATAACCCTTTTGTTTTAAAATAAATAATCGATTTTTGAATTTTCCTTTAAGCTTCGGGCTGAGTCTTCATAAAATTACATTTGTTTTTCAGTAAATTTATGCGATGTGACAAAAATTGCCAAACCCCTGTCAGAGCTTGGAAACTAGTCAGATAGTATGATAATACACATAACGTTAAAACGAAACGTTTTCTTTAGTAAGGATATCATTTATATTTTTAGTCTTTCGTTACAGGCAATGCAATATTTTAGTGTATTGATAATTTAGGAGTAATAATAGATTATCAATATCAGTAGTGACACATGAAAAATAACCGGTTGCAATTTCGTATGCACAAAAAGTATTTAAAAATTACCAGTTCAATAAATACTGAAATGTGCTTGTCTAACGCTCCGATGGTAATTTCTCCCAATGAAATCAGGCGAATATATTAAGTCGTCGATATGTTTCACAGAAAACTAGGTCAGCCGGCGAAATCTTCCTTTACTTAAATTCCATTGGATAAAGGAATACGGTAGATAGCAAAACCAGTTTTTCAACCATTACGAATAATTTAGGTTAGATATTTTGTTAGGTTTTTCAAGGTCTTTATTTCTGATTAAATTAAGCAGGAAGTCGTTGGATACAGCATAATTATTATCAGTATTGTTTCTTGTATAACAAGCTAATTAAAAGCGACGTGGATAGATAAATTAAAAGGGGAATTAAATTAATTTGGCCTTTATGTGGTTCGTAATATATGATTATTTGTAATTTTTGTACTGATTTTGTTTTTAATAAATCCCAACATCTAGTCTGTTTGAACCGTCTATTCCGGAAATACTACATATATGTGTGTGTTATATATAAAGGAACGTGAAGTATTTCTATTTTATTATTATTATACTTAAAATTATAAATATATTATTCACTTTCCTTGATTGCAATTAGTAAATGTAAATTTAATTGTCGTTAGCATTTCAAAATTCAGTTACTAAGAGAATCATTTTAATTATATTCACCTATATCAAAGATAATTAGTGCCAATTCACTGCCTTTACGTATACACAACCTTACCAAAGGTAATCCGTAATTCAACGTCAAAATTAGATGCAACCGGAAGTTTTTAAGTCGCTTAATTCACCTCAAAATGTTAAACTTTTGTCGATGTGAAAACAAGTTTTATATGTAATGAGTTTTTTATAAATTAATTCATTGATAGAAAACAATTTTTTACACTTTAATATTCATTTCAATCACTTTATGTCGAACTTTACGTTAATGTAGATTTTGATCGTATAATTAAAAAAGGAGTATAACTATGTTAATAATGTACATATTTGCTTGATTTTGTCTTATTGATTTCGGTGAAATTTAATATAGTAATACTTCTAACTTTATTTAAATAGAGTTTGGTGTAAGTAAATTTTAGCAAAAGAGTTTTGCTTAATTCTTATTAAATTATAGACTTCATCTCACTATACAGTAATCAACGGCATCCATAATTATCAATGTCTTGCTGATATGTACATATACGGTAATCTTCAACTTCATTATCATAGTCCGACGCCCTATAATGTAAATAAACAATAATGTGTACAAAATATTGGCATTAATTTCAATATGTTCATAATATGTTCTCCGAGCTGTCTTCATTTTAATGAGTAATAAAATTACGGGTCTCGCAAATCTTTGAGTAAAGATAACTTTATATATTTCAATTCTTCTAGAATTACAAAATCATACATAGTTTAATATTAATTCATTTGAGGAAAATAGGATTACGAGACAAAACCTCTTGATTATGACGTGAATTTATTACATTATTTACATATGACGTAACGAGCGCTTTTCGTGATCGACAAATAGGTCACGTATTCGCGTAAATAAGGCAATATTTGGAGTAAAAGGGAAATTATATAATATAATTTAATAGGGAAACACCTTCACACACACATGATTCTAAATTTATTTATATAAAACTAAACTACTCACTAAGTAATTATGATATAATCTGTAATTGGAAATAAAAATATTTAGTCTATTTGTTTTACGTAAAGTGTTAGGATTTTAATACTGAATTAAAGTTGTTATTTTGATTTATTATAGTGTTCAAATAGAATTAAATAGCTTAATTGCAATTCCAACCTAAAGTCCAAGCTTGAGAATTATATAAATAAGTTTCTTTGTGCGTTTGCCTTCGCGCTTAATAACCAATACGTGTTCAAATTTACTAAGATCATTTAAACATCAAATAATACTAATAGATCGTTCTCTACTGGTTAATAAATATCAATAAAAAAAACTTAGCCGTGAGCTGGATCAATCACCTATGAACTAGCATGAATCGGTCATGCAACATGCATGGCTAATGTATCTCAGGGTAACTGATGTAATTACATAAAAAATGCAGTTACGTAATTTCATGACTATTTTATATTGATCACGAGCTCGTGATTGGTTTTAGTACCCTAAGCCAGCAAGAGTTACGTAGTATTTGTACCGAAAACGATAAATATATTAGTTAAATATGAGGAAATGAAGATTGTATATTAAAATATATAAAATAAGTAGATTAAATGATAAATTTCAAAGCATTACACATATTCTTAACACATGTTTAAAAATACGTACATTATATAGCATTAACCGTTTAATTCGTAAGTAGTTCCTATATAATTCATCCATCACCACTCGTATCAATTTAATATTAATTTGTAGTAATAAGATGCAATGTCAGTATCAAATAAACAACGATACAAGACGACAGAGAAGGCAGAGACGCGTAGTCCTTGATAAAGCGGTGAAGGTCCCCCAGACCGATTAGGAGCATGAGGAATGACCAGCCACGGTGGTTTTGTGGTGCGCTTTCGGCTCAGCACTTTTTTACGAACGTGAGTGAACTCAATGCAAGCGAATGTTAGTTATGAACAGAGGAATAATGGGTACCCCTCGGCCTTCAAAAGTGGTTCTTGCAAATGTAAGTTCTACGAAGTTACATCTAATGAATTGATCCCATACCTAGAGACAAACTAGCTGGGTAGTTTTTAGTCGATTACCTCGTCTTTGGAAATCCATAATAATCTGCTTTTTTGTCTGTACCTGTAATATACAAAGTTCATCGTTAATTTTCAAAGAAACATCTCATCAATATCGACAAAGCAGAAAAAACCACTTAAGAAGACATGATTTAGTTTTTATCGATTGTAAACCGACACTTGAGGGTCATCTAGAAGTCCGTAAAATCATTTTTTTTTCTATAATTATGTATGTTTCAATAAGCCACAAGTTAATTGGACATGTCTTAGTTTTTTTTATTAAATACAGGCCATTTATTTTTGTCTTGGTTAACATTATACAATAGTGAGTGAAATTCCAACCGGAACTTATGCAATCTCTAAATTAATGCAACATTAAATGTAATTTCCGGGTCAATATGACAGTGGCACTATAATATACTAGCTGCTTCCCACGGGTTCACTCGCGTTATTGAGGATACCTATGCCTTTGGCCTATAACCTTCCTCGATTAATTGTTAATGAGATTAGCGTGTTCAACCAAACAAAGTTTTCACCTGGTGAAGAGAATCTGTGTTATAATTGTAATTAAAGTTAAATAATTATTTAACTTGTTTAAGATTAAAATTAATTAATTTAGAGAATCGTATTAAAAAGATTACCAATCAGAATTAACAGAACGTGGTTTCAGTCAAATGTTATTATTAATTTGTAAAAGACTTGGTTGGTAATTATTTTCATAAATTTATGCTCGACTTGAACCTGAGTATGTTAAGTTTAGATAAGTGTTCACAGGAAAAAGCCTGCGAATCAGTGTGATTAGTATGTTTGTGCTTCTTCTCTCCCATTAGCTCATTCAGGCTTTCTTGGAAAAATACGAACACAAATACTGAGTTAACTCTCGGTACAATTCCGTTGCAGGGCGATAGTTAAATCCATTGCGGCGTCTTCTAGTCTTTATTTAAACCACGACTATCACGTGACTGAAATAAGGAATGTATAGTGTGTACAGCGAAGTGTTTGTATAAGATTAGGTACTGAAGTGGTGTTAAATGTTGTAGTAGAGGGTTTGCGTGGGCCAAACAAGCAAGACCGGTCCCCAGGTGCCGAGCCAGCTCTGCAACTCTTTAACAATTTATTTTAATTACAATCCATATTGATCAATATTTTATACAATTTACGCTTACGGAGCTAATTTCCTTGTCTCATATTCTTTTGCATTTCAATTAACAATAATCTTCCTCATCGATATCCAGTTATGCGGTAATTATACATACAACAATGTAAGATTGCTTTATTTGAATACAAATGAAAAAACTTACGCGTAAAATAACATAATATAAACATTATTAACAAATATCTTGGCGGTTAATAATGTTTTTAAAAATGGGAATTAACGTTTTGTTACGCTAATTCACTAGATCAATTTTGAGTTTTTATATAGTAAATGGAAAATAAAGTAGTAATTAGTTGTAATTAGGTTAATTGAATTCTCATAAATATATCATGTTACAATTTTTTTACAGAAGAAAATACATAAAAACACATAGCAGTGACGCTGCTCAACTTAATTTTCGTAAATAAATATTTTATTGTAATACACACGATACACATTATAAACATGATGCTAATGATACGTTTTGAAAGAACAAAATGCTGATTAGAAATATTTTATTTATAATTAAAATACTTGGCCAAATTTATCTTTCACATATGATGGTCAAATTATTAAAATTCTATAATATTCTGGTTTGAATTTCTTACTTTTAACTAGACTATTTTTAATCTAGATTCTTTTATAACTTATTTTTCATTGTATAATAAATTATTTTACGAAATATTATATATGTAAGTGTAATAACGCGAACATTGCTTAATGCATTATGATAAACAACGAGGTAACTCATAACGATTATTTTCACGACTACGAGTTAATGACATGACTAAGCTTCGCGGTCATACATTTTCTTATAATTATTTAATCTTGTGTAATATAACTTACTACATGTCATGGAACACACATTGGTTTTCGAGGCACGTTTTTAGGCACAAGTTTTGTACGTGCTGGTAGGCGATAAGGCTATAGACAAAGTCAATGTCAGCTGTCACATCGTTTATGTTTTGTTAAATTCGTTTTATAAACGCTGGTGAGGCAGTGGGAATGATTATGACATTATTTTTCTTCAGAAGATCCATTCTGTTTGTACCAAACTGATATAGTTATGCTTCAGTACACCTTAGTTTAGTATAAAGCGCGGAGAAATTCATAGAAAAGCTTTATCCAGTTCTACCTATTCATTTTGAAATCATAGAAAAACTTGTTCTAGCAGATGCTTTAAGCGATTGGATGATTATGTGTTTCTTTATTTTTGTAAAAATCGAAGGCGAACAGGTGTAATTTTACTGGCAGATTATTCTGTAATTTTTATGCGGCACATGGAAAGGAACTCTCGATGTACGATATATTCGAAATGTTACCTTGAGGATGTCTTGTTGTATTGAAATATATCACCAAATGTGCTTATGTAGCGAACTCACTATAATTGATAAATATAAGCAACTGCCGACTCTACCGTTGTAATTTTTTTTTAAATTGCTCTTAAAATCACACACTTGTCGTCAGTTTTTGTCATATATTTTTCAGTTTCTGACAGTTATAAGAATAAATGTTCATGCTCCCATTTAGTTCTAAGTACGTCCACAACTTGCTACTACTTGATGTCCATATTCCTTGCTTGCCTAGACTACTAATAATTTTACACCCTTCAAATCATTGTGTGGGCTTTTGAGCAGCGGTTTTATCTAAATAAATTAAATAAATTTACGCAATGCTTTTTGCACACTTGACATTTTCCTACGTATCATTAGTTATTCAACGTTTTTTGTTTCGTTTTTATCAGGGCGAGGCAGACTGGGCGTTACGGGAAACCAGTTCTTGAGAATGATGAAGTGTCTTATTATGTTTTTTAAGGGCCAAGAGCATATCGTCTGTGGTTGACCTGTAGACTCCAGAGTGCGTATGCCTTGACTAGCCTTGATGAATGGGGTTTGCATTTTCTCCATCTGCATAATTACTTATATGCGGTCCAACAGACTAATTTATAAAAAAATCACCGTGAGACGAGATTTTAAATAGTGGTTTGTAATATCTTAGTTTATCACATAATTCCAAAACAAACGCAAGGAAGGAGTATTCAATCTAGTTTCGACCAATTCTAAGTCGAGGTTAGCTTAAATAGGAAGTTATTTACTTCCTCACCCATTGACTTCCCCATTAATAGGTTGCATTTATTGGTGTCGCTTCCTTGATGTGATCACGTTTTTTATCTTTGACGCTTCCTTATGACAAGACGTAGGAACCCTCCTCATCATAACAATTGTTTCATACAATATACAACTTTATTTTATTTTGGAAATAAATTATTTTATAAATAATTGCACTATTTTATTATAAATATTATTCAATTTCTTTCACTCAAACTGTTTCTATCTTTTGAAATCTTTTGAAAATTTTTTGTATCAAGTATTTAAAACATTAATCATTTGGCAATCAAGATCACATTTGGAACCTTATAACAAAAGTCGACTCATAAGTCTCGGAGGCCGATGACGTCACTTCCGTCTCGATTACTTCCGCTCGGAAGCGCACAGCTTCCTGTCCTCGAGGCCGTTGCCGCATGTACTTCTGGTGATTTTACTACCTGGACCACCTAAATTATAAGTGGTGCATGAATTAAAAGTATTGAGCTTCTAAATATACATGGATATCAAACATAAATCAAACGGTAGATTTCAAATTATTTGTTTTTTATTATTATTATATTATTATTAATTGTAAAATAATCAAATATATATGTAAAAATAAACTGTGTCATGTTTCACCTCTAGATATCTAAAATATCTATGCCTAAAATATAAAAAATGTTGAATTTAATTAATAAAATATGTCTTAAATCTTTAAATATGCATAAATTCCGTCTCCAGTTTTATTGACAAATTAAGAAAAATTGCGAAACATAAATTAGATTAACTATTGTATAATATGCTTGAATAATAACAATAACTATATACATTTCGCGTTTGGTTATTTAATATAGCCCTTGACCCAATGCAGATGGTGCAAATGGAACTTTTAAAACTTGCCTAATACAGCGGTGTGTCAACATTTGTCTTCATTATATGAATTCATATTACATAAATTCTGTTAAAGACAACCATAACTAAGTGTAAATTGCTCCTGACGACCACACAGTTAATATTCTGTATCTGTAGTTTAGACTAATTGCTACAATTAAGATTTATACCGATAAAAGTACTCATCAAAGCTTTTTATGTTATATAGGATGTACACCGGAGGAATTTTATAACACCGGGATAATAGATAATAATTAAGGAAATTGTTATAAAAAATATATTCCAATTTTCGTGTTGCAATTTTGCTAGATTTACAGTGTAGACGATCCAGTTGGCGCAATGTTCACCATTCCGGACTGCCGCACAAAGAGTCCCGTATTCGATCTGGTATAGTCAATATACCGGATCGATCCATATATTTAATAAAAACCATGTTTGTCGCAAGTAATATTTAAGCTTTTAAAATGCACTAATTAAAGTAGTTATATATTTCATATCTGTTTGTTGGTTAAGCTTATACTATTGATTAAATTAAACCGAGCATTACTTTTGCAATCCACTTTACATTGTAGGTGTCTTTGATACATAAGTACGAAATGTTAAGTTTAGTATTTCGAGCTTACTTGCAATTCAGGCTGTGTTCGTTCAACATATTTTAAATCTACGATTCGAGTTTTAGTGCGGTACAGTTTTTTTTATGGTTTCGATAGTACATCTATATCTTGTATCTCTAGAAGCAAGTAAAAGCTTAGCTTCCAAATCAGAGGAGACATGAAAGACATGACCTTCACAAAATTAAACGAGTATGAGTCCACCACAATGAATCTAACTCTCCTAAAACTCTTGATTATCAAAAATGTATGTTTATACTGCACTATGTGCACTATAGCACTTTTTTATCCATCAAATTGTGTTTACGTATGTCGGAAAAATGGTAATGGGCAGGATATGTGGGAAGACTACAAGATAACCGCTGGACTCAACATATAACAATGTGGCAAAGCCCTAAAGGTAAGAGGAAGCAAGGATCACTTGCAAGATGGGAGGTAGATATTCAGGCAGTGGCAGGCAAGGAACGGCTCAAAACTGCCACAAACAGAGAAGGATGGAAACACATGGAAAAGGCCTTCACCCTTCAATGGGGATTCATGCATTAATAAAAAATGTCATCTAGATATATTATATAAGATGTATAATATTTTCGACATTGTGCGTTGCAATTTTATTTATAACTGACATTAAATTTAAATTTAACCATATGACAATATATGTTATGAGCTTAATTATGAGTTATAAGCTTTTTTTTATTTTTTATATTTCTTATTTATTCTATGTCGGCAAAAGTCATACAATGTAAACGATACAATCAGAGTTATTTATTTTTTACGAGAAATATACCGAGGAGGTTCGTGAACAATATACACTAATTATGCAACGGATTGCGATTGCTTAACCGGTGCAACATTGCTTACATAACTGCATTGGCTTAATCCGTGCTACTAACTCGTTCAGATGCAAACTGCATGACTAATTTTAGTAGACTTTGAACTAACACATGACAACATCTATAAAGCTTAAACGTTCCGGGCAATTAAAATTTTATAACCGCATGGAAAAATATTCAATCGTGCCGAAAATAGTTACTACATAATTTTCAATGTATTGGGTCTGTGCTTGATCTTTTCCTTCTGTAGAATGAACTGAAAATTCCTGTTCGTCTAACCTGGGCTTACTAGCTACTAGCTCATGAAAATACAGTGAAAAATCTATTTACTTTTCTTACAGACAAATTGTAAAAAAACACACGCAATTTGGAACTTTGACCCATTATGGTTTGTTGTTGGTTGGTATTTTACCACGATTTGTATTGGTATATATTTTTTTTTTTTTAAGTTAAAGCATAGTACTACATTGCTTTAACATAAGGTAATGGTGGCGATTCTGATGTACACACTCTAAACTAAAAATCTCTAAATTTAGCTTTAGATCTGTCAAACAGTTTTAGAGAGCGTAACCTATTATGTATATTTATATCTCTAAATTGATAGCAATAAGGTTTAAATTGTCAAAGTAGAAATATATAGAATAGGTTACACACGTTTGACACACGTTTAATAAATCCACAATAAATCATTAGGCATTAACAATATATTAACATATTAAGATTAATATACAAGTAATGCGTAAGTTATTTTAACTGTGGTCCAATCAATCTTCGAAATGTATATTGGAACGTAAACGAACACTTTACTGGCAAATTTATTTTAACGCAACTCGGCATTTTCGGCGATCACAAATATTTATTTTATTTGTAAACCGTGAATTTAACATTGAACGGTCAATGAACTAACGGATTTTACGTTCAGCTTAGTACAAGCTTCGCGGTTTTAAAGTGCTCCATACTAAATTCATAGGAACAATTTCTTGTATAATTATAATATATTGCGGGTCAGTTTTTAAAAGCGATGTAGAAGCGATCTAAGTAATGCTGGAGTACAGGTCTACAGTGAAGCAACCGAGTTGATGTAAATTTTTAAATTTTAATATTTTCTGATATGTTAAAACTATGATTTATTCTTATACTATAGACGTAATATGAATTTGAATTATGACAAGTTAAGAAATAGTCTATAACAATTAATTTGTGAATCTTTTCATACAAGGCCAGACAAAATTTAAAGCGACCGTGTCCCAGATTTCTCACATTCTGATTTAATGAACGCCTATCAAACTCCTTATTAAACAAACCTTCTACAAATCAGTCTTAAAAAGAGGTTGTATGTGTATCATTTTCCCAATTTAACATTGTCGTAGCGTTCGAATAAGACAAAATAGTCATATTCCATACTACATATAAAATAGATTATCTTCAGTTTTGATTCGTGAAAGCTTTGAACTTTGTAACATTAAAATACAGTGCGGCCTCACCCTTAAACGTTAAAAACAGGTTACGGCTTTCTTTGATATCGCAAGAGTGTAGAGGCGAAATGCGTAAATTGCGGGCTTAAGGACACTTCGTTATGCATTATGCTGGGATAATGAAACTTTTAAAGTTTAGTTTAGCTTTGAATATTGTAGACATTTAGACTTAGATTAGTTCGACTTTTAACAATTACACTCTAAGCCTTGGTGGGTATCTTTTTTTCAGAGTTAAATACTAAAGTAGGTTAAATTGCTAAAATATTCCATACCATATGAATGATAATATCGGACTTTGAAATCTTTGATAGGTGCGCGATATGACCCAAGAATCACTGGTGCAGGATAGCAGTCTGACGTGGCTAATCGAGGCAGAGGGGAGATCATCATCAATTCAAATTTTGTTCGGAACGTCGGTAGCTCCTTATGTTCTGTAAAATGAATCTTGTACAAGTGTTTTTATTGGCTGGTAAGTAATACCATTTTAACCCTACAGACGCCAAGTTCATATAAGCAATAGGTACGCATTCCATTAAACATTAAGAATAACAAATACCAAATACTCTACACACAAAGAAATTCCGTCGCTCCAAATTCACCGGTCCAGTTAATTGGCGTAGAATTCCACGAAATTATACATGGTTTTGAATACATTTTTAATAATTCAATAATAGTTCTCATTATAGGTTAAGATTGGCAGGGATTACAACAAAAATTTCGACGACCGTGGTGGCGAAATGGTCACCATGCCGGACCACCAAACAGTAGTCCCGGTTCGATTCCCGGTACAGTAACATAATTAGTGGCTGTGATGTTGTTGTTATATACAATATGTATTAAGTATATATGTAAGTATAAGTTTATCAGCTGTCTTGGTACCCACAACACAAACTATAAATAGCTCTCCTTGGGGCTACATTTCATACCGTACGAGTATACAATGTGTCCTGATATTATTTAAATTATTAAAATATAGCGTTATTATTTCTTTATAATAATTATTATATATTTAGGTCCTAAACAGAAGTAACGTTTTGCTTTATATGTACCATTAATCGATATACTATATTATAGGTCACAGTGACTTATTATTAGACGTTGAAAGACTTCTGATTACTATTTTAAAGCTAAGTCGCGCCATTCTTTACAACATTATAATTAATCCACCATAAGAACGATTTATGATTCTGATTACTTTGTTACAATATACTTATATCAATTGATGCCCATCCGGACCAATACTAAGAACATAAGTCTAAGTGCATTGGATACATTCCAAAGAAGGCAGGACACCTGGACTGGCTCCATCCACCATCTTAAATAATAATCTTAATAATAAAATAAAATAAAAATCACTGAATTTGTTTATAATGTCATACCCCATTTTCATAAAAAATAAATAAATCCAATTGTAGAATTGGCAGAAAGTCAACTAAAGTCACAACTTAATCCGTTAATAAAGTGTTTTTCTTTAAATAACTAAAATCAATAAAGTATTTATGGAAAAGTGCAACGAAAATTACATTTATAACATATAATTTTACTCGTTGACTCTTTATTTAGTGTCTTAACGATCAAGGAAATTGGCACCGAAATTTACGCATCACGCTGAGCTAAATATACGTATCGCGTATTCCTCATTATATATGTCGTATGTGTACGGTATATGTCGGTATCTTGGGCTACACAAAGAAGCCTTGTTCGTGAACCAACGAAGGCCAACCAGACGAGTTCTCGCGTGCTTAAGCGCATTTTGAGGTTCACGGCTTTAGTATTTTTTATATTATGGCCCCGGATTTAAGCTGGTGTTCAGTTAGTCCAGCTTATCCAGAAAATTATTCCAGTGGAAATAGATATTTACTTCGATATTTTTAATAATAACCTTGTACATTATAATTCGGTAACCAATAAATCTTTACATTTTATTTCGATAGAACAAATCCCATCAACATAAATATTATATAGGGTAAAACAATATTAAAATATAAATCATTATTGACTCTCCGACAAAATATCGAGATCTATACGAGACTTTAAAATCATACTTCAATTTTTTGATACGAATTGTGGTAATGAAATCAGTTGCAAATACCAATGAAAACTTATCATTTTTAGTGTCATTCAAACTTACTTTGTATATAAAATACCTGTTGTCAAAATTGTTCTCGGAATTGTTTATTTTTTAGAGCATAACAAGTAGTGTAGTGATTACGTACGATTATGTATGATTATGTACAGAATTGCTATAGCCAATCTCTTGAATAAGGTCAAGGACATTTGGCGGATGCCCGCGTATTCCATGCCAAAATTTTATACTCATTACATTTGTCTGAGTAGTCAGCTGGTATTAATGGATGTGCGATAGTAACTAATTCATTCATGAAGAGTTCAATTGAATTCAGATTCTTCAGTGTAAAGTATGTGTCTACATTAATGAAAATCTGTAGTTTCAGCGTTACTAAAGTAATTTTACTGATTAAAGTATTTTTGCTTCAGAAAGACTCAGAACGTTCTAAATCAAAAATAATAAAAAAAGGCCAAAGAAACGGTTACAATCAAGAAGGACTCAACTTCATTGAATTAATATCATTTAATAAATGTTATAAAATGTAAAATATTCGCCAAGTGGCTAAAACATACGCCTATCAAACCCGACGTCGAGAAATGGATTGATATTTATTTGTGCGTAATTAATATTTTAATAATGATCTAAGAAACAGATGCAGTCTGAAGTCAAGGCATTAGTATTACTTCGTAGTCATTCGTATATAGTCGTAGTTCTATCCCTAAAACCTACTCGTATTACCATCCTGGTTATTATATTAAGGTTTCCAATATATTTCGCATTGGTATACCCGCTATACAATATAGCACAAATCTATCAAATACAACTTTGTCATTATAAAGGAAAATATAACAACCAAATATTTTGTGACTTACACTAATAAATTCTTGATATATTTATAGTATAACACACACGCGTTATAATGCGTCCTCAACATAATAATTCCAAATTATTTGTTTTAACTTTCTATACCATGCGTAGCAATAGCATAGATACAGTATTAGAGGTAGACATAAAATATTCATAGAAGCACTTTTAATTAGCATTTGTTCGTTATGTGTCCTTGGTATAAGGATACCGTGCTTTATCTACCCATGTTTATCAACTTAAAATGGTGGACAATTCACTGACATTTATATAGTTTTGGGGAATACTCAATCACACTTGGAACTATGAGTCAATATAGATTATATTTAAGATATACGTCAATTATTGTTATAAATAAAATCTTCATAAAATCAGTCGATACTATATGTAAACGAGAAAAAGGTATAGTTGTCTGAAATAAGGAAAAATATGTATCGGAAAAGATGAAAATGCAAGATGTTTATGCAGTGTTTAAATGTTAATATGTACATTGAATATGTCACGGCCGTTCACCGATTCTGTATCCGTTTTATAAACATACTTCACACATTAATATTCTATACGTAATTTGGCAGAATCTTATTATAATTGTTAAGTGTCGCAGTATAGAAATTGCTTTAATTAAAAAGAAAATACTAGATACCTTAAAGTCAAGGAAGTACCTTTTAGTTAAACTTCATTTATAATTTTCCTTTCATTAAGTAAAAATTAAGAAAGAGAAAGAACACTTTCCAATTCGCCAGATGTGAATCGTACGCCATAATTTTGTTCCTCTGTTCGAATAAGTTCTGTAGTTAAATATCTTTCTTTTAATAGTTTATTATAATATTTTTATGTTAACTCTTCTATAACAAAATCTGTTATTGGAGGGAACAACAAATCATAGATCATCAAAGTATAGCCGAGCTAAATCCGATTTTGTTTTGTTTTCTATAATTTTTCTTCACATAAATGTGCCTGAAGTCTATGGTCGTAGAGGAATTTGGCAAAGTTTTAAACAAAACCAGTGCCAGGACGGGTTTCTCAAACCAGTGCAAGTTTTTATACTCGTAAAAGCACTTACGCTAACCGCATCATCTCAAATGGAACAATAAAAGTGAAACACCGAGATGCAATATAGTACATTAAACTTGGCTCGGCTTTTAATGGATATTAATTAGTTTCTCCGTCGGATTTGTCTTTATTCTCAATAACGGAGCTGGTCTTTGTTATATAATCATAATAATAGCTATATTCAATTCCATAAACACAAACAAATATTGACATTAATGATAAACAGCGTAAATGTGATGCAAAAAAATAAAAAAAAATGCCTGTATTATGTGGTGTAAAAGCCACTTCCAAATAATGAGAACTTTTCATCCAGAGCTGTTGTTAACCACCTTTCGCCTGCTATCATTACGATTTCGTCAACTCACACAAGACCGGCCTCTCGATCCTGGCCATTTTACCACTCTTTGTGTTCACCTATCATCATTACACCTGGCCATTTCTCTTGAGAGGTTGTCTCTTTGAACACTTTTGTAACAAGGTTCGATTTCCAGGAAAAAAATCTTTCGGCTTAAACTTATCACCTACTTCCCATGAAAGTTCTTATAATAAGCAGACTCAATATCTTTTTCATGATGCTTTCAGCTTGAATCTGTGGGAAAGATGACGTGTAAAGACAGAGGATGAGTGTAGTCTGCGAGACAATAGATCGAAACGTTTAGGGAAGTGCGTGACCAGCCTCATAACTTGCGGTCGCATAAAGGGTTGTAACAAAATCATCGATAACTTTAAATAATAACGAATGAGGTGGACAAATTCCTTCAAATGGATGTTGATCAACCAAAATATACTTATTGCCGGTTATCACGTCCTCAAACAACTTAAGGGGAAACATTAAGGCACATAAAAATATAAGACAATCATTTTTAAAAATAAAGTAAAACAAAGTTAACATTTAGAAACAATAAAATTATGACAATTGTATATTTATTTGTTTTGAACTATGAAACATATACCGCAGATGTAGAAATACAGCAACTTCATGTGAACTTGAGCAAAATAATTAATGATCACACTCGCGTGGTTAAAAAAAATATAATATATTTTGATTTCAATTTAACCAACGTTGATTAATATAAACAAAACTTCATCGACGTTTAGCCACATCACTTTGCGGTAAGCCTGGCGCGTCTGTCGAACTATAAAAGTGCATTGTACACCTCTTGGAAAATGTACGTCATACTGCATTTACATATAGGTACTAACTATACGTTTGTCACAAGACGTGTCTCGACTCGTAATATCTTAAGCCTACAAAATACGCTTCGAATTGTCATTTTAACACATTCGTAAAGATAAATAGAATGAAATTGTTACAACAATGAAACAATAGAGAGAATTTGTTTTCGGAACGCGGCTCTGAGTTAAAATCATTTATTCCGATCTCGACCTCTGACGTTTCTCCGAAATAAAACAAAGGAACCGAGATGTTTTGGCTTTTCTATTCGCTAGTTAAAGCTGTTTCAAATTCGCAGATCGATAAAATCGCTTTGTGCGATTCGAATACTTAACTATTGGTACGATACGATATAATTATTAATTTGTTTTATTTCATATAAATAATACACATCCATTTCCGAGTTAATATATTGTTTATATATTCCGCATATTGGCAATGTATTTTGATAAAATATTTGTTAGTAAGCGCATCGAAACTATTAGATTTTTATAGATAAAAAGGCTCACATAGTCAGAAATCCCGCGAGAATTTTAGTGCTTAAAGAAATTGATTGCCTAAAGCCAAGATAAGGTGCATCAATTATATAATTTTGGCAAATTATTTTACGCTGTGTTCGTTTTATTCGTACAGAAAGCCAACCACGTAGAGATATAATCAAAGAGATCCGCTTACAAACGTGATCGCATTTCACAATAAGGATTTTGTTAGCTTTGCGAAATACTCGATTGGTTGCCTAGGTGTCCTATAACGTAAACCTGAGTATCATGAGGTAAACGAAATTAAGTTTGTATAATTTTAAATCTGATACATTTATAAGTAGGTCGGTAAAATGAGTGTCTATTAAAAAATAATTATGTTTCAAAGTTATGATATAAAACGGGAATATTTTGATATATTAACAAAGATGTTTTGGTAAAAAAAATCTATTTTGCTTTTAGATGGTGAGAAACATTTTTTGTGCCTTAAACATTATAATACCCTGGTATCTTCATCTCATATTTTCACCCAATAAAGCGCCAAGATTATGGAGTCCCGCCCCGTCCAATGTCACGTTTTGAGCAACTTCATTTCAATTCCCTTTTTCCCTGGTATCTTATTCTAAAATCTAAGTATTTATTTACCACCCTATACGTTTTATTAATACAAAATTGTTAATATTTTTAACAAAATCACAATCACAAAGCCTATTATATGCGTTATAATTCATGTAACCTTACTATACAGTTTTATAGTTCCAAGAACGTAACTTTTATGTCCGTTGCTTAATGTACTAGTCATTAAACAATAATTACAAAATAGAAGAAAAACATGTTCTTAATGTTAATATTAGTTTCCATAAACACAAATGTTAATTAATAGTTTATAAATACGTAGATACGTGTTTAAGGAAACTAATAATTACTAAAATTGACGAGAGATATCGTCTATACTTAATGACATTATTAGTGGTATCCAATGGAGCACTAGATTATCAAGCCTCAGGTCATGCATTCAAATACCGGCAATCGATGTTAATTTTTATGTGTGCAATTAACATGTGCCTTTAAAGTGAAGTAACACATCATTGTGAGGCTTGCTTCAGACCCAAAATTTTCGATGTTTATCAGATAAAGGTACCTTTAGACTCTAAAGCATTGTTTTCCAACCTGTGGGTCGCGACCCCCTGGGGGGTCGAAGCTTCTGTAGGGGGGTCGCCAGAGGTCGAAAAAATGGGTATTTTAGTAAAAAAACAAAATTAAAGACAAAATGTTAATGGTAATACTGTAACATACACCTACATACATGATAAAAAACCGAAGGTCAAGGGGGGTCGCGAAATATTTTTTTATACCAGGGGGGGTCGCATCATGAAAAAGGTTGAAAAACACTGCTCTAAAGTGTTATTAAAAATAACTAGTGAAATCACATGCAGAAATATGGCTTATGTCGGCTGAAGGCTATTTTGAGATAGTGTGTTTTAAACTATAAATTACATAACTGAATTCCTTCATATGAAGCGGCTCTTACGCGTGTCATTTATGTTGAAATCGAATATAAGCCCAAATGTTTGCTTTGCAGCATCCGCGTTCAGCAAGAGACAGACTCTTTTCATGTCGTAGTAGTCACTCTTTATACCTGTTAGAACAAGTTTAATTTCTGATAAAATACATAAATATCTGAATATTTACTCATTTTGTCAAGTGTATTGCAGTTGATCACATAAAATCCAAATCATTGTTACGTATAAATACCGAAATTCTTCCCTGTCACCAAACAAAAAACTTTTGTACCCTCGTCTCCTTCATACCACTCAGTTATAAACAAGATAGTGTTGGCCCTATTCGATATCGATGTTTTACGATAATTTAAACAATTTCCAATATCTTCATTTAATTGCTTAACCGTAAAGAATAAGTGAATGTCCAACAAAATAATTATCTAAATTGTTTATAAAAAATCATTGAAGTATCATAAATAAAAATATATTGAGTTTTAAAAGTTGAATTTGAAGGTTAGAAAGCTTATTAAAATGTATTTAAAAGCGAGAGTACCATACGTAGCAGATAGTACCGTACCTGCTTACTTTAGACGTTTTTAATTAGTAGTAAATTTTTAAAACCACTTTTATCGTATTGTGATTCAAAATAGACTATCACTGGTGGCACTCGGCTCACAAGTGCAAGTCGTATTGGGTTAGGTCAGGTGTCGCTTCACCACACATGTGTACCGCACAGACCTCGAATATAATACAAATTACAAAACTGTTTAACATAAACATTGTCTAGTTATTATGAACGTTATTTGTTTTATAGAGAAAGAATGTTTGTAATGCTTTAAATAAAAACTGGTATGTTTTCTTCCTTACTTGATTACAATATATATATGCAAACGACAAATGTACTATTCTTCAACGGTAAAGAATATTTTAAATATAAATATATAATATTATAGCGCACTAAGGAACTAGTCCAAATTAAATATATATATATATATATATATATATATGTTTTTTTTTTTTAACTATTATTATGCTATAAATATCAGCGAATTAGAAATCTGTAGCGAAAAGCTAGTCGTTATTCTTTTCATAAAAATAGGACGGATATGAGAGCCTAAATATCTTATATCAAAGGAAGATAGTAAAAGTTATTACAACATTATAATCTGTAGTGTAGGAGGTTTTATTTTCTGAAACGATCTGAAACGATTTTTCCTTTTTTGTATTGAAAGCATTGCTATGCATATGGCATCTCGCGAAGGTGTATAACCTACGCATTATATATTTGATTCAATATCATTAGTTCTACATAAAATGATTTTTATTTTTTCATAAATACGAGACACATTAAAACAACAACAGACAGAAAAAACAATGACAATGATTCGTTTAAAATTGGAAAGTCCAGGTTGCAGAGAAAGATGTCACTTGAAAAATATTTGACAATAAATCAAAGGGGATGCAGGTAGATCTCTCGGGCGAACAAATGTTCAGCCATCATTTATTACCTAAAATGTAGTTAAAGCTCAATATTGTGAAATTTCAAACCATCGCAATTGTAATTTAAGGTTAGGTCACGAATTTTCATAACCAACCAATTTTCCTTGAAAAACAATAAGATTATTAACTATCCTTTTTGGTGTTTAAAACTAATTAATTCAATTAAAATTATATATAATTTATTAACATTTTTATACGTATAATTTTCAGCCTTAACGTTTGTCAATTTCTTAAATTTGCTTAGGTATTTGGCATAGGGTATACATTTAAGAAATGAATAAAATTCTTGATATGAGAGAGGCGAGGCGAGGCTAGAGGGACATTGTAACAATAAATATTATTTATTATTTTGGATGATTCAATTTTTTAAGCAATCACATACAATCAAGTTCATTAACCCAACTCCTTATCGTTATCCTTAAGAAAATGTAAGAATATACAAGTTGAAAGTAATGCGTTAACAATCTGTCATCGTTATGTATCGTATGCTTGTGATGTCGTCAGTACTTCCTGATTTCAACCGACTGCAAACAGAGTTGAGAATATTGGATTTATTAATTACTAACTCATCTCCTCCTTAAATATTTTATTTGGTTTACATATTTTCATGTAAGCTCGGCTAGTATTTGCTATATTGAGATGTTATCTTTGTTTATCGAAAATGGATATGTAATACAAGATTTTCGCATTTGAAACCAATGTTCCTATGTCCAGCTTCAGCTTTATAATATTAGTATATATTTAACTTTTTGGAGACATTTTCAAATATATACAGATTTTTTTATTCATAAGTTTCATAAAATTATATAAATTTTTGTTTACTCATGTGGTACATATAGAGCAGATTTGTAGACTTTATGTCTATATAACCGTCTGCCCTTAATTTTATTCTTTAAAATTAGTCTCTGGCGAGAAATTCGTGATGGTTTTGCAAATTCGATTAGGTAATATCTTTATATATTATTGAGCTTAATACCTAGTAACTCGTTGCGTGTTCCACTACGGAAGCAGTTGAAAATGAAAAAAAAAATTTAAGCAAGCGGGATTTTCATCTCATTTAATCAATTCTAATCAATTAGGCGTCTATCAATTATCGTCAAGCTGTCGTTGAAGCCCTATGCACAAACCCGGGAGGTAACCACCTTAAAAAGAGCTCTATAAATCTCATTTCATAGACATCCAGTATGAACAATGTTGGATATAAAGGTTAACTTTAACTGGTCGACACCACATGGTGTTTCGCGGGGTGAGGGGAGTCGTGGGAACGGAGCAAACGCACATATGGAGCGCAGCTTTATCTTAACCATAATACGCGTTTAATATTTAATTTTTGTTTAATAATTTATACCGCCAGATGTCCGGGAAATTCTGTGAAAATTTATAGTGACTTCAGCGCGGGTTAAGGCTTCAAAATTGTATAAATTTAAGTTTCGTTTTGTTGTTTAGTACTGGAAGATGAAGCAGTTATTCAGCAGCTGTAATACAAATGTACACGTCGCGTATACTCTATTGCAAGCTTATCTCTATATTTGAGTCCCGCTCGTATAAAAGGTTGTCCAAATATATGAGAAATTTTCAAAATAAAAGTATCATTTTCTCTCAAAGAAATATATGAGATATTTTCCGTATATTGTCATTCTTAATGACATCAAAAATATGTAATATATACAGTATTATTAATTGTATAAAATTTATATATTAAACCAAGGACAAATTGAACCTCATAATTACTTTGATTTTATTCATGCTACCATTACGTCGATCTTAATATCACTTTAATGTTCAATATATGATATACTAACAAATATTATATAAAGTAAAACTTTACTTATTACTAGTAGTAGATACTTGTACTTTGCACCAGGCATCGTGTTTCGAATTTATAGTACTATCAGGACGCATTTCGCATAACAACAGTTTAGGGATAAAAGTAAGCTGTTTATCTATGTTAAGCTTATGGTATGGATGCTGACAACCAAATACTTGTATATATACTTTTTTTATAAAAACATATAATATGGTCGTCGTCACAAATGTTGGTCTGACCGGATATCAAAGTCGGGATAGGCGATTAATTAAATACATTTACAATTCTTAAAGTCATATCTTATTAATTATATACATAAAGCAAATTTCGTTCCATACATATTTCTCCTCTCATAAACACCATTTCAATATTTGCTTCTGAGCCGTACATATTATTTTATTTGAATAATAAATAAGACGTTTTGTGGCACAAACATCTGAATGTAGAAAATGGTTATATAACACATTTTTCGCGAAAGATGTATGAGACATATCGTCATTTGTCAAAAAATTTCGTGGAAAAATTGTAGGCACAGTCCCAAGTGCCAACTTGAGTCAATTACGTATTGTTAATTTTCACGTTATAGTTTTTCCTAGTTCCACTACAGCCTCGTTTAGATGGTTAATTTATGAATACGCAATATTTGTTTTAATACAGAAATAGTGACATTAAAATAAAGTCTTAAACAATAACTAGTCGATTTCCACATTCAAGTAAGAAAAGAGAAGTCATTCTATCAGAATTTCTTCTTTTCGTTTTGTATATTTACAATCGCCTCGTATGTCAAAAAACCGGACAAACTGCTGCGTAGTATTGCAGTCAAACGGGCCCATTTAGCGTGGCTGATTTCAAACTGTTTGACTTTTGAGCGATCATCTGGCCGGTGTCCAAAAATATTCTGATTTTATAACCTTCCATTTCACTTTCGGCAACTCAGGTACGTTCTGAACTGTCAGAAATAGTCAAACAGTTGAATAACCGTCCTAGCTCGCTCAATGCCATTGAAATCTATAAAAATATGTACTACGTATTAATAATTTACGTTTACGCTATGAAACTTTATAGACTTGTAGTAAAAGAAGAGAGTGGGACTTTAAGGCGTACCAAAAATTAATAAAATAAGGTTATGATCAAAATTAAAAAATTTATAGGAGTGTTTGCTCTACCGAACCAATGTTCAAGCGTAAGTTCAACTGTGGTACAGATACTGAAAAGATTATATCAATTTGGAGAGCGTCGTTAAAGGTTAGATATATTATCATGGATTGGCATTAGATAATTATAAATTTATTATTGCGAATTAGAAGTTTAAATCATATGCTCCGATCGACATAAAAATACACTGAAGTGAAAAGAGACAGATGAATTTAGTTTAATCGGTGCTATTGAGTCGATATACATTTTATGAATAAGGGGTAAGTCCTAAAACACTGAACGTTGTCTAACAGGATATCACAGTGGCATTAGATATATGATTTTTTTTAAATGCTTTCGCGTGTACACAATGTAATTACACGAATCTGACTGATGTGTCAGACTGAAGATACAAATTCGAAAGTTTTCTGTTGCGTTACTTAGTTTTTTTTTAATCCAAGTGATGCCTATTCATGCAAGTAGGTAACTATGGTATTTATGACTATGTCAGCATGAGCTGGCTTTAAGTTTCTTTCTAAACAGTCGGTATGCAGTAAAAGCATTGTGATGAATTCGGCATTAGACCCGAAACATATTGCTAAGAATAGTCTATTAATAGTACTATTAATCTACTTACAGCCTAAGATGAGATCTAATTTTATAAGTCTTTATGATATTTGGTATTGTTAACTTGCACCTAGCCTATAAAGGCCGAGTAAGCCGAAACTTCAAATGTAAAACGCAAATTCAAAACGGGTCAGCTCTATGTTTTCTCGCCGCACATGATGACTATTCAAATATGAACGAATTGTGATGCGGAAGGTTTCAGCTGGCTCGTTGCCCGTGTGGTCGTGGCAATGGGCCAGCCAGGGTCATGAGCGGACGATGCACTTCCACTATATGGCTCTGTAATAATGGGTCCCAATTTTTGTTCTAGTTTTCAGAGCCATTTCTTTATTATGCTAAGAATTAGGTAAATTGCATAATCGTCCTTCAAATTCAACCGAAAAATTTCGCTGTATTTGGGTTGAAGTTTAGTCGTCAGAACAAAATATACATTAAGGCACTTCTCGAAGATGCTAAGACGAATGAATTTTTTGAAACGCCAATTAATTTTAACGTACAATTATTGTATATTTGTTGATTATAATTTAATATTAATATAATACTTGATTCATTTATTATGTATTTATTACTTCATTATAATAAACCATAACACAAGGAATAAAAGTAACAATAAAACAACCTATTTAAAAAATCACGTAAGGGTTTGTTAATTAAAAAAGAATAAATTGGTCGTTTGAAATTAATTTGGTAAATGAAAACCAACTATTTTTCGCATTTTACGAATAAATTTCTTATAATTTCAGAAAGTTAATAAATTTTACTTTTCCAGACGTAAAAACTCACTTATATCATTCTCGAGACTTCACAAATTTATGTAAATCGTATCTTTCATAGCAATAGTTCAGTATCTTAAGCCAAGAAGTGTCAGGATAAGATAAGAAAGTACTTATCTAACCCCAAGGGACTTTGAAAAAAGAACACAAAAAGTTTTGTTTACATTGCAGGTAGTTCCATCGTTGGTTACAGAATATTTAAATTTAACTTATTACATATAGAATTTTGAAAATTGAGAGTCACTTAGGACATAGATAGAAACGAAGGTTGGTTTTTCGTACAAATCTTTTATTAAAGAAAAATATCCGTTAATGGTTTAGGCATTTGTGGCCGTTTGCGTATATTCTAAAGTACACAGACATAACCTTAGGAACATTGGTTCGCTAACATTAATGGCCAAACAGATGTGTGAGATGTTTGTTTAGGCAACTAAACATTAATGATATCGGACGATGCTTTGAACTTTCAAGGTTTTTTAGGTTATTTACACGTGAATTGCATGAACATAAAATGTTAATGGATCATAATTGTTTAAATAATTCTTATAAAGCGGTCAACCCAATGTGTACGTTTGGACTTCTCTCTTATTTAATGTAATCTTCACTAATGAAATTGAAAATGACAATTGCTGATTGTGCGAACAATCGTTCCCATGATTAACAGCAATTTTAAGATATTATTACCTTTATATGCAATTGAAATTTATACGACTTTAATATATAAATATTTATACTTTTTAATACATTTTTTTTTGATGATTTCAAGCACGTCACAAGGGGCTTTAAAATTGTACAAACTAAGTAATTCTACGCCAACCTTAGGTAGCTTTGTACATTTTTTTGGAATAATTCAAAACGGAGGGTGCATGTGTCATGTGCATTTATTTAACAGTGCTGGCGAAGTTCCAGACAACTAAAATAGCTGGCGATGTCATTGTACTAAAAGGAAGCCCTATATCCCTTTGTCGATCATGCTTCTTTAATTAACGCTTGCGGAAATTTTTGCCCAGTATAAATTTGGGTGATCATGGAATTCTCCAGAATCATAATTATTTTGCTTATAGAAGGATTTATTTAATATATCTGTAATATATTCCTGTTATCCATAAGGATTACATCACTTTATACTTAAGTATTATCTCTTTTCTTTCAGTTTCTTCTGATACAGGTACGATTTAGTTAAAACGATGAATTTTGATATTTATTATAAATATGAGAGTTACTATTGAAATAAGATATTATGTAAATACGTAGGTACATCGAATTTATCAGTAATTTTATAGTTTACATGACTTGTGAGCAACATCGTGAGCCGAGTTTGTGAAAATGTATTAAAAGTTATTGCTAAAAATATTTATGCAACATTCAATTTTTAGCGAATCCAGTACTTTTAAATTTATTCGTTGTAATACATAAATGTTCCATCTTTATATCATATATTTATGTGGTTAACCTTTTTATTTACGCTTTTTGCCCAAACGAATACTGTAATACCAAATCTTGCTTGTTAAAACAAGTTACTTAGTTCATCGCATAATATTACTAAAATGAATACTCTACTCTATATAAGGTGAATTATCCTTCGCATCATTATCACCAATATTTACACATTTACGTATCTTCTACAAACATGTAAAAAATTGTATCGCCTCTAATACATATTGAATATGAAGGTAGAGAAATATGTTATCAAAATATATATACATGATAATATAATCTTCTAAACCATACTAATATTTAGCCTATAAGAATTTGTGTTTTTTTAGTCGAAACCTATTTCAACTCAACAGAGTGGTCAAGCAAAAAGTGGGACGAGTTGTGAGCCCTTTTTGGTCTTATAATCAATATTTTCGAAAGGAAACGTGATTCCCCTCAAGGTCAAGTAAATTAGTATTCGTATGTGCTCGTTTGACCGGACGCAAAAACTTGTTAATATGCGACTTGACGAATTTTGTCTAACAATAAGAAAGCCTACGGCGCTTCGTCGAATATTAGATTGAAAGCAATAATTTTATACCGCGAAATTAAATGGGAAAATAATAATAACAAAGCTTTAAATACAGAGATAACATATTTTTAAATGAGGTTATTTACGAGGTCTTCGTGACCTCAATCAACGTTTACTTTGAAAAACTATCAAGTTGACTCCTATTATCCTCTTACTATAAGATAAACAAACAACAGCTCTTCAAAGAACTTTTTACTTATTTGTTACAAACCTTTTTAAATCGAATTTCCCTTTCTTTATTAAATTCCGTATGCCGCAATAAACTGTCTAGAGCGGCGACATCCCTCTAACGAGTTTTCCGACAAGTTGAAAGTGAAAAAGTTTTTATTTACCCTCTCTACTAAACATATATTTTATACAAACTTTCAATGTTTTTCTAATTATCAACTGTAAAAAATATCAACGATTTGAAAGAAAAGAAAGAAAGAAAACTATTTTATTTTTCAAGTACCAGTGTAGACAAAAAAATATAGATGAGTCTACTTAAAATAAATAAATAAAACTTACAACTATCTCACTGGTCACCTGAAAATGGATGCCACTCAGCATGTGTTGGCCATAGCATGTGACCCAACGCTGATCTTCCGTGGCCTCCAAGGTGCAAAAGTGACTCTACGACTAAATTAATATTAGATTTATAGATTTAGATTTAGATTAGATTTAACTATATATATCCTATAACATCAACAAACACATAACTCTATAACTCTAACTAATATATGTACAATATTTAAAATCACCTTAATTACTTAATTCTTATAGCGCATCCAATACTGATTAACTTCTTTGAAATTTTTCAAAATAATAGAATTTTAACTTAAATTTATAATTTGTTGGAGTAAATGAAATTTTTAGAGGAAGTATTGAATGGTATTTTAATGTATGTTAGGCATTATTTTTTTGCGTTTATAGTCAAAGAATACTGAATTAATAAAAATAAAAGATATATATCTCTCTCTACATTTATTTATTTGGCTAGAGTGACAGAATACAAATATAGCTTTAGGAAGGACAAAGTCTATCTTCCATTAGACGAGTTACTTAATATTATTATTACTATGCATCGGAAATAGAATGAAAATGGATTCCCAACGCTACCCAGCATCTCCATGGGATCTTGATTGAAGTGAAGGAAGAAAGCAAAGTACCATCCGCACTTATTATTCTCGTCTTAAATTCTGAAAAACGAATTTAACTTAATCTTCTAATAACTAATTAAAGTAAGTGTTTGTATTTTTATATTATTGAAGTTATTAGTTGATTCAATGAAATACAGGTGTCCATTCTGCTTTTGCCGTACACCAAAACAAGCTAACATTCGTAGAAGCAAAAACATTTTGCTTTTAAAATCGACCAGGCGACAGAAATATAGATTTGAGAAATATGAATCATGGAAATTCGGCGAAACCAGATACAAGTGATTCATATTACTTGATCTTAAAGCGTATGATTCAGATGATACGAACACTCAAAAAATTGTAACTCATACAGGAGTAAAAAAAAATCGAAGTTCATAACTTAATTGTTAGAACATTTTAAATATTATATTTTAGTTAAAATAACTTTACAGCAATTAAGAATTAAAACATGCAAATGGGTGATTCGAGGTTTTTAGTTTACCGAGTGTGAAGTTTCATAAAAAGATAAATAATATACATAAGATTCCATTACGCAAATAGCGGAATGTATGAAAATTAATTTGTTTGAAAGTCACGTGAAAACATAACGTGATAACATTATTATTTAAGCAAGTACTTGAGATAATCATTCTTGATTACTAGAAAAAATAATAAATCATCTATATTAACCGCTTATTGAATGGCCAATAAATTTTACATCCAGAAATCAATTCTAAAGAAGCCGGCATCTTAGTTATAACCTCAACTTCTACCAAGAAAGAGGACAGAAAGGGACCGCGCAGCCGCTCAATGTTGTCGCGCATGCGCCCGGGCCCTTTACCAGACACCATAAACCCTAAACGCAACACAAAGCAGGAAACTCCACGACTCAACGTACCAAATGTCGGGAGTTTTATTTCACGTAATATTTTAATTTTATACCAACCTCCTGTGAATATGAGCATGTGATTTGCTAGTGTTAACTAATTAACAGTGGATTTTGCGTAATCATGTATAAAACGGTGCGCCATGGCGAAAATAGCCTTCAGTATACTATCCTTCCGCAAACAGAAGAAGTGCTTAACAACAGTGGGCTTAAAGGGAAAGGCCGGGATTACAGCCCGTCAATTCACGTGCGACGGTCCAGGCGAAGATCGACCCTTAAATATGTATTAATGGTGATATTTGGAACTGTTATAGCGCTAGCACTAGCTTCTGTTCCACTTTACGTTATGAACGGTGCTATATTCGCTCGAAGGATGCAATTTGATCACCATGATACTACGACGCCGGCTCTTACTCCTGGTGGGAGAGAAATTTTGCGGTCCCGTAAAAAGGAGTTGAAGATGTCAGCTGAAACTACCATTACACCTAGAGTGGAAATTTTAACAACCACAACTACTCCCTCTACTATTACTACACCAGTCCCGATAACTGTGACCAGTGAAAAGATAACGAATACACCCTGGACGATGCCTGCTTTAAGATCGTGGAAGGCAGCGTCGTCGACATCTTTACCACAATTACCAACAGAGGATATCGAACGAATTCCACTCATTGGTACACCATCTGGAAGTGTGCGTCTTCTGGACCACTACATGTCCATGAGGCCATGGGATAAGGACATTATAATAAGGCCAACCGTTACCTCAGAACCCATAACAATTCGTGACGTATTTAACTACTACTCCATTCACTCCACAAAGAAGGTTGTTACGGAAAGTGCTAAAGTATTTGACGATGTATTGATTACCACAAAGGCTACGGCAAAGAATGTTGCAACTACTGAAGCTATTGGTGATTTATCAAAATTCAATGACTTAAAAGACACGCTGTTATCTGCAGATACTGATGAAGAAGCAAAGGAAACGCTGGAAGAGGATGAAGTGTTTTCTTTACCACCATTAAAACCGGACACCGCGGTAGCGTCGGATTCGGATGAAGTTACAGTGTCCAAGGCCACAAGTGGCTGGTACGGCCAGAAATGGCCATTCACAGACTCCTCTACTTACTTCCAATGGCCTGTAAATGTAAGTATTTTTTCATATGGCTTTTAAGTGTATACTTACAATTGTTACTTTTGTGTTTATATGTAAATTTGCCGTCTTGTATCATTTACATGGTATGTAGCTTTTGTCTAGTTTCTCAAAGGAGAGACAATGTATTAAAATGTGGATTTGATGTAACGTTGATGTACAGGGTTAGTTAACGAGTTATTTATTAGCTACTGACTTCAAACTCAAGACAATTTGTACTGAATTAGAGCCGATACCTACGGAACGTAAATTGATTTAGAGTCTAGATGTAAAAAGGTGTCTCCATTTATGTTTTGGTTTAGGTTTGAGTAGTCTATTAAATAAATGACAGACATATTAAGACATTAATTTAATTTACATATGACCACATATTAAATTAAATTAAAAAAATGCACTCTGCATTATTTTTACAAAACATGTTTCTTGTATTGGTAGAAATTACGACTACTTTACATTATATGCCTTGACAATTATCTATTTATATCTCATTATAACTAATTTTTTACGTGTTCTATTAGTCGACTTAAAGCAGTCAATACCGCTTACAATTTACCTTTACCTTACCGACGTGTTTTAACTGACCCTTCTCCTCAGGGCCCCAATGATGGTATACTACTTCCACTATTAACGGCGGCTTTATCTTCAATGACTCTTGTGCTACTATTGGCTTTTGCGATCAAGTTAAGAAAACGCACCAGCCATGCTTGCGTTCCTACTGGGGTAAGTAATAACATTATTTTTAAATAGATTTTATCCGCAGTTTCACGTATTTATTAAAATAATCGTACAATATGAAGCATATAACAAAAAGAATTATTAATATCGAACCTGAGACATGATCAACCAAACAAACTCTTCAGCTTTATTACATTATTATAGAAAAAGGATTCATTATTAAGGCTTTTTTTATGTTTCTTACATATAAATTAAAATTTATTTATTTGTCTAATATCGGTGTGTTAAAATGGTATTTTTATAGAAACTTAAAGATATTTTTTTCACACACTATTAAGATTATTTACTTACTTCTTGTTTATACATATTTGATAATTACATAAACTTTTTAGAACAACCTTAGTCGTATTAATATTGTAGCGAGAAAGGTGAGACAGACGCCGTATTGAACCTAGATCGATAACCCCTGATTACTATCTAAACAGGGGTAGGCAGATAGCATAAACTATGAATAGAAAGTACATTATTAAAGTTATTAAGTGCATTCTAACACAAGCATAAGACTACGTGCTAGAATAAAAATTTATTCATTTATATCAAATATGAAAGTTTCAAAAAGTATTTATACATACTATTGATTATAATTTTAATATTAGAATTTTCAATGTTGATATTTGATTTAATTAATCGTATACCAAAAAGCATGGCACGACTACTATAACCACGTAAAGACCCTATTTCCGTCCTAAGGCCACCCAATCCAGAATTATAAATATTCAAAAGCTACACAACTAATAAGAGTAATGCTTAAACTCAAAAAATATTCTTAGTGAATCATAAAATATCTATTATTTATAAACATTAATTATAACGTCAAGATAAAAAATTAATCATAATTAAACAAATAAATTAAATTTACATTTACCACCAGTTCGCAAGTAAGGGGTAGAGGGGTAAAAAGAAACGAATTCCGCCATTTTTCAATCGCCAAGTTTTTAATACAAATTGTTTAATGACAAATAATCCCAAGGACTAAAGTACAAAACTAAAGTACTGCTCAGTATCGATTTAATTCAAACAGCTTATATGAAATAAGAGGTACTGATAAATTTTTATATGCACAAATGTTGATTTTTATTTCCAGAAGTTATCTGCCGAATCTCAAACTGATGACAACACTAACTTATTGACAGCTGAAAATCCAGAAGAAGTTGAGGAGTGAGACGTAAAATTGTATATTGCTGTTTGACGTATGCACATTAAGAAAATATTTTGAATATAAAATACATGATTTCTAGATCCATATTCACTTATGTAATGGTGTTATTTTCCTCAATTGTGCATAAGACCTTAAATCATAACTAAATTTTAAATAATCTATAAAATTACATCCTAACGTCTTATGTGATATCATCGATCGATTCAGGACTATCAAAAGTTCATTTAAACAATTGAAGGTTATGTTATGACCATAGAACTAAATAGATTATAATTATCACTCATCATGTGCTTTGTCTGGCATCTATGGTTTTGCTCATAAATTTTTTAGACTGAACGAGAGGAATTATTGCCAAATTTAATATCAATTGTGTACTGTTATTACCATTTCCTATCTAAAAATATTACATTTTATAATGATTTCTATTAAATATATCATAACATAAAATATAATCTCTAGCTGTCATGAGCTTTTAGACACTACACATAATCGGCTGTTTCCGAAATGCATTTCCATATCTGAAAGTATTTTAAGAAATCTCAGTATTAATAAATGTGGTGTGGGCGTTTATTTTTTAATATATTGGGCTAGATTAAGTACCGGCGTACCTACATTCACAAAATTGCTTTCTTAAATAGATATAAGACTGATATAGTGTTTTCTTTAAATCTCTAGTGGTAAAGTCCGATTAGTAACATATTTTTGTAAAGGCACTAGGTATTTTTTGTGCTTTGTTAGAATAAGGTGTGTTAATGAAAAGGCATGAGCGGTTTGTGATTGAATAAAAGGAATTGCATGGCATCGTTTTACAAGTGCCGACCACGCTAAATCATGCGAAATTTTATATCATATGTGTTACATATGCACTAGCTGTTAAGTTTCAGCTTTTGTGTCCAATAGTTTGTCATTACTTTATGCTATGTACATAAATTAAATAAATTGTTTTACCACCGTTTTGGTTTATCATTTAATAAATTCCCCCGTTGTATGAGTAAAATGTGATGTTATATTAGAAACATTCAGATCAAACAACATAATGATGGTGCTTTAGTTTGGTTGTCTTTGATCCATCAAAATAATAAAAAAAGTAGTATAAGACGAGGATGCTAAATTTTCAGTTTTTAGATAAAGTTTTATAAAGAAAAAAAGTTTTATTTTAGTGCGAAGCATGTGTATCATGTTCAAAAATATACAAAAAATAGTTGCAAAATCACCACTTGATGAGGTACTACATTAACGGGTGCAAGGATATATTTTTCCGACACTCTAGTCACTTCAAAATCCCTGTTTCGGCTCCCCTAAAAAAGGAAATTCTTGATTTGTCTTATAGCCTTTTGTCTACATACTACATAAATATAGAAAACCCTAGTCGATTTTAAATATTAAAAATGTATTAGAAATCATTTTAGCAGAAACACTAAATTAAGGAATCCTTGAACGTTGAATGATAAAATAAAACAAAATATCTTAATTGACGTAAGTTTATTTAACTAAAATAATGAAAACACTACATATAGAATAAGATTATGTACACCTTAAATACTAATTTATATTATACAATATTAAATTGTAAGCGTAAAAAGATGGTGAAAATAAATTATTCTAATTCTCTTGCGTATTTCTTCAAAACAATAAATAAGGAATAAAAAATTTGGCGTCAAATAGAGCTGTAAATTCTTTAACCAAATTTTGTTTTAACATCTATAAAAGTGCCTATTTCAACGATAGTAAAAAAACGAGTCTTTTAAGAGACATGTCAAAGTCATTATTTCCTTCTTCTAGAGGGAAAATAAGCACAGCATTGAATGATTATCATAAAATGATATATAAATATATTCATTGAACTACAGCCCACAGACTACTACACTAAATATACTTTACGTTGGATTAGTTTCGGGCACGTGTAGGAGTTAAAATCATGAAATACGAGGCTCCTAAAAACTCAAATTAATGAAAACAGTTTTGAGTGTTTTCAACATCATTGATCGCGTGGAATCATCACAATTACCCACACCCAAAGATACTATATACTGTAGTTATAATGCATATTGAAAAGTTCGTATAATATAGAAAAAAACCAAAAAAAACCTATCACACATAACTTTCCTAATGTAACTTTTAATACAATTATTGCTTGATTTTCAATGAATGACCTGACATCGATACGATACGGTCACAGTTCAGCTAGAATGACAATACCCATTACATTTCCGTTTTAGAATAATGCCATCTAGATTAAAACAAACGTAAAATTTTGTTACCGTTCGTAGAGAAACTTTTCGAAGCTATACTTTCTAACCATAGAACAGATCATCGTTATAATTTCTATTGCCTTAGTTATATGACATTTCAAGTGCGTATAATGTCTAATAAACTTATAGTATATCGCAATATATAAAACAACTGAATATGTATAACAATACTGCCTTAGCAATACTCGAATGTTTAGACATGGGGGAATTACTTCAAGCGAGAGGAACATTTGCTATCACCGCTTTCATCATGTAGGTAAGTCATGAACACTTTATGACCAGTCCATTTGCATTATAAAATGTACCTTTCTAGCAATTAAAAAGGAGAATTTTAATATCCGAGATTTTACATTGATCTTTGCAAAATAAAAAATATTTGATCCTTATATAAGTACCAGCTTCTGCCAGTATCTACTAAGCTATATTAAAAAGCAAATTTTAGCTTTAAAGGATAAAAAGGCACAATTCATTTATTGATTTTTAAAAAGAATTGTTAAACAAAAGAAACGTTTTTTTATTATGTAATAGCAACATCTGAAAGGCCGGCAACGCACTGGCGGGCCCTCTGGTAATGTGAGTGTCTATGAGCGGCCGAATCATTTAAGCCCCCTGTTGTTTTATTATTTTCGAAAGAGATAAAATTTTGTTAATTTGAATATAAGTTCTGTTCATCTAGGCTACACGAATTAAAATATTTACAAGTATGTACAATAACAACAAAATCATTAATTTCTAGACTCAAATAACTATCGAGTGTGTTGCCCTTGTCAGTGTATTGACATCTCAAATAGAGAGATTTAGAGACATTTCTAGCTTATTAGATTAGAGTTCCAGAATTAAGAATATCAGACTGCAAATTTAGAATACAACAACACACACTATATTTGAACAGTCATTCGTCTAATTTGTATCATTTCTTGACATCTGAGATTTGTATTAAAAATTAAACGACTCTTTTAAATATCAATAATAATAAATACAATGAAATCATTTCATGCGTACAAACTGTATGATTAAATCTAATTAATTTCATGTAGCAAATTCTTATACGAAAACTATTTTAATGTTGTGTTATGCATTTTTACTGCGAATTTTACGATCATCGGACTTAGGCAAACCACTGCCTCAAACAAACCACTAGACGTGGAATCTTTATACTAACTCTTGTGCCCAATTTTTTACAATTATTACTTTAGATTACAGAAGATGTTTGTATGATAATGTAATCAGACTTCCCAAAGGCAACCACTGCCCGAACAACGAACCTACTAGAAAAGTGTAGAAATTATTACTTATTTCCTTTCACATTATGAACTTCACTATCACTGCTGAGGGTTCGCGGGCCTCAAAAGTCTTGCCAACACATGTCTTCCGCCAACTAGTTTCAAATGCTGTCTATCCATTAGTACACTTCGTACACCGCTAGATGTCGCTACTGATGTGTTTGCCACTCCACCCTGAAAATTTTAAGAGATTTGGGTTAGTTTAATCCCAATTTTTCATATATTAAATGAAGCATTAAATTACATATTTTTATTAATATTAGTTTCTGGGAATACAATTGATTTGTAAGGGGACCGTAGTAAGTTGCCACTGGAGTAGCAACTAATTAAGATAAGAGTGCCAATAGACTGATTTCTCAATACCTTTAAGAAATCGAAAGTAAATTCTAATTACGTAGATTTAGATTTCATTCGTCAAAGCATTAAAAACAGATTCTATGAATATAATATAATCTAAATAACTGTGTTAAACCACCGCCCAATTATAATAATAGTGTAACATGCTCGGATTGTGTTAAAAATTGAAAACGTTAGAATTTTTGATGTTGGTTACAAAAATCAATGCCCAATTAAAATTAGCATGCATGTAACTCGTACATTGTGTTCTTAATAATACTTTTCGTAACTATACGCTATTGTCAGTGCAAATAAGTGCAATCAACCCACATGCAAATATTAAATTATCACCTGTTGTATTTTTATCCCTTGCGCTAGTTTTACTTGCTGTATTGGATTCACCTATAATAAATTTTCATACACCTATAGTAAATATACCTTGGGATGTAAATACCATCAAATGAGTGAAGGTTTTTTTTTAAAAGTACGATTAAAATTGAATGGAAACATCGTTTTAATTGTAAACCGGCTGTAAATTTGAGTAGTTAAAATATTAATAAAATGGAATAAGCTAAATATCATTTTGTCAAAATTTTGTCATATCCTTTTTATACTAATTAAATTATTTTTTATTAGAATGTATAATTTATATTTTAATTATTAATTAAAGATATACTATACTTACTTGCTGCAATTTGAGAACTGGAGTCGTAGTCGTTGTTGTATTCACAGATTGAGCTCCTAAAATGTAATAATGAAATATTATTAAAAAGAAATTCAACTGATGTTTAAATAATAATAAAAAATCTTACAAAAGCATTATTACTAACCTACTAATACTAAAATTAATTTAAATTAATACATTTAATTATATTAAAATTAATATAAATTAATACTAACTAATAAAATTTGATCATACAACCAAAATATGACTTTTTGTTTTAAATGTCGGTAAATATTTATCTTATACCAGTATTTCCAGATTTGTCTTCTACCCCCGAAGTTTAAAATATTAGTTTATTATAATGTAGGTAACATGTAACCGATCTCTATGTAACCAATCATAGAGATCGGTGGCATCGGCACTCTCTGTAAAGTGCTTGATTTCATTATCAGCGCCATCTATCAGCATAACGTATCGATCTGTTAACTTGTCAATATTGTTGACAGATGGTGTCGGTAAATTGGTCGGAGGGTCGGTGGGGCGGCTACTGCCAAAAGGGGGGCTATATAAGTAGCTCTTGTGAGCTTCGATATAGTGTTGTTATAACTTTTGTGAGAGGTGATTATATCGGTGAGTGTTTTGAATTATATTTTATTATAGTGTGTTTGTGATTTGGAATATATGATTATGATATTGTGAATCAACTGTTTTCATTTCTTTACCCTTCTGAGATGTACTATAATATATAATAAAAATAATGTATAACATTTTAAGAGTGTATGATATAATGGATGATATTATAAATCCTTAAATGTTTAACTTTAATAAAAGAAAATCTCACCTATATTGCTAATAACAATAGTCTGCGACGTTGCCGCACCGCTACTGGCAGGCACCCGTATCGCGTTGCCGTCACTCTGCAATTTAAACGGGTTGGATAGAAATAAAATGTTTGTCGTAGATCCCGCAGTTTAGAAGTTAAAATGTTTTAGACCAGTTCAACCTTTTTCATGATGCGACCCCCCTGGTATAAAAAAATATTTCGCGACCCCCTTTGACTCTTCGGTTATTTATCATGTATGTATGTGTATGTGACAGTATTACTATTAACAATATTAATTGTCTTTATTGTTTGTTTTTACTAAAGTACCCATTTTTTTCGACCTCTGGCGACCCTACAGAAGGTTCGCGACCCACAGGTTGAAAAACAATGTTTTAGACGAGCATTCGAGCCCCGGCTACAAAACAATTTCCTGTTGGTGAATCTAAAAATCAACAATCAATCAAATTTAAATTTTAATAATATGTTCGTTTCTTTTCCTCTAATTGAGTTTGCACTGTGGTTGAAAGAGAAAAATACTAATAAAACAAGACAAATTACGTTTATGAATATGACTGATGAGAAGAATATTACCTGTAATATAATATTATGGAGGGGCTTCGCGGAGGTCAGCAAAACTGGTCTCGTGAGTCGAGTGGTAGGAGATAATACTCTTACGCCCCGGCCACGCCCACTTCCCACTCCCACCATCCCACTCATGTTTCGATTCATAACTCCCTCTAAAGATATCATTTGGCCCTGGAATATATTTAAATAGTTGTTAATCTTTCTTCTTCAATCTTTAACTATTAAACTAATTGAAGTCAAAATACCGCAAAAAGTAGAATTCCAATAGAATTAATAAGGAACACAAAACATTCAATAATTAGGATGAAATATAAAAACACAATTCCAAATTCAAATTTAAACACACTTGTTTTAACATCTGCAAATGCCATCTTACATACTTGGACTACGAAAACTATATACTGAATATTCATTTTTAACTCGTATTTACTAAAATATTACCTGTACCGGTAATATCGTTCGTCTGTTGACCTTACCTATAAGTGATAGACTAGCAGTTATTTTAATAACTCACTAAATTTATATAAATTTAAATAAACATCAATTAATGTTAAAATTCCATTGATAATATTGATAAAACTTGGTAATTGATATGCCACAATGGCAGCTCATCAATTGCCAAGTTTTATCAAGATTATCATATGTTGTATGTAATTTTTAGGTTTACTTTTATATGTATGTATTTTCTGCCTGAAACAAGGATTATTATTATAAAATAAAAAATCCCACCTGCGCATTTGTTAACAGTTTAGCGACTATGGGTTGCGACGGCTTGTCTCCCGTCGCTTGAGTCCGCACTTGAGCTATTGACTTGGGCGTTTGATTCAACTGCAGCGTCTGCCCACTGGCCAATTGCAGCGTTTGGCCACTGGACAGTTGAACTGTCTGACCACTCAATTGCAGCGTTTGTCCACTGGCCAACTGGACGGTTTGTCCACTCAACTGAATTTGATTTCCCATTTGCACAGTTTGATTTGATATTTGATTGGACAATTGCACGTTTTGCCCGCTCAACATTGACTGGACATTCCCGCCCAACTGTACAGTCTGCCCGCTCGGTAACTGGACACTTTGAGTCGGAAGCACATTTTGACTGGCAACTTGTACGCTCTGCCCACTCGGCAGCTTAACCGTATGTCCGGTCAACTGTACACTCTGACCTAATTGTACAGTCTGCCCGCCTATTTGTACTGTTTGGCCTGCTAATTGCACTGAAGACACTGGTATTTGGACAGTCGGCCGGACTGTGGGTGTTTGGGGTCTGGGGTTTTGGTTCTTTTGATTAGCTGCTCTTATTGCTTGCACTGTTTGTGGGGAAGCTAACTGGACAGTTTGGCCGCTGGGTAAGCGGACGCTGTGTGTTGGTAGTTGAAGGGAAGACAGTTGGAGGGTGTGGCCAGACAATTGGACGGCTTGCCCGCCGGCCAGTTGGACAGTTTGATTTGACAGTTGGACAGTCCGGCCTCCTGGTAGTTGTACTGTGCGAGTTGTGATCGATGACGTCACAGGCGTAGTCACGGTACTAACTACGTTCGTGACCGTTGTGCTCTGAAACAAGAATTAAAGTTAAAAGCTATATGTGAAAAAACTAATTATGAATCAATAAACACATGACAATAAATAGTTTTAGTATTTTGCTTTACTTATAGAGCTCTTTATCCGATATTTAGATTATAATATATAATCAGTTGGATGCTGTCACAATAATACCCATATCTTTAAAATAAATACAATCCATTATAGAATAAAACGGTCAATTATATACCTGTACAGCCGTCGAGACAACAGTCGTCCCAGGTAAAGATGGTCGCTTCTTTGCTATTGTAGGCGTTGCTGTAAAAAATATATTTTATTTTAGAAGCAGTCGAAAGCATTCACTATTTTTTTTTTTTTTTTTTGCTATGTTTTATGGTTGGTTTACAATGATACAAAGTTGAGGTTGGAGGAGAAGGAAAGAAGCGGCTATTGGAAACCTTCTTGTTTCCTTCTCCTTTACAGTGGATTAGTTGTTTTGTTTACATATTTGGTTTGTAACCAAGGAGCCGCAGTCCTTGTTATAGAAAAGTATACAATCTTAAGTGAGGAGTAATGTTATTAATTTCCACAAGATTAAGTACAGCAACGCAGAGCTTTACGTTATATTACATTTAAAGAGGAAAAAAAAAGAAAGTTAAAATAGAAATATTCTGAGTTTAATTTTAGCATTCGCAGATGCTTTGACTTCTATTACGTTTAAAGAGAAAAAAAGTTAAATAGAGATATGCTGAGTTTATATATTTAAGTTATCTTGAATTTGAATAATTTAGTTGGGATTCGCACCCAGAATAGGATGTCACAATGGTGACATTTTAACTAGGCTTAATTTTGCATTCGCAGATGCTTAGAGGCCTTTTTTTATATTTTAAAGCGAAATAGAGATTTTAAATTGATATGATAAACTAAGCATTCACTATTTTCTTTCTAAAATTCAAAATTGGCTTTGCAAGTTTCACTTCAGTAGACAAAGAATAAAACCTAAGAAAATCCTACTAACGGGATTGCTTAAAGCCTCTATGAAGAGACTAAAAATCTTGTCACTAGCAGTTTTTTTTAATATTTTAAAATTATTATAAAAACTGTCCAATCACTCACGTTGTTGCATAAGAGCTCTCGGAGAAATGAGCGACTTCCCCGCAGCCGACGCCGGACTCAACACTCGGACGACGCCGCGACGACCACTCGAAACCACCTGGAATCATTATTTATTCATCATCATCATTATCATCATCAACCTATAATCATCCACTGCTGGACATAGGCGTCTCCCAAGGAGCGCCACAACACTCGGTCCTCGGCCTTCCTCATCCAGCCATTACCGGCTACCTGCCTAAGGTCGTCGGTCCAGCGAGTCCCCATTATTTATTCATCAAGCCCTTAAAAACTTATACTCATTTATCGCGTTATAACAATGTTCAATTCTATTTAAATGACAATTTGGTCAATGAGTAAATTTAGCATCTTTTAATTGCGATGAGTATATTCTTATTTAATTTTAAATATAATCTAGGAGTGATCCAAATTTCGGCTGGTCTTTTTACCTATACGAGTACGCTATTGATATTTGAGTTAAATTAAATTGTCAGAAAGTAAATTGTATTTACAATGCACCAAGATTCATATTATTCGTTTGAATTGTTTACCTGAGTGGAAGGCGTACAAACGGTGACCGCAGTTACTGTAGCCGTTGTGTGTACTACAGACGGCTTTATGAGCAACGAACGGGTCACTTGGGCCTGCAATATAAATCAAAAGTCAATGCAATTTTATTTTTGTATAAAAAAGTCATATACATTTTTTGCTCATATACAGATTTCCCTACCTTGTAATAATGTCATTTTCCTAATAAGATCAGGCAATATAAAAAAACAACTGAAACGTCTAGCTCTAGATTTTAATTTTGTATAAAAAAATCTGAAGAATCAAAATCTGAGTTTTTGATCAACAATTGCAGCTCAATCAAAGTTGCAGGCAGATTTCTCTACCAGATCTCTAATTGAAGATCAGCTGTTATGCTATCACACCGGTCTTGCTTGCAATATATTTTAATGATCCCATTTTTATAGAATATGACTATTACTACAATAAAAAATACCATTTCGTTGATATTATACAAAATTATATTATTATACAACAGTGATGGTTTAAAATACTGGAATTGAAAACCTAATATATATAAAATTGCACCACTACCAGGTTTACTTTTGAAGAAATGTTTTTTTTTTTATAAATTAATTGTAACTAATATTTACCTTTGGATTCTGAATAATAGTATTGTGTTGAATGGACGTAGTTACAATTGTCTGTATTAACGTCGGAACAGCAATGGAAGACGATAAACTCGAAGAAGGTGGTGTCTAAAAGGAAAAGTTCATCATTATTAATTAAAATAATTGTATTAATTGTTGCAAGCTAGCTTTACTGTTCGAAAATTCAATAAAATTTTGTTAGCCTGTCGGTCAGCAAAAATTAGTTTTAACAACATATTATTAGGTACGTTATTTTTATGTCGAGTTCCCATTTAGGTGTTGATTGAAAGTAAAATAAAAATAACCAACAATCCATGGTTATACTATTACTCTTTTATTCTCATCAAATTAAAAGACAAATTATGTCAATTCTTATGAAGAAAATTTTCATTAAAGTTTCTAATCTCCAAGATACTGGACAAACTTTGACAAAAATTAATTTTAAAAAATTGATAAAAACTCACCACAGTATGGGAAGTCTCCATTTTGGATAAAGTTTTTTGTTTCACAAGAGGCGGCCGTGGTAGTGTAGTCAACTCATTTGGTAAAATACTTTTAATTTGCGGCTTTTGTACTGGCTTCGGCGAGGAAATAGTCGGTTTAGGTGTTGCAACACTAACTTTAGGCGACGGGACACTCGGTTTAGGGGACACAACACTCGGTTTAGGGGACACAACATTCGGTTTAGGGGACGCCACACTTGGTTTAGGGGACCCAACATTCGGTTTAGGGGATGCTACACTCGGTTTAGGGGACGCAACACTCGGTTTTGGGGACGCTACACTTGGCTTAGAAAGCGCTTTAGGGGACGTTATAGTTTTAGGTGACTGAATAGGTGGTTGCAATAGTTTCGGCAGTTTTGGATTGGGCTTGCTGAGTTTTGGGTTTTTCAACTTTTGAGCTAACAGACTTTTCTGCTTAATCTGATTGATTTTAAGGGCTTTTGGTGAGATCTGTTTAGTTATTTTAGGTTTTGGCGTTGCTCTAAGCTTGGGTGATGGCGTTTTGGCTTTATGTTTAGGTTTCGTTTGGGCCTGTGTTGCTTGCATGAGCAGCTGTGCCGACGATAATTGGGAGAGATTAGCCGAAGAGCCACTGTCGTCTACATCGACATCTGTATCTGACCCATCTAGTTGTATATCCTCACTGCTTCCTACTTCAAGTTCCATCTGAAAAACACGTTAATTTTATAAAACAGGCGACAAACAGACGAAAGATTTTATATATAGTAAGTATTTAGCAAATAACAGATGAAACATTAAAAAAAATTGTTTTTCCATACAATTTGTTTTTATTGGAATAAAATTATGACGATTAAATTAAACCTACTTAAGAAATTTTTTAATGACGATAGAAAAGGGTGTATACGTACATGGTTAATATTAATAGGCGTCTTTGGAGACGGCAACGGATCTGCCGCAATCGGCTTGACCGCCCGACTCCGAGCGTTGCTGAATTTTAACCAATCTTCTTCAGTTCTACAAAATTATATTATTTAAAACCATAACACATGTAACAACATACATTGAGCGTAAATAACAAAATTAATAAATAATAATAATAATCTTCTTAAATACCTATTTCTGTGCAAATACGTCCAAACAGCAGTACGCTGGTCGTATTTCACTATTGGATCCCTTTTGATAGCAACGAGCCGGTCCAATGCTGTCGATATGGCTGACGAAAGCGCTTGATCGCTACATGGAATAATCCATTGGGACATTCTGTGGGTGGGAAGATGATTAAAACTTCATAACTTTCCTCAATTTTAATAAAATCATGACGTGCATGCTCGATAAAATTGGATCGAGCTAGTAATAAGGTGTATAATGTGCCAGTCTCAATACTACAAATGCTCCAAGCCAACCAAAATCACTAAGCTTGGTCGAGCAAGTTATAATATCGAACATATCTACATATAATTTGTTCAAAGAACTATTGGGCACCATTTTGTTAAAGACAAAAACTGCATCATTAGTAAATATTTATTTTAATTAGACGAACTTCAAGCAACAAGAAGCAAGAAATTTTAAGATTTAACAATGCTTGATATTATACAAACTTGAGCAGCATGAGGATATCCCGACGCGTGCCCTCGCCGTTGGGCAGCCTGGCCAAGGCGTCCCGGAGCAGAGCCAGAAAGCCCGCGGCGCGAGGCCGCTGCGGCGCCACCAGCGACGTGCACGCCCCACCCGCGCTGGCTCGGACGCCGCTCGCCGGGCCCACCACCGACCGGTACCTACACATTTCGGCGTGGGTCAAACATACACATTAATAAACCTAATTAATAGTGCTGTCTAGCAAACATTTTTTAAATATCCTATAACACCGTGTTTAATTATACTTTATTTAAAATATTAGCCAAACTTATTTCAATGTTAAAATCATCCAAATAATATATTTCTGAAGTTATAATAACTGACCGTTTTAACTAAATATATGTGTTGAGTTTTAAATGTATTTCTGTAACTAAAAAGTTTTATATTAATAAGGTACTATTAAAATGTCATAAGCGTACAAAAAACGACTTACTATTAAATTAATAATTCATGAATGGAAATTGGCAAATATAACTGAATGGTATTATCATTTGTGTAAAAACATTTTCTAAATATTTTACAAAAAACATACGCAGAAATAAAATGCAGTCACAAAGCATTTTATACTGAGACATACTTACCCATATTGTATGTAGGTGAACGGTTTAGACGCTGAAGCAAATCTGCGCCGTTCTTGAGATCTAAACTCAGCTATTTCCGTATTCGTGGGCTGTCTCACTATCCAGTTTGTTGGATATCTGGCGACAACAAAAAATATATTTTTTAAACATGGTAATTTTGAAAAGCCGGGGCAATTAAGCATTAAAATAAAAAAATGGGTTGTAGCGCCGCTTATAGTTATTTTTGTATGTAATAAGAAATATTTGTAGCGACATCTATAATCTGAGGTTTAAGTATAACCCTAAATATATAATAAAATACCCACATGTACCATTTGATGTCTTTTACGTTAAATTAAGAGAATCTTATAATTTTGATTGAAATCACAACAATATTATAAAGCTCCTTGTTACTTCTTCGTTTGGTAGAAAAATCACAAGGAAGGCTGTATATAACACTTTGCTTCTAACAATTGTAGAGCATACATGAAACATTTTGTGGAAACGTACGTATATTGAAATGAACGTGTTTGTGTGTGTGTGTGTGTGTGTGTGTGTTAACCTGGGTGGGGGCGGTGCGTCTGTGTGCTGTGGCGTGGGAGTCGCGGCTCGCATCCATCGCTCGCACAATCGGTTGAGAATCGCGTCGCAATCCCGACCAGCTCCTATCCATTGATACATCTATAAACAAACAATTTTTTTTATACAACTCACGTAATTTATATCAAATCACAAAATGGATTTGTGTGATTTGAAATTATTGTATTATACATTTAAAAAACAAACAAAAAAATATATGTAGTTTGTTTGGGGTAGGAAGTTGATTATTAATAAACCTTTATTTGCACTGATTGCAGTCAATATACATAATTATCTTATATAAAAATTGTTGAATTCTGCTCGGTTAGCAATTATTATCGCAGGCAAAAAATATGTGTAATATAAATACTGAAAACAATAAGGACAGATAGGAATAACTTTGAATGACCTTATCTGGAATAGCAGTTCAACTTACTTGGGTATCTGGAATGAACTGGAGATACGGCACAAAGTCATCTGGATGTGGTCCCCGCTCTCCTGCTAAGAAATCCAGTGCAGAATTCAACTCTGCACACCAGTCCTCTGACACTGATAACATCGGAAATATATAATTAAACAATTTCATAGAACCACAAATATACAAAATATTTGACACATACAATAAAATATAAAATTCATCAAAATAAAATAATATAAATTTCAATGATTGTTATGTTTACAACAGAGTAGTAAAGTTTTATATTAATTACATTGAATGTGAAGAGATGAAAAAATATTTTCATTGAAGGAGTTTCTACTCCAATAGCCTTGAATCTTCAAGGGAAGATTCAAGACTATTGGGAAAATTATAATTAAAATTATACATACACTCTACGTTATGAAACAATAATTAAAATTGTATTATTATTAAAGTGAAAAATGTAAAATGAATAAATATATTTTATCAATAATTTTCTCAAAATAAAAATACAGTATTACTTACAATTATACCAAGTATTTAGCGGTGCAATCGGCGACCTCATAACTGCCGCACATCGTGCATGCAACTCCCTTTTAGAGGCCCGATGAGCTGCCTTCGCTGGGAATAGAGCCCGGACCAAGGACAGAAAGTTCGCATGGGTAGTCTCAGTCAGGGCTTCATCAGGACTCTTTGGGGAAGTCATGGTCTCGTCAGCTAGTTCGACTGGTAGCGCCATCATATCTATACAGAAAATAATTTCATGAGTATAAAAAAAATATATAAGACATATTATCAAGTTTAAGCAATATTTTTTAAAGCATTACAGTCTCTCAAAAAACATGTCATATGATGATATAAAATTTTATACCTATGCCATCAAGATCTTCCAATTTGATTGGTACAGGCTGGTTTGTTTTTGAATTGCTTAGTAAATCATGAGGTTCCCTTTTAATTGATTTTTCCTGATCAAATCTTGAGCTAAAAATTAAAGCAAGATAATATAATTATTTAGGTAATTAATTAATAATGTGTGAAAGGGCATGTATTAATTTTTTTCTTAAAAAAACAATTTTTATGCTGTAATTTAATTTTGCATAAAAAGTTGTTATTTTAAATGACGTACTTTAACGTTATCTATCCTTATATAGCCAGTTTTATAACAAGTTTTAAATTGTACATTCTATTCAACATTTCATAATAATGGATCTAGGCCTGACTTTCCACTTACCTTTGATTTTCACCATCAACTTCTTGCTTAATTTCAACATTGTCCAAAACTTTCTTATGCCTTGGACTTGTTTGTTCTAAGAAAGAACTTTCAGAATCAGTCTCCTCTTGCTCACACTTTATCTTTATATGTGGGAGAAGTTTGTTTTCACTATTTTCATCATCTTTTGCTTTCTTTTGCGGTTGTTTAAAATCTTTACCCCTATGCAATTCTCTTTTTATACCCTTTCTTGCTTTTTGTAACGGCATTTCTGCTTTTGGACCACCAAACATAAGTTTTTTTGCTCCATTCATAAGAGACACTCTTTGTTTTATATCTTCTAATGTAATACCTGTGGTATTTAGTTCTGGATGAGACTGAAATAAATATATTTCTTTTATTATCATATTAATCTAGTTACTTTTATATTGTGTATAATAATGAATACTTCTATTGGTATTTAAATAATCATTGAGATAAAAGAACCTCTCTATGTTGCCGCCTAGCTCGATGTGTGGCCAAAACATTTTTTAAACATGCAAGAGATGATGGAAGGACTAGTTCACCACCGCCCAATGTACCCGATACATTAGAATCACCACTCTGTAACAAAACAGTAAACTTATTGAAATTTTTTATAAGGTTAGTTTCTTAAAGCTTGAAAGTGTGGTAAGTTTTTTTTTATTGTCACATACTTCTATAAACACACAGTATAATAAGTAACTATTAACTTTTTTCATTCAGTTGTTTGTTTGTTTTCATAATAATTTTTATCAAGCAATTAGCAAGCAAATCATATAATAAGAGCAAACATAAAACCTGTGTTTGTGCTGCATTATTTCGTTTCCTCCTTTTTGAGAAATGTTCAGGTGGGCCTTCTGGATAGTTTTCATCGTCTGATCCTTGACACCCAACTTCACTCCAAATAGCCGATAACTCCTCAAAGTACCTGTGTCTTGCTCTAACATACAACGGTTTGTAGTTGTTTTTTGATGATGGCTTGGGTGGAAGTAATGGTATGGGAGGAATAACTCCAGGGGGAGAAGACTTAGCAACTGCCAATAGTCTTTCTCTGGATATTAGTACTTCAGGCAACAACTTTGCATAATAGGACTTAATCTGAAAGAATTATTGATTCATTAATATATGAAAATAGGGAATAACTCACAATGCAATTTTTAAATATTTAACCTTATGCCTTTGTTGTTTTGCTCTAGCTTTTGTTAGAAACTTTCTCATCCTTGCAATATCTGGCCTATAATTACCTTGCCTTAAATTCTTAAAGAAACAAGTTAAAGGAGATGTAAAGTGAAACGGTTCATGATTAAAAAGCATTTTCAGGGTTGTCTCCTTCTCTTCTTCATCATTTTCTTCAAATTTTGGTAATAGCTCTTTGAGCTGATCTTTGTGTTTGTCAGCTAAAGTGTCCCAAGTCTTCATTGAGAAGAATTCTTTAAATAAGGCAGGATCTTCACAGAGGTCTTGAGGAAGTTCCAACGTATGACCTAGGATGCGAACTTGCTCCATAATCTCTTCATCACTCTCGGAAGTGTCACTAGAACTATCTGATGAACTACTACTACTCTCTTCACTGAAACTTTGATCACTATCCACCTTCTCTTCCATGGCTCTGAAGTATCACGGCTTGGATTAAAAACAAAACTAAATACTTCTTTTTCAACGTAAACCTCTGTAATTACTTTCTTATAAACATCTATTTTACTCCCATTAGACTATAAATAAGTATTGTTTCGTTTAAGTTGTTTACGAAAATCCGAACCAACGATGTAGCGTTATCCAATAGAAAGCCATGGAGTTTTTTAAATAGCCGTCAAGTCTTGTCTAAAATAAAATACAACACACACGCCAAACTGTAATTTTTCATACATACTATGCGCCAGAACGGCACATTGCGGTGAGAAAATAGCTTGACAACCAAGATCAGCGACATTTTGCCCATACAATTTATGAAGCCGAATTTATAAACATATCGTGGATAATCTATGAACTGTGGCAGTCTATGCACTTGTCTATGGATAAATTTTACAGATCATTGAAATATCCATAGACTCCACTCTCTCTATTTCGAATATGTAAATAGCCGTTACCCGTTCGGGAAATTTAGTACAAACTGCGTAGATTTCATTAGATTTTTATATTTGAATCCTCATAATTCCATCGATTTGAATAAATATAAATCAAAAGTTTAATACTAAAAATCATTAAACAATCTTTAGACAAATTACAAATTTATTTGAAACCTTAATTAAAGAATTAAATTACTCTGCTCTTTATTTTCAGTAAGTTAAAACACATACCTTGGTCACAACGAGACATCCAAAGACAACACGATTTCAGCACAGACAATTCTTGAATACCTTTTGCATACTCTTTACCGTCAGCAATCACTTGACTCGCTAACAATTTGACGTAATATTTCGTGGTGTAGTAAACATGGCGGAGGAACTGAATGTTGATAGTCTTATTCATAGACTTTTAGAAGGTAAAAATTTATTATAATCGTAATTAATTCTCGTTTTTAAACTTTATAAAATGTGTGGCATTCAGTGTAAGAAATAAATTTAGTGTTCATGTGCACTACATTGCGTAATTAATGTGATTCAGTGTTATGTGTATAGGTATAGTAAATTAGTCTTAACACCTATTAAATAAATCGATTGTTCCCATTCTTAGATGAATCCACTTTGGCAGTGTAGACAAAAATGTGTACTGTCTTCCGTGGTTATAAACTTTTTATTAATTTTACGGATTTTGAGTCCATTTTTAATCGTGATGTCGTATGATTTTTGACGGAATTCGTAGCTTCAAGTTCTATCGGCTTATTATTGTGCTTTGTTCGCATTGTGTATTACTTTACTATTTGATTTCACTTTTATCATGCTGCTTTTTATGGGTTACATCAGTATTCAGGCTGCAACAGGAAACTGCTCGGCGAAAAGGCAAATTCAAAGACATCTTTTCGGGAGAATGTATGGTTTAATTCCAGACTTCTAAAGATTGTACTTTGCTAGATATTTGAGTTAAATTTTTGTTCTTGGAATGTGTAATCAAATTGTATAAGTCATGTCTTATTTGTACTGCTTTCCTATAAATGTAACATTTAATAAATTTTCTTGTGTATGTTATCAGCTCATATAAGAATTTGTAATTGTTTATTTTTTAATTAGAATTGCTGCTCAGCTTTTAAAAATCAGATTGCTTCTTATTATTTAGCATGATGTTATTTGTATACCTATTATTTGCAATAAATGATTAAAATTTTATAAAATCTTGCATTAGTAATATGTATTAAATATATTCATGTCTTATTTACATATAAATAATTGTAATTAAAATACAAGATTCAAGCTGATCAGTAAATTCAAAAAGAATCTTTTTGTCTATGCAAAAACTGACATTTTTGTAAACACGTTATTACATATTTTAATTTAGTAAAGTACTAAAATGTGCATAAAATGAATAAAGAATTTTAATTATTGATACAGGAATTTGGTATATATTGTAAAATAGTTGTATGTATGTTATGATATAGTTATTAAACTAACATTACAAGTTTTTTTAATGTATCACATGGGGGGCTATATTTTATTGCACTTTTTATTTCATATCTTGGCAGTTCGAGGATGCCGACCTGGGAAAACAGTTCAGATGTCAGAATCGGAGGTGAGAGGATTATGCACCAAGTCCAGAGAGATATTTTTACAACAGCCAATACTCTTGGAACTGGAAGCACCACTCAAAATTTGTGGTAATTACAATCCTTTTGTCCTGAAAACTGTTGCATTAAATAAAATTTTGCAATGGAAACTAAAGTCTCAACTCAATACATGATTAAGTCTTTTTTCATTATATTCATTTTTATATTTATAATGTAAGTTGATTCCACAAACTCATAATTTGGAATATTTTATTGAGTTCATACTAGAGGACTGATATGGATTATGAAGAAAACGTGATTTATTTTCAAAAGAATTAATTTTTTTTGCATGTTAGAATTCTATAAAGTAAAGCCTATTTAATCAGATAAGTATGTTGATCACTTTCCTGCATGAAATAATCCATCAGATTATTATTATTACATATATCTATTAATAATCCAACAGACAGCAACAGCTTTATTACTATTCAAATAAAAAAAAACTTTTAAATTGTCAATGCAATCTATTTTTATATTGCTAGCCTGGGAAAAGATTTTAAAGTACATGTAATTTTTCTAGAACTAAAAAACCTTCTTTTTATATACTCTTATGGCCTTAGCAATATTGAAAAATGTTACGAGTATGTTTTTCTGGTGAAAAAATTTTTTTTTCATATTGCAGTATTCTAAATATTTTAATGTGTTAGTAATTGTATATTAAATACATTTATTTTTCCGGTGTTCAATGGTGGCGGTTGAAATTTGTAAGTGACACGCGTAGTCGTATGACATTCAACAAACATATTAGCAATGTGGCTTTAGGTACAGATTCTTTTTAAGGTAACAATAAATGTTAATTGTTTCAGGTGATATCCACGGACAATATACGGATTTGTTGCGTTTGTTTGAGTATGGCGGTTTCCCACCCGAAGCAAACTATCTATTTTTGGGAGATTACGTAGATCGCGGCAAACAGTCTCTCGAAACCATATGCCTGTTGCTCGCTTATAAAATCAAGTATCCCGAGAATTTTTTCCTTCTGCGCGGTAATCACGAGTGCGCGAGCATAAATCGTATTTATGGTAACAATTTGTTTATTCTAGTAGTATAACGATAACATATAAAGTATTGAAAAAATCTAGTAGCTTCCAGACGCCTAAAGGATTATATGTATAAGAATTATAAATTGTTAGATATACCTATTTTCAATGACGCGACTTTTTTAAAAAAGGTGACATCCACAATCAGGAGAAAATCCTGGTATTCAGAATTTCAAACAACTTGCTGTATACTCAGAAAGTGTTAGAATACTATAATTGAGTCACCTGTTCTAATTAGACATATTTTTAATGTTTATTTGTATTATGTTCAGTATATAAGAAAAAATAAAAACCTTATTTTTACAGTATTATGTCTTCTTTCTTACTTTTGAAGGGGTCTAATGGGCTTTTCTTTCAGGATTTTACGATGAATGCAAACGCCGGTACAATATCAAGCTGTGGAAGACATTCACTGACTGCTTCAACTGTCTGCCTATTGCAGCTATAATTGATGAGAAAATATTCTGCTGTCATGGTGGTCTTTCACCAGATCTGCAGGGCATGGAGCAAATCCGGCGAATTATGAGGCCCACAGATGTGCCAGATACTGGTAATATTTCTCTCTTAAATAAACATTAGCATCATTCTGATGATCTGCATTGTTCTTTTATAAATACTTAAAATGTTAAATGAAACAAATATTTTAATTATTTATGACTACTACTACTACTACTGATCTATGTAAACACATACACTTCAAGAGAAAACACAAATTACATTTTATAATAAACTGTTTGTATTTTGTTAGGCTTACTTTGCGACTTATTGTGGTCGGATCCTGATAAGGATGTGCAAGGATGGGGTGAAAATGACCGTGGTGTATCATTCACATTTGGTCCAGATGTTGTCAGCAAATTCCTCAACAGACATGATTTAGACTTGATCTGTAGAGCTCATCAGGTAATGAATTAATTTTTGAGACTCAAATTTGTTTTATGTATTTACTAGCTGTTCATTATGTTATTAAAATACCTTTGCGCATCCATAATACGGGAATAGGAACAATTTGACCCATTGTAGTATCAACATAAATGTTCATTTTTTACTGCTCTTTATTGATAATAGCGATATACTAAAGAATCAATATATACCTCGATAAATTGACTATGCTACACAATTTATATATGATGTTTTTTATTCACACCAAGTTCTGCAACTAAACAGATGCTTGCAATATAATTTTATATGTGATAAAAGGTAGATTTTGAAAAACCTATTCCTTGTATATTATGAAAGGTCGTTAATTTGTTACTATTTGGTTTCGGAATTTTTATTTACATAAACAGGAACATATAAGTTATAATTTGTAAAGATATGTTTGGATTCAAGAAACTATAGCCAACAGCTACTTTAAAACTAAGACAAAATAAGACTAAGTTGATACCTAGCACTTACCTTAGGTCATATTCTATTATAATAATTGCATAATTTTAATTCTGGTTTTAATGTATTCCAGGTGGTTGAGGATGGCTATGAATTCTTTGCCAAGCGACAACTAGTGACTCTCTTTTCAGCTCCAAACTATTGTGGTGAATTTGACAATGCTGGTGGTATGATGTCTGTGGATGAGACACTTATGTGCTCTTTTCAGGTTTGTTTCCATTGCCTTAAATACTACTAGTATTGTTTATGTTTTCACGTGACATTAAGTTTTTTACTTAAACCCACAGCAGCTGGGAGTTACATTAATATGTAATAAATAAGTTTTGATTGCATAAATTTAATTTATAAATTATATAGTATGGATATAATGTTGTGTAAAGAAGACAGTAGTTACAACAATTGTACAACCAATTTATAAATTGAAACAGATACTGAAACCATCAGAGAAGAAAGCCAAATATCAGTACAACGGTATAAACAGTGGTAGGCCGGCCACGCCCCAGCGGTCGCCGCCCAAAAAGAAATAACTGATGTTTGGGATCCAGTGTGCTGCACAGTGAGAAGGATGCTACAAATAATTTTATTGTATCATAATATTGTATTGCAATCCTAAGACAAGGCCGAAATTTGTATAGTAAATTATTTTTTCCACTTTATGTGCCTTTGTTTTGTGTATGAATTATGTATCCTTTTTTTTATCAACTTCGGCGGTGTCTCTCGATTGCAGCTTTTTCGGTCCCTTATGCAAAGCCTTTTCTCTTTTTTGACTCATTGTAGGGAAATTTAGTAAAAGTGGCAGATGCGGGCATTGGACAAGCATAGAGGCATTTTAGATTTAGCTTTTAGTGGATCGAAAATATTTGAGTTTCTTGTTCTGTAACGAATGTGCCTATAATGTAAAATAAAATAGGTCTTAAGTAAAATTGGTTGATTAAACATTAAAATTATATGTTTTTTTCGACAAAGTTTTTTGAAAACGGCTGTCGTTCTAAATTATATATCATGTTATCTTTTGTTTGGACAAATTGATAGGAGGAGCTGGCCTAAGAAATGATATTAACCCTCATCAGTAGTAAATAAGTTTATTTAAAAGGCTTTATGAATTTCATAGAAGTTTGCTGATGTCCCAGTGAAATTTATGTTATTTTGCATGCAGTATTACTTTATGATAAGTAGAATTTTCAAAATTATTGGCAAATCTCCTCAAGAGGCTTTATCTTCATGTCCATCACTTGATATAAATTATATAACTGTAGTAAGCAGTTTAGTCCTCGCAACAATAGTGCAATTGCTATATTATTAAATATAAAAATTATATGCAGGTTTTGCATTGTACAATTTATAATTTAGCTATGTTAACAATGTCAATAATTATTAATCATTAATAAATATTACTTTATAAAATTATATGTTATTTTTGTTTTATTTAGTTGCATTAATCAAGATTTTGAATACTAGGTGTACTCAATGTCAAAACGGTAAAATATAATATGTGTGCAAAGAATAAAAATTTAGAAGATATCTATAGAAGATAAAACACTTTGATTTCATTAATATTAATTGCTTAATAAAACACTGCAGTAGCTTTTGTGCAATTTGCTTTCAAGTACTGACACTAATGCAATTCACCATATTGTAACACAAAGTACTAACTATTGTTAATTTGATAGAATAAGGTAAATTTTTGTTATGTTTCTCAGTCTGTACAATTTTTTTCTGAAATATAAATTTTATTGAATATTCAAGTCTTACTCAACATCCTTTTCAGTCTTACTCAACCATATATCGTTATTCAATTTAGGTGTAATTTCTTCTCCCAATTCAGTATGAGCTTGTATCTTCTCACATATCTTAGACATAACTTCTTCAACATTCTTTTCATACTTCTGAATATCCATTGTAATAGCTTTCAGATACTGTCTTTTAGCCTGTACAGTCTTCTTCAATTTGTTTACTTTATCATCATACTCCTTTAATAAAGATTCAAGCATTGCTTTTTGATTTCTCAAAATACCAGCATCTAAGGCTCTTAATTGGTTTTTAACACTGTCATGTTGGGGTCTCCTGAAAATAAATCCAATCAATCATAAGTGTTATACATGGTTTGTGTTTTATCAAATATTGACTCAAGACTTGCTATTAGATCTAAGAAAATTTAATGATATTTATTATAGTACAATCACCCTATACCATACTGTTTTAAAGCTATGCTTATATCAACAGGTGATACATGAATAGGTCAGGAATATCTGAATAATTATAAGGTGATATGCAATTACCAAACAGGATCATGAGGGTTCAATTCTTCATATTTTTCTCTCTGTGTGTCAAGTACTTCTAACTTTTGACGCATATCTTCAACACTCCACATTTTATTCATTTCTTTGACCATCATGTCTAAAATATCTTGCTTTATACATCTGAAGACTGATATCCATCGTACACTTTCGATTTTTTCTTTTGGCACAATTGCTAGAAATTCCTCATCGCTACAAAAATAGATAAATAATTGACTAATTGATATTACTTTAATATAAGTCTCATTAACTATGGTAAGTTTTAAATCACCTTACACAACTTGATATATTAGAAAATTCTCTCAAAATAAAAAGATTGTCAAATGTACTCTGAAAAACTGTTACGTCGCCGTCGTCCAATATATTTTCTTCCTCCATATTTGCACATACAATTGTAATTCACTAAATTGTAAAGAAAGCGTTTGTTTACCGATTGAGGAATGTCGGTTTAAATTTAAATTTCCCATTTGACAGTGATAACTTCTAAAGTAATTGACATCTCGGGAAAATGACAAATCGACAGTCGACTTTTAGCGTAAGATATATGTTTTAGGTCTGTGACAAATTATACTATTATTATTATTAAAATCTGATGGTGACAATTGGACCTTTGTAGTCTGAAGAGTCGTGTCGTGGGACGCGATTTATTCCTAATTCCTAATATGGCAACATTACTTCCTGTCAAACTTAATATCACTATCAAGAGCAAATAAACACTTCCTTTTATATTTGGATGGCCACAAAATAAATGAAGCAGAAGAACACTATATCTTAAGTTACTCTGATGAAGTTTCACTTTTCTATAATTAAAATTATATTATTATTTTATGTTATATGCAAGTAAATTGTTAGAAAGTTTGAAATGACTAGCAACCTATACTAATCTGTGGTTGATTTGTAGAAAAAGCTAGAATTATATTTACAATTTAATTATTTCACTAGTTTACTATATAATAACATGAAGAAGAATCGAAGATTGCTTCGAGAAGATGAAAAGACATACTCATGATTACTAATCGATATTCATCGAACGCAAATAGCGCCATAGAAAGTATTGTTTTGTTTAAAATTCTTTTATTCGAAAAGAAAAGAATCGTACTTTTCTTTTCGTTATTCTAATACTCCAAATTGTGAATTTAAATTTCGTAATTTTAATTTTGCACTTACTCATTAGGGCCTTATTATGCAAAAGTATATAAATCGCGGAATCACCCGATATAATAAGGGCCTCTTTATTTTATATGTAGTATGCATTATATCTAATATAAAGAGAATCTATAAAAGTATCTATTTTAATTTAGGAATCAATTAATTATTAACAAACGTGTATTTAAAATAAATGAACCAATTTTTATTGTGGAAATGCTGTATTATTATGCATATAATGACTTACACATAAGATATACTATAGGTGGCTTTTTTGTAGGACTAATTGAGATAAACATTTCCAAAATACATTACATGTGTGTAAGTCTAGCGGTTTTTGCAGCGCACACCAGAATAGCAGGAAGATCTTGATGGTACTTCTTGATATAGTGGACAATTCACACAATATAATTGTAGCCTATATGTTGAAGGCGGATTATTGAGAATTTTCATTAAAATCCAATAGTTTTAACGTTAAAAGTAGGTACCAAACATACATGCATCCACAAACTTATGGTTTTATAATAGTAGAATCTTTTTTTACAACATAACAAATTTTTATAAATACATAGATTTATATATACCACAGCTAACTTTTAAGCTCATACGTTGACCTTGACGTGGATCGAACCCGGGACCCCCTTCTCGATGGTCTGCCATCGTGACAATTGCGACATCTGGGTGGTCTGATTAACATATAAAAGATACACTCAAATATGGACAGAGTAAGGATGATATGATCGAAATATTGATATCATCTCATCTCTTGAGGAAAAACAATGACGAATTATTTCAATTTATTGTTATTATTGCAGAGGTTTGTATCAATACAATCAAGAAAATATTAAGATAAGATTTCTTAAGTCTAGCTATGAATACGCTTCGGTAAATAACTATTAAATCATAAAACTTTTAATTCAAACAATAATGAAGTCATAGCATGCAAAAAAATCCGTAGCCATTTCAGTATTTGAACTTCAAACGAAATATATAAATTTCACTGCGGTAATAAGTTCCAACAATAAGAACTTTGTGAGTAGAATCCTGCGATAATCCTGAGAACTGAGAGAGAGAAGATATACTGGATCTTGAGAAAATGGGGACGCAAATATTATTTATTTTAAAATAAATAAAAATAAAAGTTAGTTTTTGAATGAAAATTTCTTGTATCTGCACTGAGAGACAGTTAGTTACCTTAAGTTAACTAAAGATTTTAGAGTTTATTTATAAGAAGGGACTAAAGTAATAGTTTAGATGGACGAAACATATGCCCACCAAATTGCAAGCAATTCAGTAATGTCTCTTTGTTTTTACATTAGAGATACCCCAATGCATTAGCACAAAGTCTAAGATGGCTGATTATGGTATGAATCGCATTCATGTAATCGTGTCATGAATGAAAAAAAATCTGTGAGGAGGCGAATGCTAAAAGAATGCTACTTATCACATAACATCGTTAGTTATCATTAACGTAAGAAACTGCCTTTGATGAGCTGTGTAAAGGCTGATATTCAGAAGTGCCTCACCGAAAATGACATTCGCTTTGTCAAAACTTTTACAAAAGCTGATCTTTTGAATCAAAGAGAACCACTTTCCTGTAATGAAAAGGGTAATTCATAAGGAAATGAGTTGCGACTGCTGTTGACTGGAAAAAAATGAACCGATCGAGTGATTAATGTTGAAAATACGTACATAGGTATAAAATACAATTAGAGCTGATTTTTAAATATGCCGCCATTTTCATGATATATTCGTGTGTCAGCCGTCAAGCACTACCTATCTAAAACAACGAAACTCCACAACTTCTGGATGCGGGCTTGCATAGAATACCTATATTTTTATTTATAAACTTTGCGACAGATTTCTAAATAACATTTACACTGTAACAAGGGCGTATGCACAAACTACTCTAAATTTAGGTTAGCTACGTCAAACATGCCTTTTTTTACGTTGGGAAATCCATTGATAGATCCCCAAGCGGGAGAATTATATATGGCATGAGGAGAGTGTGATGACGAGGCCTGGTAACAGCGAGGATGTCAAACATGCCTGATTAATGTAGAAAATATCTAAATCGACACGAATTAACCTAAAGCTTATTTGTCTACTATGCGTCTCAAGTAAGCTTCTCCACCTGAGCTTTGTCGAATTTGACAGAATTACAACAATAAAAAAATAGTGCTGTCACGTTGTTTTTGGATCACTCTTGAAACCAGAATGAAGTTTGAGTGACGTTTTAGAATATGGGACCTAAATACTTACTCAGTATTAAAAATCACTAGTTTATTTGAAAAAGTAGTTTATGTTTAGAGAGTTGTATACTTTAATTATTGTAAAGTCAAGTCAATTTTTACCAAATTTGAGAGAACTAAACTAAATTTTATCTACAAAGTGCAAAAATACAGGAATCGACACAAGTGCCATTTTAATTCATCACTCAACCGCTCAAGGTATTAATTTATAAAATTGGACATTGGTAAAATTAAAAACCCGTTTTATTCAAATTTTTATTATTTTTTGGTTTTTTTAGTACATAAAAATATTTAAATATAATAAAAACAATTACATAACAAGTTTGTGACTGTGGCAGTAACTATGTTATTGCAGTCTTTGATATTAATTATTTTTGGATGGAAATTATCTGTTTGAAGAATTTTTTTCGTGCCTGATGTTCGAGTATTGTAATTTACAGGACATTAAATAGTGGCTTCGTTGATCGGCCGTTAAAAAGCAGTAGCTGAAATAATAAAAATAAATTAATAACTGAGCATACATTGGAATTTATGAAAATGACGTACTAATATAAGAGTTTAGTTAGTACTAAAAACAGCGTCGGTACCTAACGCCCGTATTCTACTAGACCAAGTAAGATTCTCTACTTGAGTATTGTCAATATTATTTTTTATTTATTTATAACTTTATTATTATTACCAACGAAAAAGAGAAAATGAAAATACAATTAAGAAAAGTATATAAATAAGAGGCGAAATATATAAATAAATATGTTAGCATACCAGTAGAAAAAATGACTCTTGAGACTAGAATTAAGTTTCAGTGATGTTACAGTAGTATACAGTTACAAATCTTACATACGAGTACGTATATTAAAACTAACTCACTACTATATACTACTTGTCAAAAATATTCATCATATAAAACATAGCGGTAATTTTATACAAAACGTGCAATACAGATACTATTATTTTTTTTCATAGAAGTAAATTATAATTAACTACATAGGAATTTAAAAATATTCCAATAAAAAACGAATACTTAGAAGTTCTATGAAAAACGATACGTACACTGACGAAGTTAAATAAGTTATACGAAAATTATTAGTAAGAAAACTTATACTATTTGCGATGGAATTAAGTAGATGACAAAATGATGAACATAATAACCAAATATTTTTGTGTTCAAGGAGATTTTTTTTTGCATTAACTGAAAATCAATATCGCTAGTTATAAAAATAGGTAAATAATGATAATAATGCATGAACACTTTTCAACGTAGTATCCTCCTTATTAATCGGTAGCATTCAACAAAGGGACCAACATGTGACAACGATCTAGCTACTCGGGGACCAATATTACCTATAGAACATACCCCATGTTCACATTCTATATACTACGAACAAATGGCATTGTCTTGCTTAGATCGTCCACAGTGAATAAGTCAGCCACCATTAAATCTGCCGTGATCAGAGAATAGCATTAATTAAACCAATACACTGTTAGAAAAGAAGACAGAAGGCGATTTACAGCTCAGAGTGCATCGATGGCCACTAACCTAAGGGCCTGATCGGATGTTTATCCCAAAGGAAGGTGCGTTTCACTGGAGACAAGTAGGAGTCTCGGATGTAGGAAGGGCTGCGGTCCCATCTCGCCATGGGCCTCAGCTCAGGCCAATCGTACCAGAAAGGATCCCTCGTGATCGCGGAAATGGGCAGAGATGGGCTTGGGTTGAATATATCAGCCCATGGCCTGCGCCTCAGTCCACCAGCATTGTACAGCGGGGCACCTATATCGTATACTAATTAATGTCAGGCCACCCTCTTTTCGTCATCGCCCGTATGTAATATCAAAGCATATACAAGCACTATTGTTATTTCAGCTAATTATATTAGTATTATTCATTCAATTCTAAATTAAAATTATACAATTTATATTTTGTTTTGAAGACTATGATCAAACTTATAATAGTTTAGTAAGAGTGTGCATTCGTCAAATACTCTTAAGAAACTTAAAGCTTAAACGCATTTTATATAAAAATATTGAGGGTATTTAGCATATGCACACAGGCACCTGCAAACACGGAACGATATTGTGAAATAAAACTTTTGTATAAGACATAAACTTCCAAGAGAATTGTTAAATATTTAAATTATTAGCTATACAAATCAAAAATAAAAATTACTCAAATGGTTGTAAGCTATTAGACGTTAATTTGAGGCTATAATTTTAGCATGCATAATTAATGAACATGTACACTCAGAGAGAGGAATTTAATGTGAATATAGACGTCATAACTCCAATTCACCATTTTGTAGAAAAACTAACTACTTTTTGAAAAACAGTTTAGAGTCGTAGACAAGAGACAAGAATTTTGTGGGTTTTGACGAAGAGATAGTGCCCTTACCATCAGAATCAAAAGCAACTTCGCTGTCACGAGGAGGACTTATCCGGGGCTTCACAGGTGTAGGAGACTTCCCTCGTAGGGACCGATCGAAACCTGCCCATTTTTCGGCGTCAGCGAAAAATGGATCCTTAGCGAACTCATCTGACAACCGCGATGGCCAAGATCCTTCATTGAAGTCTCATGGTCAGTACCACTCGAATGGGACGATTAACATATTTATATTTATAGAGTGTACTGTTCTCCTGCGTATATTTACAATGCAGTCCATGCACGTAATATGAGTTGATAGCAGTGGCATAACAATTGAGTAGCGTGAATGACGTTGGCTTGCGGCTCCCGACACTACGAAGGTTGGGTCTCATAAAAGGATATTTCCGTTTTAAAAGAGCTCCATCCAATCGCAGCCATCGAGAACACATTGAATTACACCATCGCTTGACACACTCGTTCGTGAAGAATTAAGAGATATGAAAAATGCAAATGAGAGGAAGGTTCTAAACTACTAAATTAAACACGATATTTTTGTCTTTTTATATTTTAATTAAAAATGGTTGGTTAGTTGTATGTAAATAAATTTGTACTCGGTATTTAACAATTTACATAAATTCAGTGAATTAATAGTAACATCTCAATTACTATAAGAAATATCAGAAACATTTTTACACACTTAAATGAGTAAAACGAGACTTGTAGAAATTTAGAAATTTGAAAGAGATATTCTATTAGATACTGAATACGATACAGGCAACCTTTTGTCAGAAAATTTAAATGAAATTTTTAAATATAAATATATTATAGGCAAGTTCACGCACAGAAAAATTCAACACGAGAGAACTTCGTGGTGAACATTGACTATTCCTGTAAAAATCTAAATACATATTTTATCTCGTGTCTCGCTTAGGAATGTTCCCAAAATTTAATCTATCCAATCAGAAATCTGAACAACCTAAGCGCACCACGGATCTAAAAGCTTGAAACATCCCGTCCGCAAGTCTTTTTGAGACACCGAAAAAGACTAAATAAACGAACGTCAATGGTCTAATGGTCCAATGGTCCATTCCACGAGATTCTATTTACATTTGACGAGGCCAAAATCATGAAACATTAAGAAAGACGTATTTCCAATCGCTAGGTGACTCAATGACAATAGCTTCCCGTGGGCTGAACTAAATCTATAGCAAAAATTGTCGTACATAAATTAAAATTTACCTGTTCCCCAATGGGGTTTGTTGTCGGGTTCATACTCGATGCCTTTAAGGCGCTTGGGGTTCAAGGGGTCGACAATGGGGGCGCTCAGGTCAGTGATGGGGTAGGCCCTATCCTTCAGGTAGAGACCATAACGGGAGGGGTACAGACGGTCGATAGCGGCCAGTCTGTCCAAATGGTCCTGCCAGGATTTGTGTGCGTCGAAGGGATCTACGCCTCGACGGATACGCCTGGGCACGTGGTAGACTACACGAGAAAAGAAACGTTACAATTAAGATAATAAGAAATTAAACATACTTATTAAGAAACAGGGTCCTTTTTAGAGGACTTTTATAGATAAAAGATAAATGACTAAATGAAATCTCAAGTTTAACAGGTTCAAAACGTATATGAAAATTACAAAAAAAAAAAAGAAATTGAATTAAGAGATGTATATTTAGTGTTAAAATTATGTTAGATTGCGTAGCAAGCTTTAGTAATGATTGTATTGTAACTTATAAATAGTATATAGAACTCACCTCTATACAGCAGAGTTGAAAATCCTGATTCATAAAACCTTACTCTGAAATTAACTTGTGGGCTCACTTCAGAGGAAGGAAAACTTTAAATGAATCAGAAATGAAAGGGGAATTAATAAATCAACAAAGGTGACCTGGGGAAGGCTTGAAGATTTAATGACATTAAAATATTACTAAAAAAACCAACTTCAAACGAAGGCACATTTACAGAAGCTATTCAAGGTAATAATACTCCATATGTAGTGACAACTCCATATGTAATGAAAACTAGTGACATTTTTTTCTATACGAGGGCTGTCTTTTAAGTCGTGTCGTTTGGCCACTTAAAAAAAACATTTAGAATTTTTATCCAAGGAAAATGAACTTTAGATTATCGTGAATTAATTGATTTGAGGTAATGCATCACCATGCCTTTGAACGGTAAAGCGCTGATATTTGAATGTCAACGTCGGCAACTAATCATCGAAGATCGTCATACATTGAAATACTGCGTTATTTCACGACATGATGTTCTATTTCGTGGGCAGTTCAGGGATCACTGTCTGACTTGGAAAACTTGGCGTAAAAATGTTGATCTGTGTTGAAATATTTTAAAAACATGTTGGAACGCATGCAAATGTGTTTTGAATATCGCAGAGAATTATCTGAAAAACAATGTATTTCAAACGACATAACTTTAAAGGCAGCCCTCGTAGTATTGAACTACGTAGTATGTGATATGCATGTGGTTCGTAAGAATGTAGCACTAATTCTTTTACAAAATGTCGCCTATTTTGAAGTCAGTTTAACATATAGCAAGTGTAGATGGTGTTATGTAGAGGTGACTTCTAAAGTGCCATGCTGTTATACTATAATTAGCAAGAAAATATTTATTACATTTAATGATTGCTATGATAATGCCATGAACGTCGGCAATGAAAGGCCTATATGGATGTAGGTACAATATTTTACAATAAGCGTTATCCACTGTATAGGAGTCATGTGATAATTTACATACTAATTTGACTGGCTCTCGCAAGTTGGCCAGGCCCACCTGCCTTAAAACTGTTTTACTAATGTGCCTTGGACACAAAAACCCTTGCTGTTCATAGATTTGTTGAATATATATGATTTGTATGTAAGTATTGTTTGATAAATCTTCGAGCATTCTACCGGATCACTTAAAATTTTAGCGTAAGGCTTTATTTAAAAAATACCACTTATCATTACATGACATTGGACAGCTTAAGCAAAAGTAATAATATACATAGTTTTAGGTACAGATGAATGTTTATTTAAGCATATTCAATATGCAGAATTAGGAAGATTATACGGCTCCGGTTTTTGACGCTGAAACAATCAAAATATTGATGCCGTAACATGAAAGTGAAATGTTTATTAAAATATAAGGGACTATACAATTAAACATATTGAATTATATGCGTCTGAATATATACAAGTTACATTAAATTGATGAGTTACAAATAATGTTGCAAGAATGCGGATTCAAATTTCGAGCAGTTAGGGCTGAAATTGTTACTAACTTGGCCTGTAGGCTTCCAGTGAGCGAGGATAGTTGTGCGCGTAGATGGGTCTTGGGGAGTAGCCGTAGACTTCACGGTGGACGGGCAGGTAACGGTATCCGGGGACGGAGATCCTCTCTGCAGCACCTACGGGGTCGTCGTAGATAGATTTGCTGTAGGGGTAGGTTGAAAGGAGCTCAGGGAAAACGCTGCGGCGAGTTGGCCTGTATCTCTCCTCAGCCCTGATATCTTCTGATCCTGTAGGGATAATAAAATCCAATGTATGTTAGTATATATTGAAGACAATTTAATGATAATTTGTAGTCTCATATCACACCATCCAAACATTTATTACAAATATGAATACACTTCTAAAACTTAAGGAAACTTCGGAAGACGGGTTACAGGTGACGTATTAAAAGGTTTACCTTTTAGAGATCGTACGTAAGATTGCCAGAACCTGGCCTTCTTCGACGGCGTCTCATTTCTCCCAATCATTTCTAAATGATTTTTAAACATTTTGACGGCTTTGTCGTGCTCGTTTTCTGTAACAACACGATTACAAATTACTTTCTTGCGATACTTTATAGTTATCAGGTGACATAATACAATGAGTACGTAAATAGAGCAATGACGTAGATTTAAAACAGAAATAGCCGTCTCGATGGCTAGGTGCCGTGGCGAATGGCCCATGGACTTGGCCAATCGCCAATTCAACTAGTGACGACTAAAATGTCCGTTCACAAATGATGATTCTCTGGCTATTTTCAAGATTTCACCGACCTTGTTACTATTTCTTATTCGAACAGATTTCAACGGGAAGATATTGAAAGATTTTAAAATTGAATTTATAGGAGTTATATGATATTTCATGTAAAATACGAAAATTCTTAATTTAATATGTTTTTTATTACATAGCTTTTATTATTGGCAACTGATTGAAAAGATTTGACCACAATATTATTTTGAAGTGAAGCTAAACCTTGGTGTTAGCATACGGAGATCTGCGTATTTGCGTCAGTAACTCCTGCTTGAAAGCAGAAATTCCATTCATCACATTCCGGACGTTAGATCGACAGCTCATGTATTTTTGTACTATTAATAATAATTGGCATAATTAAAAAGTATTGGTTTATGTTGATTTAAATATTACTAATATAAAGCAAACGTATCGTTTTTGATCTTGAATTATAATTAGGTATATTAAGATAATAAATTATATTAACATTTCGTTATTTTTTTAGGTAGAAACTTCATTTACATCCGGTTCTTAACGATGAAGTAAACTTGACATTAAAAATTATTCTTCATGCTATATCCGGTTCAAGAATGAAGGTTAATGACAAGATTCGTCTTATTTGTGACCTATTTAGAAAAAAGCCAATGTCAGCCATGTACGTAAGGGAAGGTGTAAAAAAATGCGATTGTGAAATAGTACAAAAATACTTGAAGACGCGTCGATAGGTGAATGTTGCAAATTTGGCTCGGCGTGTGCGGCCAAAAATAGCACGCAGTGGCCGGATCAGATTCACAGCATTCAAATGTTAGCCGCTGACACATAAGTGACGTCGCCCAAAACTATACACAAAGTATAGTTATACACAAATTTTTTATGCGGAAATTTTTATGTTTTTCGATAATTTATTGCAAAACTAATACAAAGAATGAAAATCAGTATTAAATGGCTCTCCTTTCACTGATTGAAAAAGAAAAGAATTATAAAAGCATAAATATTTTTTTAAATGTTAAACACATCAACATGAAAAATATGAAAACAAATTACTAACTAATATTTAACGTTAATTTATTTAAAAGTCTTGTATTTTTTATTTTCAAGCAAAAATCGCGTTCAATACTCAACTGAGTTAATAAGAAATAGGTAACGTCTTATTGTTTTACTATGTTGCTGCTGTTTATAAAATCACTGTTATGTCATCGTATAACTTACGTGCTGCTGAACACCTTAAGAGGCAATACAAAATACACCTAAAGCTAGATTAAACACTGAAGCCACAATGAAGTTGTGTTCACTTGCACAAGGGATCCACTAGGTCTTACCGATTAAGTAATGATCGTTATTAGCGGGTGTGTGGTGTGACGAGCCGACGTCGAGTGTCGGACCTGGGCGGGCGCGCACTGGCGCGCAGGGCGGCGGCGCCCAACCATTTCGCCCGCCCCCGCGAATACAGTAAACATTTCATATTTTACTTTTTCTATTAAATTTACTATCGGACATTGTTAATCCATGTCTTTGTTGTCTATCCTTTATTTAAATTAATCTACAACTTTTATTACTTTTTTTTAAAAATTAAATTACGACTTATCCATCTCAGTATGTTTTCACACTTGTGATTGTAATACAATCTTAATAATTCTCTATAAAAACATATTCTGAATATACTATGATGTTTGAAAATTTGTGTTATATTTATTATTGATATCATTTAAATAGGAATTGAATCATCGGTAAAATCTTAAAATATAGTAATCCCACGTACAATTTATAAGTGTCGAAGTCATGTTGATGTTCATCTTATTCGGGTGGGTTTTGAACTACCTTGATATTCACATTAGACATAAAGATGAATTATAAAGTACATTTTCAGGGTTTAAAATGCAGCTCATATTTCATAACCAATTTATGTTATGGATATTCTCTATATAGAATGTGTATTTTTTCAATAATATTGTGTTGGTTGAAGATAAAGCTTTTTTTTATCAGAAACGTCGTTGGTTGAGAACTAACTATTTTTAAAATTTTGTTAATAGATTAGATATATTTGAAATATTTTAATTTTATTTTAATATCAACATTTAATTTTGACTAATATTTCAAAAATTTAATTTTATACAAAATAATAACGGATGTACAAATAATTCCGATCTTTTGAAAAGTTAGAGAAGTATGTACAAAAAATGTTTTTCTTTGAATCTTTAACGTAAACAATTCAAATATCTACATTTTAAGTCGTTGAAAAAAATTCATACCAATGTATTAAAGCTTTTAATGGAAGCTTTATTTTATATATATTTAAAATAAAAAGTAAGTATATTCAAATTAAACTCGTTAGTACGTAGAAGCCGTAAAATAAAATTGTGTTCGTTTTTCGACTATTTGAGAAAACGGAACATAAATCAGTCAAAGTAAGGTCAGTTAAAATAGAATGTCTTTCTCAAGACCGGATGTTGTTGAAAGTTATATTTATTTCATTATCCCATCACATCTCTCATCCAATTATATATTATTTTATAACATTAAACACATATTCTTTTAGACATCAGACTGACTACATCTTACAACACTTATTGATTTCTAAGGAGAAACGAAACAGAAATATGTGATTAAAATTATAACAAATATCAAAGGGGTTCATACATAATATTTAATTTATATTTATGTGTTCAATTAACAATTATATACTCAATATTTTTCAGCTTTTATATTTATAATTAATATTTATTAAAAAATATTAAATACTTTTGATAGATTAGTAGAATAACAAAGGAGAACTGGAGATCGTCATAAATGCTAAACAGTACTTAACAATTCCTCTATATATTTCAGAAATTCTTTGTTATCTATGATTTTCGCTTTGTTTTCTGAAAGAGTTTCATAGATACTTGGCTCGTTATCAACTTTATATTTAGCAGTGCACGCTCAAGAGCAGACATTATATCTTAACGACTTTCGAATACTCCATAACACGTCTATTGCTAATTACAGTTTAGTTTCATTTTATACAGACATAAATTATATCTCGTGACTTCAAATGGATATTACTATTGTTTTAAATGCATTTAATTGACGTTCTGAAATCCCGGTGACTTAATTAACATTCCGAACAAAAGAAAAACTAAATATTCATGTAAGATTTTATCACTCTCTCAATTCAAATTGAGTAGTGGACATACAGTTTGAAATTGGATAAATCAACGTATTTGAAAGATATAAGAAGAAATGTATTCAATTTAAATTAAGAGACTATTAAATATCGTTGGTTTGTTACACAATAACTACTTTGGTACTTATATATACTTAATGAACGCGACAGCTAATATATGTTTTATTTATTATACCGCAGTATTTTTATACCCAAATAAATGTACAAGATTTATTTAAGTATGTTCCACAGCCATTATTAAACAATAAAATGTACACTGTTATATTTACATCGGCATTACTTGCCAAACTTAATGACATGTACGAATGGCTTCATTAATATATTACTTTATCACTTATTTGTTTGTTATAATTAATTTAGCTATTTGGCGCGTAACATCTTTTGCGTATCGACGATCTGGTGTCCAAATAAGGCAGGGATGGTAATCAAAATATTCCGTATCACTTTTTTTATATTTCTGCACTCTCAATACTGAATAAACTTAATACTAATATATTATAAATAAACCTTATTGAGTCGGAAATCGCTGCAGTCATGCAAGTTTTTCTATACTATTTCTATTTTTAAAATTACAAACTTTATATTTTACATCTTATATGTATACTTTATCTGTATACTAAGTATTATTATATAGGTAGTGTGTATGACAACTGTTGTATACAAATAAATAAATTTATTATTTATTTATGTGTATGCCAACACTAACAAGAAGTGTCTTCAACTTTCCTATTGTATTTTATTTTCTAAAACTATTTTATAAAAGGCATTTGCTATTTGATTTAGAAAACACATTATTTATATTCTAACTTCGTATAATTATAAATTACTAAGGAAGTCTATTATTTGATTATTTATATACACTTCATAGACCGCTCTGAAAAGTGAACAGTAAAAAAGTGTGTGTGTGTGTGTGTTGTGAAAAGTACACAATAAAATTTATAGTTCTCATCAGCTTGTTTATTCGAACCTCTAAAATCTAAATCATTTCGACTTTTTACGTAATAAAGAACTTTTAGGTCAGTTGAAAAGAAAATGCAAAACTACGAATTGTAAACCTAAAAAATAAGACCATACATTCGTAATTACCCCATGCACAGCTCGAGGTGACTTACAATCTGGCCATGACGTACATCAATACGCGTAGGCAGTGAAAACATCGTGTATTTGATCTTGAAAGTCGACCAGTTTACTTGGAGCTCCATGGCATTAAAACCGTTACATATCTTGAGAAATATTTCCAATGGAATTCGTGGAGTTCAGGTTAAAGTTGTTATAGATTCTGTAATACTATATCCTAACCTTGCTGCGAATAGTACGCGCCCACGCGCGTATTCGAAAATGATGCGCTACTAAATTACAGTGTCTACAATTAAATTAATAAAGGTAAAATTACAAGTTATACTACGTTTTAGATTAAAGGTAGTTCAAAATAGGATGAGGTTTTTCAATTCTTCCGCAGGATATTTTTATGTAATTTCATTCACAACTGCATCCTTTACGTACTAAAGATAGCCTAAACAATGGATCGATCGATCTGATGATGAGATCCTGCAGAATACGAGGAGAGAGTTGGGAAATCAGTTTCTATTTATTTTCATGTTTCAAGGTTTATTTAACTTAAGCCATTATGCAAAAGCCAAATTTTTACAAGTAATTTAAAGTAACTATTATACTAATGAACTTCGATATTTTTTCGTCCAGAAATTAAATTCAAACAATTCGAATGGCGCTTTTTTTTCTTTATTAGATTTTTCAAACAACTACAGGGAAAAATCTAATACATAAAAATTATTGAAATTTTAGCTGGTAAGAATCGCAGGAACGAAATTTTAAAATTAGACACGAAATAAATTCAACAACCAATAAATCTACTCAAGAATTGTATAAAAAGACCCTCAAGGAAACTCTAAGGCATCCGTTGTTTGTTGACAACTCAAGACTTTTTGAAGAAGCCGGAAACGTGTCAGTGTAACGGACAGTTGTAGATGGCGCCACAATAGCCAACTTGCACAACTCCCCCGTATGTAAGTTTTCACCTTCCGGTGGGGAATTTTGCGCATAGAAATGGCAACATTACCCTATTGTTACACAAAACTTTGCTAGTAATGCTCTTCTCTATGCGTGCTTCACTCACTAATTCTGGGGTCACTCGGACAAGTTGGACAATAAATAAGTCTTATTACGCTATACACTTGTTAAGAACGTCTAAACTATAAACTTCTCATATAGTAGTGTATATGACCATCAAAGGGTCGTTTTATTACAACTCACGATGACAATATGCTTCTATTTTAATTATTATGAATTATATTTAACATTTACACCTTTTTAAATCATAAAGTTAAAAATGTTATTTCTTAGTATCCCTTAAGAACTAATTAAATCTGAAAATTTAGACTGGTACTTGATATTTTAAATGATATTGAAATTTACCATGTAAAAATATTGTAGCTTCAATAGCTTATACGACGTCTTTCTGATTGGAACTCAACATTTTAAGTTCTAGATGGTAAAGTATTCATGACATATGAGCTTATAGGACCATAATTTTTCACCTTGGAACACTGACCGCTTAGCAGGTAAATATCCAATTGAGTATACAAAGGGCCGGGCAATGTTTGTCTATTGCATACATGACACCGCCTCTGTACAAACTGACATACGGTTCTCACATCTATATTTATTTGATCTATTTGTTGCGTTAATGACCGATTTAATTGTTACTGTAAGGTTAAATGTTGTTTGATTTTGGCACGCGTGAGAAACATATTATTTTACGTGCAATAACTTCGTCATAAAACAACAAAATAATGAAACTTTTTTAAGCAATGTTTTATGATAACAGTATTGGCGAGCAGAGCAACCTGGTCTTGATATTCCACAATACAACCGTCCACCAATGGAATTTTCTTCTTAAGTATGCAATGGAGACTCGTATGATGAACATAAACTTCATCCGGATTATTTTAAACTCAATGAGTTAATTTCAGTTTTAGATTGAGACTCAATTATAATGGAAGGAACATTTCTGATATCAACTAATTATTATTAGCTTACGACCTTAAAATTTTTACGACGCACCCTGAATATACAGTGTTGTTTACAAAATCATTCATATTGTTATTATTTTTAGCAGTATATTATTATCCTACTACTCGTTTAGTTAAATAGGCTATTGTAGGTGATCGATTGATTTATTTACTAACTAGAAAATCTCTTATTGGATAATTCTTTTATTTATCCAAGGATTGCATATAATTTTCAACACAAGATATATTAAATTTTCTTATCTGAGGATGTTTATATGTTTACCAATATAATGTTGATTTCGTAAGAGGAGATATCCTTAAACAAATATTGGCTGCATACACTAACATGACTTTAATTTATAGTAGTGTATGAAATTACTGTTTAGATAATTATTAAACAACATTTCTGTGACCCTTGTATTGAAATTTAAATCGTTTTAGTTGGGAATAAAGCTTAAAATAAATTTAGGGAGAGCTTGTTGTTTTAGCTGGCAACACTGCGTGATTGTTGTAGGGTGTAATTCAAAGATGGCGCGGCACGCGTCGGCCTCGTGTCGGAAGCGCGGTCCGGAAACGCGCGAACGCCTCACCCACCGAAACAATACAATCCTGTAAATTGAAATAAATTGATGCACTCAAATTGTTTATACTATACAAACTCATAATTTAACTTATATTTTTTAACATATTAAAAGCGTCCTATATTAAATGATGTCTGTCTTAATGACTTAAACTACGATAAATAAGAGGTTCAAATTTTTAGTCAAGCATTACAACATTTTATAAAGGATCAAGATTTATTAAAATGAATTTGAATGATACTTTGAAAGTTTTTTTGTTTAAGCCAATTTTTAACCATTAACGTATATTTGAACACACCGTTCCAGATTTTATATTTTTTATTTAGCTATAACAAATGTTTTATCAAAAAATATCTCCCACGGGTGTTAGAAAACAGAGGGCGACGGTTTCCCGCGCCCTCAATGACTCGTCGCGCTAATTACACAATCAGTTCTCACAATTATGTGACACTGTGGTCAATTACCTGCTGAATTCATTATCTTGATTTTAGTCACATCCCTTAAAGAACTCTAACACACCTCCGGCACTGAAGTTTTGCGAGGAAAGGTTGATAATTAAATACACAAGTACACCGCGGAATCTTTCGTATTAAAGGACTTTGATAAGACGTTGTGAATGTAAAAATAGATCGTCTATAGTATAAAAAATAGATCGTAATAGCTATATATAGTATTTTACAACTTTGTTGTTTTAAAAAAAATATCTATAGAATTGTTTAAAGATAACTACTAGGTATATTAGTCCGACAACGGCTAAAAATGTCTTTATTTTGAATTCCTAATTATTAGTCAGTACTAACATACATATACAGTTATATGTATATGTTTTTATCATATATCAATACTTACAAATAATTTCGAAAATGGTTTGCTAAAATAATTATTATTATGATTGACTCAACTCTATGGTTCCCTTAGATTGGGAAATGACAAATTGCACCGGAAACGATCCATTTCGGCGGGAAACGTTACACGGAAGTCGATTCGCCAACCGCGAATACCGTCGGCGCCACAGCAAGACTTGTCATTTCTACTTCGTATAATATATTTCTTATAATTAATATTTCATATCTTATTCTTTAGAAAACCCTTGCCAAAAACCAGCTGCCTTTCGGCCCGCCTCACAGGCCATCTGCACATGTTTTGGAACTACTTAAAATATAATAAAAAATATAATGTAAATTAAACAACCATATTGTAAGGTCGTACCGTTACGAATTGGCTTAAATAGATAAAAATGAAAATACAATGCCATCGGAGGGTCTCCCGGTGATATAAGTTTTAGATAATTTACTTACTTTTGATTATTTAATTTGTTTTTTTTTGTTTAAGGAACGAAATTAACCACGTAAAATCTTCGAGTTGAAGGATCTATTTATATTTCAGTAAATATGCTTTTCCGTAAATATATTTAAAAAAATACGGTATTTTACCGTCACGATATGCATCTATTAAGTTAGTAATTATTACAAGTGACTGACGTCTATTACCATATTATTCACAAACGATTAAATCATTGTTGAATGTGGCTGTTTTGATATGATAATTACATGTAGATTCTTTTGAAATACTTATCTCTAAAAATGTTTGATAGTTCGATACTTTTGAAAGCAGCGTTTTTTATCTGCATTAACAATAAAAGGTTTCGCATTTAGGAAATTGGTGGTTAATTAAACAAAACTTAAATACTCTATTTCATATAAGCGTATGTATCGTATAAGTAATTTCCAAGAGTGCTTTTATTTTTGTATTCATATTATTATTTTAGGTAAGTTAGTTACTGTATCAAAAGGAACGGCCTGGTAGACGCCGATAGATTTATAAAACAAACAAACAAAATAAAATTGTTTTCCAACGGTTTAATTATTTCCTTTCTATAAACATTCATATGGCAAATCTGTACTTTATATGCGTTTATATGCCCTACCTAACCTAGCATAGTATAGAAAGCATATTAAGTTTAAGTTTGTGACATTTGCCCTCATAAAGCACAATATTGGGGGTTGTATTCCACGTTTAAATTCAGTGATTGTAGGGGTAATTACAATGCACACGGCCGGTTACGATATGTGATAACAGTAAAAGTAATGGCGATAGACGCCAAATGTGTCAATATAATTGTCCCGTGTTAATGGCGTGCGCTAATTGCTTCACCTATTTCAGTAAACAGAATGAAAGGAAAACATGCGCACGGGTGTACGTTTTATATAGAACATTCTAGATAGAGTTGAAATAAGTCCTTTACAATTATTTAGGTAAAGTACTACAAATGCAGTAGATAAAAGAATAAGGTCAGTTAATTCTATAACATTCAGATTATCTATATACCTTACCCACTTATACAAGTAAATAGTATTATTTAATACAAATACATTTTATCGGTTTGTTTGATTTGGAATTGGAAGTTTTTAACTTTTTTTTTAACAACCAATTATCGATTCATATGATGAATATATGATTGATGAATACCTATCTCGTATCTTTGAGTAACCGTAGAGGCGCTGCTATCTGAAACAAACTTGCTACAAAACCTCAACATTCGTATCGTTTTTGATATACAATAATCCCTGCAAGTTCTGATTTGTTCCTTTCTATTACACCGTTAATATACAGAAAGAGAAGCAACACCCCCTTCACATTAAAATGGCTTTTACCTATAAAATAATATAGTTGCAATTTGCTTTGATCACAACTTACTCAAAGGTTTGTTAATGGGCACTTGCCCAATTGGGCTAATCATTCGTCAGCCTATCGCTCAAGATCACATTTTTCATTGTTAGGTTATTGACTGGTGAATCATCTTGATATTTTCCAACAATATTTAAATTCTATTCGATGTAGGTAGTAGAAGTGAATGTGTAATGAAATTATAATTTCAGATGCGTTTAGTGTAATACGAAAAATAGTAAATACCAAGGAAATTGTAGAACATTTCTGAACCTTTTTGTACGAGTATTTAATTATACAACGAATTAAATTTCATTCCAACCAACACTTGCTTCACAATTATTTGTAGATACGTGATGCGCTCACGGTTAGTGCTGGCCTTCCAAAGGCGATTCAAAGGTTCTTGAACAATAACTGTTTATGGTTGGTAATTAGAGTAAGTAGCCAAGATCATTTTCAAGTTTCAATAAAAATCCTCCCTAAGCGGTATCATTAGTAACAAACAAATGAAAATTTTTGAGGTATAATTTCAGATTAATTGAATTCGTTACAAATCATTGTTATGAGACTATGACTTGTAGGTTTTGAAAAATTGTACGAGAACTATCAATGTAAGTTCGTAACAATTTTACAAGACCGTAACATAAAGGCCTATTGTCCGACACCTGTGTGTACATTAACCAAGATGAATGCAACACAAGTGGCTTAAAGTTCCGATTCGAAGTCATATCCGATTGACTAATGACCGGTGGTGGGTGGAAACATCCCGCCGATAGTCAATACGCAATACGCCATTGCGTAAAAAATATTGCGTTTGTCGGCAGCGAGTCGGCGCGAATTGTATCCGCTCTTCCGACTTTTGTGTGACATCCCATTATGTCCGATATTTTTGATGAAATTAACAACACAATGGAGGGTACGCTCAATGGCTTGTTGTTCGATTGTTGTATTATTGAGAATGATAAATGTAAGGTCTTTTGCTTCCTTCCGACGGTTTGCTAACGATCGCACTGTGGATAGTAACGGCCGTTGATGTGTATTTAGTAGTCATATTTAATGTCTGTGTAGGAAATCACATGTAAAGAATCAGTCTATGTAGGCTCTATCACACATTCTGAGCGACATCTAAATTATTTTTGCTGTCAAGACAGAGAATGAGACAGAAAAATTTCTTAGTTTTGTTTAAGCAAATAAAAAGAAAAAATACATATATTTTGGTCACGTAAAACCTAAATAACAACTAAACCATAGTTGACAACCTTCTACAGAACAAGTCAACAAAATGTTACAGTTTTTTTTCTGATTTCATTGGAATTGTTATTACAGTTTCCTCGCATATTTATTTCATTGTAAAGTTTACTTACATTTAAGTATCACATGTATAAAGGTACCTTAAATATTTAAAGAAAAAATGAATAACAAACGTCACAACACATTCATCAGACCCCTTTCCACGTTGTCAGATTTAATAGCCCGAAAACGGTTGTTCTACTTTCCCGATTTTCGGATTGTTTTACGCGCTATTAAGCTCGCGATTCAATTATGGAAAAAGGTTCATGTTTACAATAATAAATCTGGGTATGTTTTTATGAGATTATCTGTTTAATATTTACCTTCTCAAACGTGTTTACATATTTTTTGTTTCATTTTGGGCATGTTTTTCAAAAATGTACAAAATATTACAGATGCTCTTAATAAAATCTTAAAGCATCTCTAATGCCTAGCTATATAAATGATATTAGAGTATTATGTATGTTTTATATAGGAACATCTTTTACATATTAAAATACACAGGACAAACACTATTTTATTGTTTATTCAAAACTTCACCGACATTGAATTTTTAACAATAGAAATTATATATTTTAAAATAACTCGTGCTAAATTCTTTCCGCGCCATTCTACGACACATTTAACATATATTTTTGGCGAACACTACTATTGTCATTAATATTCGATTAGAAATACATATTATAAAGCATAAATACATTGTAATAAAAAGCCGTGTAAATAAATTCATATATTACACGTAATACGTTAACAGTATTAAATCGGTTCCACTAAGTCTGAATCAATATGAATGTTAAAACAACGGTTAGTAGGGTGTGAAGGCAGGGATGATTAGGCAATATCCTGAACCCTCGCCCTCCGACCTTAAACATCTCACTTAATGCACCCGAATAACTTGATCGGACACCAGATTTTACTATCAGTCTAAGACCCGTATTCTAAATCATTGAATTGTAGTTTCAGGACTATTTTTATATGTAATTGTGAATAATGAACGTACTCAAACTTGAAAATGGAAAGCTTTATAAATAATTGCAATTTATAAAAGTTGCAATTCGCCAGTTGGAAGCTAAAAAAAGTGTTCTGTTCTCACTTAGACGATGGATGGTGGACAGGTGGTTATTATGTACTAAATAGCCATATAATTATTATATATTGTTTATTTAACCTTTTTATTTAATTGTAACATCTAAATATAATGGTTAAGATAAGCGAGGAAAAACCTATGAGTTAATTAACGACTGATTAAGAAAATGTTTGGTAGTGAAAAGAGATCTGAGACTTTCAATCTTTATTTATGATACCAACTTTTAGTTGTGATACCACTTCCATAAAAATACTCGTATATACTACTATATTTACGTCGCCAATTGAGACTCCCTTTTAAAAATAACAAATAATCCCACCATAGATATAAATAAACCAGCTATATACTAACTTTTTGCACTTTTTCCAACAATGAATTTTAAATTGAACCTAGCTAGGGGTTTGATCTAAATTGGATGTATCAGGGTGATATTAAACGGATCCATCACAGCAGATTTGCGGTGTCACCCTTTATACGCTTAATTGCATCCTCATTGTCACTACGTGCTGTGTTTTAATTTTAGTGTTTAGGTTTTCAATAAGAGATACTGAAGGACATCTGTTGTGGTTAAAATAACTGTGTATGTTATAAGGTAGCTAAGTGACAAATTCTTAACATCAATCGTTTTTTTTTTTGAATGGGATCTTGCTGTGGGCCTGAAGGGCTTTTACACCTTAGCTCGGGCGTTTGAGGCGGCACAACTTCCGAAATTCTAGGCAGAGCTTAACATCGATCGTTAGCCCGAAGTCCACTTTAATTATCGGTCCCTACATTGAACAGTCCAATCACTGTTCGGTCTAAAAACCCCAGTGCCTAATATCAAGAATTATAGGTACTATACTTGGCGGTTACAATGACCCAGAGTGTTCCGTCATCGTAGAGTTATATCTGAAATAATGTTATCATGACGATGTTCTTCAGAAATAGCAGTTTACTGACGATGTTTTGCGAATAGAAAGGATTAATATAGAAAGGAGTTTCGAATAACACGCTGACACTACTCACGTTATAATTAATCATACGTTACTTTGCGGAAGTCAATAATACAAAAACCTAATAGACTAATATACAAGCAATATTCCGCGAAAAAACCCGCCCCGACACCGGAGTATCCTCAGGATTTTGCCTCTTCTAACAGCGTTCGATGAGTCAAATCGAACTACTTGTACTACTCATGTTTAGATTTTTCGTTACACTAATTTATCTCTACTTTTCTGTTGTGCAATTCTCTAAATCAATGATGCTTAACCGAGATGCAGAAACGGTACGGTGCGTTTTATGTGCTCGTTGCTTCGTTCGTATGTTTAAAGATAAACGTGCACAGTGTATTTTAGTAGAGAGAACATTGCATTTAATAAGTAGCATAAAATATTTTAATAAAGTTAGCATGCAATAGAGAGCTCAATGAAACGGTCGGTGAAGTCATAGACAGAGCTGCGGATTAGCTGCAAATCCATACATGTGAGGGTGCTGTGATTCTCTGCTTTATGTTATAGGTGGCGGCGAGTTAACAGCAATTTATGTGGTATCATTGTAAGTATAATGCGTCATTGCATGCGTCAAAGCATGCGTCATGTTTGTGCAGCTAATGCACTATCAGATGGGCTATTATAAATAATATTTTACTTACTTAACGAAACATAGCATTAGAATCTATAGATAGAACTCAAAAGTAAGTTGTTATTACGTCACAAAGTTCAAAATAAGATCGTTTTACGACACAGAATTTCATATAGGTATATTTTGTTACAGCAACGGAAAAAAACGCCTCTTTCTGTGACTTAAACTAAGCAGTATAAAGGCAGGGGTGGCTTCGACGCGACAATCAAAATGTAATGGTGGTTTTAATATTGTCGACGATTTATAAAGATAAGTCACTGAGAGTAAATATTAAATTTGTTAACGATACTTTGAGATTAAGTGTGAGGGCCGGTACCAGAGGGATCTTTTTTCAAACGATCATAAATTAATATATTTAATAGTTTTGTAATCGAATCAAATAATATACTGGGATATTTGACACACGATCGGTTTGCGAAAAGGTAAGTTCTGTTATGTGTGCAAATACCTACATATAAATCACCCAGATCACACCCAACAGTTATGCTTATCAGACAATTTTTAACTGTCTATCTCCTGGAATCGAACAGGCGACTGTTCATAGGCCGGCATGGTACTCATTGCGCCAACTGGCTCTTCAAATAACAATATATAAATCAGTATATGTAACAAATAAAGTTGAGTAGAAAGCTCAGCTTTAATTGGCTTTCCTTAACAGCATGGTAATGGTTGCAGCTGCATCGTTTTATTTTTGTAATTGTAGTATTTTATACAATTATCGGTCGGTTTCAATTTTATATTAAACTTAATTTAAATACTTGTTTTATTTTCTGCTATATTTAAATATTGAAAGGTATACCCTTTGTTGTACGTCATCAATTTTCATCTGGCCAGCCCCAGCTTTGTCTTGAAAGTTAATAATACGCGAGGTGTGGCGTGACGAGTCTATTGTTATAGCTTACGACCCGCCCCGACATCATACGGCAATTTACTAATGTACGCCTGGAAAATTGACTATTTTCGATATTTATATGCAATATATTTTATAATTAGAATAAAATATGTATAAAACATTTGAATAAGGAAAAATGTAGATATAAGATAGATCTAGAAATAATTATGTAATGGCAATTTTATTTTTCGATCATTCAGACGATACAATTAAATTAAGAATGGCACAGCGTGGGCTTTTGTGCATAAAATTAGTGAAAATATTATCTTAACGGAAAGGACATAAGTATGATGACATTTTGTGGAAATATTTTGCTCATACAAATAGTGGTTTAGATTAGTTATATTATATCAAACGATTTGAGCTTCAGAATTTTATATTACTAATTGAAGGGTGAAACAATAATTCTCTTCGCAGTCTAGGTACAATAACAAGGAATCCCCAATAAGCCTCATCTCGTAAGTATTCCCAGTACATGGTGAAATACATAAATCTTCACATATTGCCCCGCTCCGAGCCTCCGAGGAAAACCCTTGGCTGCCTCGTTATTGAGCTCTCACTCCCATTCCATTTGTCCTTATCGCACTAACGGATATAGCTATTTAAAATGAAACAAGCCATCTCTTTCCGATTTCAATTTTCTCGAAATGGATTTCCAGGGCTTAGCGAGATCAGCAAAGTACGACAACAAACATTTGTTATGTCCTGAATTGTGTCATAGCTGAAATACTTTTTATTTCTGAAAGTATTATGAGACAAAGGTTATATTATATTTCTTTCTTTCTTTTATTTCTTCTTCTTTATATAATAATAATAATAACTTTAATTCAGACCAGAGATCCATATATGAATTTGATCTTATGTTTTACTAAGATGAAAACTATACGGAGCAAATACTAACAATAGTCGTAAATGCGAGGATATAAAGATGATGTGCCCGCTAATTTTACATTCCCAGTATGTATTACTGTGATTATACGCACCGTTAAAAGGTTGCATATAAAATGATATAGCAGACTGTTTGTGCAATACCAACATGTGTAAGTACAAAATAAAAGTTCTATATTTGGTAGGCATCTTTCAGGTTTTAAGTTCTTATTTTTTGAAATTCATCATCATAAGAGTATCATAAAATTCATATATAAACATACGTAACACAAATATACTAACGTCAAATGCCAAACGTTCTAAAAGTCAAATTAATTATTTAGTTAAATCTTGTTTAATTTATTGTTCCAATAAATCCAAAAAATATTTGGAAACTACTCCGTATGAAGATATTTAATTGTTTATCTTATTAAAGTTAATGTAAAGAGGTTGTCAACTCCGTGGCTTGGTTGCATAGACACGCAAATATGTCTAACATGCTCCATTTAGGCTACGAGATCACAAACAACATATATATAGATATTTTTGTCGAATTCTAGGACAGAACAATAAATGTCACCGCAAGTTGATCAAATGGATGTGGTTTTTCAATAAAAATGGATAAAAGAGCACGTGATGGGCGGAGAAGCATCCGTCATGAGTGGGAGTGATCATTTTGGAAATAATGAATGGGTGCTAATGGGCATATGGAGACTTAGGGATACGTTTATTATTTTTTGTATAAAATTTTACGAAAAAAGATTATTGTATTAAAAGAAGTCTCTCTCGTGTGTGTTAAACGTAACCTCTTTTTTCCTTACATAAAACAAGGAATGTTACTTAATAGAAGTAAAAAAACCACTTACAGTGTCGAGAAAGGCAACACGAATTATTTCAAAGTAAAATTGAATCTCATTTTTCGTTAACTAATTTTTATGTTGCACGATTTCAATGGTCTTAACCGAGAAAAGTCTACCGAAACCCAGTTGTTTAAATATATTGTAAATATTACACATTGTATATATTGTAATCTTTATTTGACAAACAATATATTTTGTTTGGTTGTTAATAATGTAATCGTCTAATCTTCGTGGGTTGTAATTTTGGTTTAAACAAAAGAATGAATGTTTAATTCAAATATGTAATTTGAATATTGTTGTTGTCCTATGGCACCCCAGAGGTGAAGAGGGTCTCCACTAACGTCCAGTAATAATAATATAATAGGTAATAAGTAGTAATTAATTTGATTGCTTTAATATAATATTTTAATTAATTTTTTGTCCAAGAACACAAGTTTTAGGTAAATATAGCATGAATTTAATGTAGCAAATATAGTTTCATAATGTTATTGGTTCGGGTTTATAGTTTTAACACCTTTTTCTCTAAGCCATGTGTTCTGATATTGCTCTGAATTTTACAATTATTTTACAACACTACAATAATTTATAAGAATACTCATGTGCGTACGCGCAGCCGAGTGTGCGGTCGTCATTCATAGAACATCCCTCATTGTCCCTTTGTCCGTCTGTCAGTGGCATCCCAAACATTTATTCTCTATGGGCATTTGAAAAAATCAATGTTTACCTTTATACTTGAGCACATATTTTTATACAAAGTGTGGGCTTATAATGAGGACCGTTTACAGAATAACGCCTGTTCACAAAGCTCTGTGGGCACGAATTAAACGTATGACAAATGGACTATATACCTTTGTATGGCAGTATGAAAGTTACTGATTACCACCACAATTGTTGTACAGACTACGCAGCAACGGCAATCATTGCTGCTATTATAGTCTGTACAACAATTTTAATAGGGACAGAACTTGTCTGCCTCAAAATCAAAAATACTTAAAATAATTGAAACATCTTTTTAAATTTGAAGACACAACACGAAATATTCAATTGACAGCATGTAGTCCGTTTAGTATTGCAATTGTGTAGGATTTATAAATAATTCGACCGTCAAAAAACGAGAACAGTATATTAAGGCGAAGGCCAGAGAAATGTTGGCATGCGTGATCACTGTTGAGCAAGATAATCTATATTACTATAGTATCGTGCGGACACATTTAAAAAAGTATCCCAGACTGAATTTAATTAATTTTCATTAAATAAAATTTCAATTCATTTATCCTATTTAGGTTTCGCTGAGAAATCTCTGTCGTAGATTTAAGTAGTTTCGTCAGTTTTATAAGGTACAATATTTTTCATTTGACATGTATCATAAACAAATAATACATCATAATCACATACCACTAACATACTATTATTTCAACTACTTTTGGTTTTTATGACTTCATTGTATTTTTCATTATATGTATAAAAGAAAGATTTTATAGAGTTTCAACAAATTGAAGTGAAACTTCTCAAAATCATTCTCATATATCATTTCCTCGATAAATAAAGTAACTATTTTATTGTAAAATTATATTTTTTAATCTATTAGTTGAAGAACACTTTCGTATCGCCATACACATTGTTAAGAGCTGCCGTTCGCGGCCACTCTGGGTGGTCACCTCATTGTGGTCAAACAAAATAACTTCCTTACGGATATAGGAAACGGCCTCTCAATGGAAAGTAACTCATATTTATTACATAATGACTACTATTCGTTTTATCTACTTTTGTTAAATGGAATATAACACTAAATAACTGAAATCAACAAGGAAATTTATGTAATAATGAGTCTTATTAAAATTTACATTATTTGACTAATCGTAACTTTTTTTTTTTTTTTTTTTTTTTTTATTAAAAAATTTTAAAAAAAAAACACCAACCCCCCCCTGGGGGAGGCCCCCGGGGGGGGGGGGGGGTTTGGTTTTGGGTTTGGGGGGGGGGGGGGGGGGGGGGGGCCCCCCCCCCCCCCCCCCCCCCCCCCCCCCCCCCCCCCCCCCCCCCCCCCCCCTTTTAAAAAAAAAAAAAGGGGGGGGGGGGGGGGGGGTTTCCCCCCCCCCCCCCGGTGTTTTTTTTTTTTTTTTTTTTTTTTTTTTTTTTTTTTTGGGGGGGGGGGGGGGGTTTTTTTTTTTTTTTTTTTTTTTTTTTTTTTTTTTTTTTTTTTTTTTTTTTTTTTTTTTTTTTTTTTTTTTTTTTTTTTTTTTTTTTTTTTTTTTTTTTTTTTTTTTTTTTTTTTTTTTTTTTTTTTTTTTTTTTTTTTTTTTTTTTTTTTTTTTTTTTTTTTTTTTTTTTTTTTTTTTTTTTTTTTTTTTTTTTTTTTTTTTTTTTTTTTTTTTTTTTTTTTTTTTTTTTTTTTTTTTTTTTTTTTTTTTTTTTTTTTGCACGTGACGAAAAACTCTTTCAGGCAGCTAAATGTTTCCTTTTTTAAGAAAATCAATTAACTCTCTGTTTTTAATAAGTTTTATACGTACGGCCAAAAAATAACTTAATTAGCAGAAAGTCAACATAATTTTAATTTTAATAGTGTTTTGAGGTTTAATCACATCGCCCGATCGGATCTATGACACTGTTTGACTAGACATCTCTCTTTTGGTGAACAAAACAAAACATCACCACCAAAACTCTTAAACTGTAATTTTACTATAGAAAATAGTTAAGAAAACTCTAATTATTGACATCTGGTTGACGTAATTTCCGCCATTCCAAAATACATGGCGCTTTGTACTCTGGCTCTAAACAAAGATGAACTTGTGTTGAAATTGTCACTTCATAAAACATTGTCCAGCGTGGGAACTGTGTGGAACTCATATTCGCATCCGGAACTTACCTGACTTTGTTTTTGTGTCGTAAAACACTCATTTAAATTGTCCATTGAATGTAATTTCTAAGTGTCCTATTGAGGCTCGATGGGACATCCATTCATCGTTGTCCATTGAAGATTGAAACAAAAATGTAGCTGATGATTCAAATATAAATAATTCAAGAACTTAAACAGACATATTTTAGTGACTCATTGATTATTTATATAGTAAGTGGTTAAAAATTCTGTCATAATATAATTATTAAATTTGTACTCAAACATCATATTATGTACATAATAAATTAATTATGTGAAGAAAATATAGTTTAAACTCTTAATTGCCTTGTTATTAAACAAAACGAAAACAAACTAAATAAGTTGAAAAATTTAATGAAAATAAAGTGACTTTCATTTTTGATTCCATCTGGTTAAAAGCTTGAATATGTTTCAGATCTACAATAGGTACATCTGCAATTTTATATCAGGTAAAAAAAATTATAATATACGACATAACCCGCGACAAATAACTATTAAAAGTACGTTATTTTCTAAAAATATTTTTTTATTAATTGCGAATATTAAGCTTAAATACAATTATAATCAAATATATTTATTTTTTATAATGAATTAACGAAGTAAATGATCGATGGAATTAATTTCATTTTTGTAGATGGTACAAACCATCACTCATTTTACACCTCGGAATTATGAATGAATGCGATATGAAATGGGCTATCGTAAACAAAATTTACCTGCGTACAACTAGTTGTGAACGATGAATGAAAGAATGGGACTTCCGCCTAATACCGAATCAATTTCACGCTTCTACCGTTGCATAAAGATTTGATACAGGCGATGCAATTTAGCAGTAATTTCGTACCCAATAACAAATTATATGATCGAACGCCTTTGGAGAATTAAAGATTACGCCTTCTGGGTTAAATCGCCTGAGATTTGCGACAAACATTTTATTGTAGTTTGTTGCATATACATGACAATTTGAATTCAGTATTTATCTAAGTGTATTAAATCCTTGTTGAATGAGAGTTATTAAGTTCGGCTTTTATCCATGTACGTTGTTGATATTCGTATTTCATTCGTAATTATGCAGCAGCTGGCTTCAAAAATAAGTTTATAATGTTATGTTAATATTCATAAAGTTTTTATGCCATATATTGCAAGATATAGTCTGAATTTTTGAAATGATACCAAAGTGAATTGCTAAGAAACTTTAGTGTTGACAATTTTAGAATTTTTTATTCCCTAGGTAAGTAGTAAGTACACACGTTGTAGATGTTCTAATATTTCAAAAGGGTTATTTTTAAAAAATACGCCTCGAATGGTATACCTCCTCTTTCTAAAAATCAGCTCAATACTTGTTCCGTCAAAGTGTACCAAACGTCCACGCAATCAATTTTTGCATTTATAATTATTAGAATAGGTATTTCACGTTATCTTGGTGGCGTCTTAACTTAATCAGCGCCATTGCCAATTAGATACTAATCATGACAATACTTAATGATAACAAACAATGCAGACTTAAAATACTATCTATATTGTTTATTATCTATAAATATTGTAAATGTACTTCAGAATATTGATAAAATCAGTGTTTCTTATCGATCATTATATCTATCCCTTTGCGTATAAAAGATTTTCTATATAAAAAGCTGGACTTTTCTTGGTTGGTCTTCGTTCTCGGGTAGTCTAACGCTTAGTATTTTTTAAAGGAAAAACTATTTTTAAAACAAACACGAAACTAAATCTAAAAACAGTTGATTTTTATAAGCTTTAGCCTTTACATATTTAATTTCTAAATTGCAAAACATGATATTTGATATCCCTGATTGAATCATATTCTTGCAATACATTGTACTTTTATACCTCACTGAAAAATCTATTGCTTAGCACCTACTAGGTCCTTTTCGTACCGTATATGAACGTATAACTCAATGCCCTTAAACTGCCAAATTGTGAAGTTGGAATTTGGCGACAAACTGTCTGGCCCTGTCATAAAATAGATCTATCCCATACAAATCCATTATAAAAAGGCGCGTTGGATGACGTGGGTCTTTTCCGGTGGCCATGTATAAAGAAACCAATTATGAACAGCTATACTTCAATTCAGCTTCCGAATTTCAAAGAAACAGACAAATGGTAAAGGATTAACGTAATTTAGTTTATTTTTATTATGACGTTAAAATGGATTTTTTATTTTAGAACGATCTACGATGCATCTATCTTGCAACATACCTACTGACAAATTAAAAATAGTATAAGTAATCAATAATTAGTGGTCCAAAAAAATTGTAGTTTAAATAAATTATAGGTTCATTACGCTCGTAAAAATTTTTCTTTCAAATTAAAAATATGTACTTACTTAAGTTGATCGTATTATTTCTTAAACTATCACAGTGTGATTTTCTTAAACGATTGAAGTTTAACAAAATACAGAGTTGAATAAAAGCAAAGTGGGTTGCCAGATAAAATTGCTTTTCTAAACGGTCAAGACCCCCCGCTGAATAGTTATTCCTTCCCAATACTTTTATTCGTAATAGCTGTTACTCTTGTAAACTTTCAAACTTTATTCCGATAAATTAAGGTAAATGTAATTTCGGAGCTGTTATAAATTCCCGATAACCTAATTACTTATTAGTCTACAGATCGCCACGTAGAAAGATATTTAACAAGAGGCTTTAGGTTAACAAATCTAGATTAGTATGATTTAAGAAAATTTTACCCTGTGCTAGAGATAAAATCACCGCTCATCATTGAGCCATCAGCTGCCTAAGCCCGCGTATTGATAAAAATAATTAATCATTCTCCAACAAACCAAATGACCATTAGACCCTGCTGACTCACGGACCAAACCCGGTGGTCTACTAATAACTCTTATTGAAATTATATGAACATAACCATAAAGATATTTCAACAGTCAACATTATTGTTCTGCTAATTTATAGGCCAGTCTACGCAATATATGTCAATGGTAGCCTCAATAATCTGTGGTTCATTAATTGACGTTTGACAGCTCTTTCACAACAAGCAGCGGGGCGCTGTACAGGAAGTGCGTCAATATTGATGTCTCAATTCTGTCCGGAAGTCAAGTAATGGCCACGCGACCACATATCCATTATTTTCTCAAATAGAGCTGATTTCACCTGGACGCGAAGTTTGTTCGTCATTACAAAAACAGTTCAAAATAAATCTCCAACTTAACATTCAAGAATACCAATTAAATTTAAACATACAAATAAATAAAGAATGCGTATTACATGTAAGTAATAGGCATTCTTTTATTTCAAAAAGAATATTCTATTTCTTAGAAAAATAAGTGACTAAACTTTGACATGTAGCGAACAGACAAACTCATTATACCGTCGCGTTTGACGATATTGATTTTCTGATTTACCTTCCCTCGCAGATAACGACTAACGGTAACATCGTATTCAACAATAATGAATCAATCTTTTGTAAAAAGTTTACTTTGTAAAGCACCTACGCAAAAAATTTCTACTAGTCACAAATAATCATTAGTAAATCAGTATAATATTTTGTTAGTAATCTTTATCAGGTTTATCATAACCTTTAGGGATTTAAAATTTCGCTTTAGAAACGTCAGCTGATATAAAAATGCGTCCTTTAACAATCGCCTAAAATGGAAATATTAAAAAAAGCCGGCGAAGAAACTAATAAATTATTGCTATAAATATCAGACAATTAGACAAAGCGATGATAATGCAGTCGATAAAAAAGTCTAATAAAATAAAGTATGGTATACGACAGAATAGCTCCTTTGATTGGTCGGCGATTTATTGCGCGGAAATGCCGTTACTCGCTAATATTTCCGCCCCTATTCATTTTCCTTTTTTACCAAAAAAAAGGGCGCGAGATAACTTAATCAGAGTATAGCAGCGCTGACAGATTTATTTAGAAAAAGTGGGCTTCTTTAGTTTTTTTAAGCTTCAAAGCGCTTACATTGAATAGGTTTCGTTGAGTGAATCAAGCTCCACTTCTTCGTTTAGGTTAAACATTTGAACAAATTGCACGGATAATCTATATGCAAATGCAAATACATAAGGGAATTAGATAGTTTCCGAGCTATAAGTATCTTTGTGAGCAATCAAATATATATATATTATTATGATTATTATTATTTTTAAATAATGATAAATAATATCATCATACACCTGATAATGCTAACTCTGACGCATCTTCTAAGACTTCCTGAAGAGCTTACATTTAAAATGTAACTTCTTAGCATAGAAACATAATTAACTTATCGTTTTTATTAAAATACTAAAATCGCAGAGATAAGACAAATGATTCTATTCGCCCCACAGTATAACCCCAAAAATTGGTATCCGCCATATGATATATGTGAGGGTATTTCCTGGCACGGCCAGTTGGTTGATTTAGCGGAAAGTCAGATAAACCTAATGTGAACAACAAAAAATATATCACAATACACCATAAATATGACGGCCTGTCGTAAACCTTTGTCACGTGAAAAATGCGAGCGATACAAATAGAAAAACTAGATTTTTCTCGCGACATCGGCGCTCGGTTCATAAACTTCAGACGTTCAGCTGAACGCTATTGAAGTGTAAATTTTTTCATCGTATATTTCTTGACAGAATTTTGGTACAGCTTAATCAGGTGGCCTTTTAAACAATCTGTCGTTTGGTGTAAATGTAAAACATAGATTTTTAATAATTTCATGACAATCGAATGCAAAGGAGGTTGAATTTGGAAACACTTTTTCATTAAAAAAGTTCTTACCTTATTTTATGAAGTAAAATATAACAAATTGATTTTACATCTCCAACGTTACCACATTCGGTTTATCTACAATAAAAAACATGCTTAAAACAAATAATAACGATCTTTTAATTCCGATATTGTAATATATGTACGCACTATTAAACTTTTAATAAAGACTAAAAAGCTCAAAGTATTAAGAATAGAGTTATTAATATCGTACGAGTCTATTAGTCGAACCTTTATAGGGCTAGCGGTTCGCCGCTAAATGGTTTCAGCGCGTGTTGCTAAGCTTTTGCCATGTTCAAGCTTTCACTTTGATTTACTCATTCAAATTAATGTTAGTGAATATTAAATCCTTGGCTATTTCATAAATTTAAACCCGAATTTTCCACAGATATGTAGGAACATAATAAGGAGGACCTTATTTTTATGATATATTGTGAATTTGTTTTTTTAAAGTTAACAGAATGAGGAGTTTCATTTAGTGAACATTCTGGCATTAATATTTATTCTCTAAAGCTTCTAAATAAGAAATTCCTTATTATGCATTCTGCCTGCATCGTTATCGCGTTTCAACTCGATTGCACACTGACCATACACTCGCTCGTCCATCATAATATTGCTTACTACTAACATGGACAATATTGTCTTATATATACAAACAATACTATATCTTCTTCACTACGAAATAAGAGCGTAAATCCCATCATAAAATATTGAATCGATACAACCCTAAAGAAACAACCGGTGCACGATTATAAGCTCTATTATAAAGGTGAAAAGGTTCTGCGAGATAGATGAAGTCGCTGTAATTTGCTTTGTCATAAATAGGTAGTGCAAAAAGGTCAAACATCAGATAAAACTATTAGCCTGCCGTATAGAAAACGCATTATGTTACGTTCTTCGAAATGGTGGGACAGGATTTTTACAAATTTGATAACAGTGTCGACTTTATTGCAATATAATCGAAACATGTCATATTGCAATCAACTTTAAATAATGTTTAATGTATGCTAATCTAAGAGCTTTTTAAGTATTAATTAAATGTCACGCATTTCTAGCTGAGCATAGAAACGCGTGTTTTATCATTTAACACGTTTGACAAATATTATGTAGAGCTGTGTGTGTGTTAAAATAAAATTATTTAATATTTTATTTTAAGCCACGTTTACCATGCTTACTTAAGTATACTATTTACGCGCGAATCATACAATTTATATTTCAATGTAAACCTATAAGTTTAAAATTTGATGCAATGGGGAAAAATATGTCACAAGTTCCACAGAATTATCCTTATGAATACACTCTATGTCTTTCATATGAATCACTTTTCATTTAATTATGCAACAGTTGTAGCATTTAAATAAGTTTTCGACGGCACCTATTTCAATATAAAATATTATCAATTTTCAATACCCTTCACAATAATAGATTGGCAATTTGTCCCCGTGTGTCAGTGGCTCCGGAGGCTGTATTTGTTGTAGCTAATCGGCTTACTCTCGCCCTTTTCAACTACGAGGCGTTTCGAGAATTCATCGGAATTAATTCACAGTTTGTTTGCTATTGTTGAACTACCGACGCTCTTTGTGAGTATTTATTTAATAACATCGACATTGAAAGGTTCTCAATCAATGCACGGAGGCGTTAGTTCTTTGTCAAAGTAGGTATTTAAAAGAAACACGGGCAATAAGTAGACGGCTTCGTGTGAAATAATACTGTACCCATATTTTAATTTTTATCGACCACGTTCTGTTATCATAATTTTGTGTTCCTGTTTCTAGTATTCATAAATACAATATGAAGACATATAATTTATTTTATTCAGAATTAATAAGTTCCAGCGTGGAATCACGATTTGCTTATATAATTCGATTCAACGAAATATTGTCACTATGAATTCTTGTCAGTGTCGAGGTTATATACCAATCGTGATGTAATAAATCTATTGAGAGTGTGTTGTGCAGATCCTTGTAGCAAGGTGTTCATACAAATTTTCGGTTCGATCTCACTGAATAGAGATTAATTGATCATCAAAGAATTCAATCACTACAGCGCAGAACGTTTAAAGGCGTCAATTTTATTTGCATGGAAAAAATACTTGAATGTGCAAAAATTATTTTCTTATACAAATATTTTTCCATGGATACGTGATAAATGTTTCATGCCGTATAGAATTTATTTTCTAGATCATATTAAAAAACTTAAATATCCCTTAGTATATTAATTTTCAGCGTTTAGCAGTTGAGTAAGCAATACTATATTTACGTAAGAACATCTACTTCTTTTATTTTTTTTTTTCGTGCCAGTGTATTCTGCAATGGAGAACGCGGTACCTAACAAAAATGTTTTCTAAAGACCAGCAGGTTATATTTGCGACTCAGCGATATACATATATAGTACATGACATCTGAAAAGACTGAACACTTGGGATGCTTAAAACATTAATATACTGTCTTTTTCTCTCTTTAGATTATTAGATGAGAGCGTAATATAGGGCAGGTGTAAAGACATGGTAGGTACGACAAGTGTCAGTAATCGGGTCGCGGCCTATCGGCAGCTAATGATAAGATAAGCTCAGTAAATATTTAACGGACAAACAATGGTCAGTACCTCGTTCTAATTTGCTTCAAACTATAAGCTAGGTTTATTCCAAGTATTTTACTTATAATCAGAATTTCAGTTGACATACGTGACTCTATACTCATTCGCATTATCACTGTGATAAATTCCTGTGGATGCGATGAAATGAATGGACTTTTAATGTTCTACGAATTGATGACGTCGTCGAGATTTAAAAAAAATTGGTCTTAGGAATAATCTACGTGTTTAAATAATTTTGGTTTGTCTGGGCCAAGTTATATAATATTGGTTTTCTCAAGTCAGATCACAATGGGTCTGTTTCTTATTATTTTAAAGGGGTAGTGATTCAAACCTGAAACGTGAGGACTTCAGGGACACCGAGTAGATAATTGCCAAAGCCTATTACGAGATTAAGATTCAGGTGTCTCATTGTTATAGTAAAAAGTTTTTTTACAATATATTTTCAATCAAATCTTCATTAAAGATTTCTTAAGTGATAGCAAATTATAGATATTGTATGTTTTAAAAATTACTCAAAAATAATAAAACAAATATAGTTAGATAGTTTTTAACTATTACCCAGATGTTTTTATTTGATGCTGGAAGGTAAGGCGGGACTTGCTTAAATAAAATTCGCATTATATTTAATATGTTTAATCGTCATTGAGAATAATTTATATTTAACAGTTTTTACAAGGACTACGGTTAATCTGGCTATACACCGATCGATCAATGAATTATAGGAATCCATCTTAAAAAATTATTTCACTTATATATGTACACAATATACAACACTTCTACACACAATCATAAATATTTTTCTTTGGAATATACATAAATAATCTAAACATATTTCGACTATTATAATACTGTTTCTTACAACTAAATATTGCAATCAATTCTTATAAAATAAAACTTACAAATTCTGAAGTGGAATGTTAACTTATAACGTACAAACGCAAAATACACCTTGCTAACATATAGGCATGAATAATAATCAAATAAATTCAAACCTTTTGAATATTGAAAAAAGCTATGAATACAATGATACAATAATAGGAACTCCACAATACCAATACAAACAAAAATAGATTTCGACATTCTATTCGAGCTATAATTCAACGTTCAGACAATTGCAATATTGAATTTAATACCATTTATTTGACTGTTAACTTTTTCTTATCATATCATGATCCAAATGCGTGAGTCAGGTTGATAAGTCACGCGTATTCCTGCATCGATTGCAAAATCAATATAATACGACTAGTTACCACTGGAATGAATTCCACCTTCACCACCAACAGCCATTGGGTTGAGGCGCGTGGCCCGTTGGGGGCTGATGATGCATAGGTTGGTATGGAGGCAGGGACATGCCTAGGGGCGGTAAACCATCCGGCTTACCAAGGCAAGGCCTTCCGTCCTTTACTAGAACTGGTACTGCCACTCGCCGCGGAGAGTTCAGTCCACCAACATTTAAATCGTGAGCACCTTTCTCTTGAACGGCGCGTTTCGTTTTGTACCTATGATTTTGAAACCATATTTTCACCTGTGTCGGCGTTAATCTAATCAAACTAGCGAGATGTTCTCTTTCTGGTGCTGATAAGTATCTCTGTTGCCTAAATCTTCTCTCCAATTCGTAGGTTTGTGCTTTGGAAAATAGGACTCGCCGTTTGCGCTTCTTATGTACCAGACTAGGGTCGTTGTTACTGGGAGGTTGATCGTCATTATCGTCATCGTGGTCTATTATGTCATGGTCATTCTCCTGATCGTGGTCGTGGTCATGACGTGGGCCTGTGGAAGGGGAAATGGCTGAGGGGCCGACGTATGACAATTCTGATGCTCTGGAAGTACTGTCCGGACTTGCTTGTTGGCCGATGATACCTTTAACAAAATAAAATAAAGTTTAATGATGGAATCATTCATTAACTCTACACATTTCATATGAATTTAAATTATGTAATAAATTCCCACAAATACATTCCAAAATGTTATTGAATTTTTGGTTTTCAAATATCTACAAGCGAAATTCATCAAAATATGTATTTGGGCTATAAAAATGATTGACATGAGTCCGATATGTATAAGTACCCTATCACAAATATTCCCATGCGTTGAACGATCAAACCACTACATACAAATGTAGTGCAAAACACTCACATTGAAATCTTCTTAATCCGACCTATTTAACTACATTCGAATAGTATAAAAGTTACATTGTTCAGTGTCCCCTTAGTAAAGCTTTCACACGGATATGTTAATGTGGCGGGGCCTGGGCGTGTCCCAGGGGGGCGCCACTCCCATCCCCCTCGGCTGTCTCATTGTTCAACATTCTCTACTTGAATAATCCTGTTCACCTAAGTATCTTGTTATAGGTTAACCGAACCAAGATGGCTGCTAATTAGTAAGTATGTTATCACGGATATTTAATATAGTTCAGCTTATGTACGAGTTCAGTAATTTCAATAATTATTTAATTAAAAGTATATTGTGATCATAAATTATGACATGATAAATATTAATTTGTTTATTGTTAAACTTCAACGAAAGCAAATATTATTTCTAAGAAAAACTACCTATGAGACAACAGCTTTTTCAAATTGTTACTTGACAAACATATCGATTTTCTGTAAGTATATATTGATCGTTTATATGGAATAGGGATGAATTGCAGATGGCGTGAAGCAGGAAGATACAGAATAAAAGCGATAGAATACAATAAAATCTATAAACGTCATCAAATAATGAACGTATAGCCCCCTAACACCCGCAAACAATGTAATTGATAGCCGACAGCTGCTCACGAGGCATCAGCTATTGGTGACAAATTTGTTCCACAGCGCAACCCCAAAATTAAACAATTAAACCAGCGGCGCCGAGAGAAATAAGGGCGTGATTCGGATACACCATTTAGTAGGGAAAGACAATTTGTATGTTGTTGAAGTAGTAAACCCAATCGAAGGATGTTTTGTATGTATGTTGTACAAAGCATCCATATTCCTTCGCTCGTAATTGTAATAACTAAATGTTTAAATAAAATAATTGTATAGAATTAGATAAAATTCAAATAACTTTGACATATCCTCGAAAAACTATACGTGGCTTAACTACTTACGTGAATTATCAAAAATTACACATTGTTTTATTATTACTAAGTATAGTTGATTGATTGAAAAATGAAAAAATATTTAACACACTCAAATAGAAAGAAGGAAAAGGATGTCAAGACAAGTCAATTGTCATATCTACATAAAAATCAGTGTAATCACGGATTATGTGAATTGTACGGGCAATCGAGTGGGCCAAAATATTAGATAAGCGATAAAAATAATTAATGACAAAAGATTAGTGGTAGCCACTTGATTTGAGGAGCATTTGAAAAAATAATCTCAATACAGAGTTGTTTCGAGTGGGTCTATATTTTTACGATTTCATAGGTGATAAATGATATGCATAAATGATAATACGATGTAACTAATTTACAATATTCATTTTTTTAATAATTAAAATATTAATATTTTTCTGTTAGATATGCGCGTTTACAAATCGCGAGTATTTAGAGATTTTAGTCGATGAAGCCCTATCCGGCCCAGGAGTTGCTAACTTTAAAAAAGTAGTTATTATTGTGTTTTATAAGAGCAGTTCTGCTCTTATAAAACACAATAATAATAGTTACAGGTAAAACTAAATTTATGTAATTATTTGTACATTTTTTATCTTTTTCACAACGTTTATATATCAATATTAACAGCACATATTGACATATTTTATCTTTTGGATTTGATATCCAATACGGTGATCCCTTTGTAGTTCGCGAGATACGCAGAGAATTATCAAAATCTACGCGTGGGTTGCTCATGCTCGGGCAATGTATAAAAAGATATTTTAAAATAACAAAATTAAGGGATTTTACATTAATGTAGACCAATACACCAATTTAAAAACGGAACCTTTGAAAATGTCAGTCTCAATATTTTATTCCAATACAGTATTTATTTATTTATATTTTCACTGGCTGCTGTCAAGATATATGTGTTATAAAATAACTGTAAGGCTGCTGCACAGTCAGGCAACTAAAATGACATAAAATTTTTTTAATAAACGTAAAAATAACTATACAGTAGACAAGTATTAGCTGCGCCAGATAGTTGATGTTTTAGGTGTTTATTTAAGTTAAATCTATTCCCAACGATCTCTGACGGACAAATCGCTGGCTGTCTTGCAAAACTCCACGTGCTTGGTTAATTCAATATGTTGTTTAAATTAGGTAAAAGAAAATCATGTTCCGTAACAAGATTATATACATTCTTTTCTGATAGTTACTCATGTTTTCGGAAAGTATTGTCTTCATTGATTTATAAGTTGTACCCAATTAAATATCTTGAATCAAGATATTAAAAAAATAATGGAGTTTTTCGACGTACTTATTAAAAATTGTTATTACGAAAATGTCAAAGCAAATTCAATGTTTGTTTTGTGTTATAATTTCTTTTGAATATCTTTGAAGCGATTCCCATCTTTTCTGTCCAAGTCAGTATGGGTCCGCTGAAAAACAGTGTTTCGTACAGTGATGTACGTAGAAATATGTTGGGTCCATTCATTAAAGTTGTATTTCATTCAGATTTATTTCTTTTAGGATATAAAATCAATAATAGGATTCTTTCTTTTCTTATTAAGTAAAATTGCTAAAATGCCTAGCTCAAAGCCATCTGGGTCCGATGATACTTACATCTGTATATTAATGAACTTATAAGGAATTTACCTGCACTATCATGATGTTCTAATGTTAGCCAAGGTTGGTGATGCCTCAGTAGTTCATGTGAATACGTATGCTGGGGTGGGTAGGGGGGTAAGTCCAGGGAACAGCCACTGATATTCTGAGAAGGTGTATCCAGTCCTTTAGCCTCGTTCAAGCCAAGGATATCAGATATTTGGAATCCTGGCCGTTGTCCAGGCATTTTCATACTGTCTAGCAACCTGTAACAAAAATAAACGTAAGTGCACACATACACTTTACACATACAATTACATTGCGATGTAATTAAAAGAATATGGAGAACTAAAATTATAACAATAGACATCTTAACGTAGGAGCGCTATGACTATCTGGTACTCGTATAACGGCATTTAACTAGGTTTAATTAAGAATTTGTATGTCGTTAATTTGTGATAGCTTACTATAGAGATGATTTGTTAGCTACATAATAGCGAACTATTATTCAGGGTACATCGGTTATTTTATACAGGTAAGTATTTATCTTTTACAAATAATCTATAAATTAGACTTCGTACTATACTAAATCTAATTTTATTGTTTTAATAGTATTGCATGTATTAGTATAATGGCGAAAAGTTTTTTTCATGAAAGCGCTTATCTCAGTGATGATTGGAAATTATTTTTTATTGCAGGTAACGTATAAGCCTTACATCGCTTCGCTATATATAATATATAGCGAACCTGATTATCTTGACCCATCTAAAATTTTATATGTAAGCAAAAAACAAAAGCGGTGATGTTAAAGAATATTTTTTACATCTAACACATTCCGTAAGTGACGATCACAAATACAAGAACTATTGTCAACCGAGGGCCTCTCCAGAATACGTGACTTTTATAAAGAACTACTCCAGCTCTATTAAAATATCAAAATTAAAGTTCCCGCGAACCGTACGTGACGTTTTGAATAGGCGGCTTTTCAAGAGGCTTAGCAGGTTGTAAGTCATGTAAAATTAATGTAAACATCACATCAACAATCGGACACGTTTGTCAAGACGTTTTTCGAGTATATTTGTGAGTTCAAATAATTATCATGTTAAAGATTTGAGCAAATATATACGTAGGTGTATTAATTGTTTAGTTTTCTACTCACTAATTATAAGAATTGTTTATTTCTTATCATGCAGTTTTGAAAGTCAGTAAATTAAATAAATGCGACGTTTATTTACAAAAATACTAATTAACGTTATCACACGAGTAAATTTTTGTATTCAGGAATTTATTTTTCTACTCTACGTCACATACAACTCCTTACAATTCACATTTCACGAAACATGAATTTTTACATGGGACATTTATAAAAGTTTTATTTGTATAAAAAGTTTAAGATAAAAATTATTATTGTAATTATGACCAATCAAACAACTTAGCATATATTCTAACAAGCATATATTCTACATAAATTTTCAACCAGCTTAACTGAAGAATATTTTTCATAAATAATTACAAAACATGAAAATGTTTATTTTTATAATCTCACCCAGGAAAAGCGGACCGAAAAGCCGCCGGATATAGCGCCGGTAGGAAGGCTGGGCCCCATGGAGGGAGCAAAATGGGACTCCATGCCAACAAAGACGCTGGTGGCAGTAACGGCGGACTGCGCTCACTATCACCTTCTTCACACTTCATCTCCCTACCGGGAGAACTTGCCTTCGGAATAATTTTGAAAACCGGTAAGAACACTCGCGTTAATACGTGCTACGTCTCGTGACGCTGCACCCGCACTAAACAACCCTCGAGTGGTCCTTGGGGTGAAGAACACCCCGCCCGCCCTTGCCTCGACAACCCACTCACTCACTGAGGGTGCTTCATTGAAATGGACCAATCGCGAGCCGTGCAAAAGTAGGCGGGCCGCGCTATAGCCAATCACAGAATGCTAAAAGCCTTACGAACAAAAAAAGTTAAGTATACTCTTTTGAAAAAGCTTTCGTACGTTACGTTATGTCGCTTTTGTAATGAGTGCGCGCGCTAAGCCCATTGTTGAGGCCGAGTTCGTTATGGGTGCTATGAATGCCCGGACATAATGATTTTCATTTAGAGTGTTTTAATAAGCGCGTGTAAGCTTTATATTATTGACAAACATTAATTCAATTGTTATACGTCCTTCATAATAGTAGAATACAAAGCATTCCGTAGTTAATCGGAAGAAAGGTTTAATTCTTCAATGAGACGAAAAGATATACTTTGGGTACATAACGTTTGATCGTCATTTATTTTATAAATAAGAGTAAGCTCAGGTGATTATTTCACATTTAATACAAGATACATTAAAACAAAAAATACTTCAAATATCCTTTGTTAATTAAAGTTCTTTATATAAGGAGGAAGTTGAAAATCCGTTGCAGGTGTTTTACAAGTTGTTACAAGAATCTAACTAAGTGAATTGGCAACATGTGTTAGTACTTAGCGCATTGTCACTTGAGAAACAATGGCCTTTACCTGAGCCTTAAGGCTTTATGACTTGCACATGTGCGCCTGTCTTTGTTTTCTTTCGCGTTGCTTAAGCTCATTATAATTGTTTATTGGGTAAGACTCATAACAATTGAATTCGCCGTCAATTCATTTGTTTCATAACTGTACCAATATTGCTGCATATAATAATTAAATTGAAGATTTAATTGATGCCTTATACTAAACATTACTATATAAAGATAAAATAACATTTTCAGAAAATAGATAGAACTATACATTGAAAGATCAAAACTAAAATTCAATTAGAATGGTAAAAATTATATGGATGACCAGTTTTTTCTTTAAATCATTTACCACTTATTGCACTCTAGCCACTTAAACTTTGAACACATATAGAATATTTGAATTTATTTATTAACTAATTAATTATATTGATTAATATAATTATAATATAATATTAATTTATTATATTATTAATATAATATAATTCTATATATTAAATTAATTTTTCAAAACCCTCAACTACGTAAATAATACTTTTTTTTCTTAAATTCATTGAATTTTCTATTCTTTTATTTATACATCCAGGGAATTATTTTATATAAATCACACAAAGAAAATACATAATAATATTGTTTTAAGTCTTTTTTATAATATTTAAGTTTATAAGTCTAAGCTAATCACCCTATAGGTAAAGCTGTCATTAAATAAATTGGTGTTTATATCAGTTAAAGAAGTTTCATTATAAGAAAATATAGTTTCACGGGAAAAGCTTTTAACCATGATACTGATAATTCTTGTAGATAATCTATTACCTACATAAGTCTATGCAGGTGTTCATAATACGGATTTCAAAAAGTCGGTATTGAAAAACAGAGCAGAAATTTAAAATGAGCAAATCATTGAGACATATTTAAGTTTCAACCGTTTGTAAGTAAGTACCATCCGACGGCTTTAATAAAATCCCGTGAAAAACTGATGCAAGTTCTGCAATAATTCGTAATGAGATACTGCAGTAGCTCATATATACCAGTATGGCATGTATCTATATCCTAGTACTTGTATGTACAGGTACGAGGATAGAGGAATAAATATTCATTATTTTATATGTTGATTGTCATACGTATATATATTTTATATAAATAACTTTGGAATGCAAACAAATCAACAACAATGTTTACACGCCAAACTAAGTGCCTTCACAGCATTGCTGGAAAGCTCAATTTTACATTTAATGATTTCTAAGAAAATTCAAATTTTATGCCAGCATTCTTCGTGCAAAGAGTACTAGCCTAGCTATGATGCCAGACTAATAAATATATCTAAAAAATCTTTTTGCAAAACATAGATAACTGCTTCATATTAATAAATGTATAATAATTAAAACATATTAATAAATATATAATTTATTTTATTTATTAAGAATTTCCACTATTAACTTTGTTATTTGTTAATAAATACATCCTAGATTTTGGATTATGCATTACATTTATCACATGGAATTCTTTTGTCCTGCACCATTTTTTTATTGCTGTTTCTGATGAACGAAAGTTTTGTATCGTTAAAATGGGTTCGTTTTAAACCCAAAAGGGCAACAACAAAAGGTAATTTAAATGATTGGGAACGATGAGCAACCCCAAGTGCGTGCACCGACAAATGTTTAATTGACTTATTGAGAATTACTTTTTTAAATCGTTGTGCCTTATCGATACATGGTGAGCTTCGATTTATAGTAAAGGCGACGATTACAGATACTATCAACCCATCACAGACACCTTATTTCGAGTGTATTTTTAAATTTTACTTAAAAAGTATAAATCACCTATGGATTTTAAAGATCATTTGTTCTTGTTTATGTCACTCGCTATTATTTTTGACGTTTTACATATACTAGTATGTGTCGGTTTATGTCTTCAGGTGTGTGCGGTCCTATTCATTTGATTATTCAATTTTAGGAATTCAAATAGAATTTGACGTAAAAAACAAATCCCGCAATAACGTGAACATTTATTTATATTTCCTCGTTTAAAAAAATATGAAGTTTTAAATTTTATCTGCATGTTTACCACAAACTATACAGAGGTAAGCTGCGAGGGCCAGATTTGTGAGGGTCCGCGGCAGGTGCGGCAGCCCTCTTCACGGGTCACTAAGTTATCCCTTCGCTTCGTTTAACATTATCCTATTGTTCACACACATCTTTCCTGTTTACCTTGCATTTGTATTACAATAGATTACTGATATCTTTTATAACAAGGAAAGTTGTAAAAATAAGCTAACATTCAATTATATAAATTTAACATGAGAAACTAGAAAATATTAATTTACATATATTAATCATTCCTCAAGTAACTTAGAATTAATTTTTATACGGTCATCGTTCGGCTCATTTCAATCTCATTTGAGAAAACAATCTTGAATCATATTTAAACTTGAAGTTGAATTTTCGCTTGAGTTTTATGTGTGTATACGCGTTGTAAAAAGTATTACTAGCACATTCGTTTATTAACAAAAGAAACAATTATAACATAAATAACATTCATTTTCTCCATTACAAACAATAAGTAAATAAATCACAAAGGAAACTTTATAGCTGGTACAATTCCAATAAGACAGTTCCAGTCCCATAAAATGACGAATGAAGTATCATTACCTAGACTAATAAGACTATTTGGTCTTTGCGATGGTTAATGATAAAATAATAGGGGCTGATAACCGGCACGATAGGAATGTAATTTGTGTAAAAGTTGAATATAATATTCGGTGCGCGCCGTACCAGCCGCCGACGGAAAAAAGTACCCCATTACCAAATTACGCCTTTTCGCAACTCCTTACAACTTTTTGCATAATAAAAATATGCATTTACACGAAATGGTTCGAAAAACTTTCAACAATTACACTGTGAGTCGAGGAAAATCGCAACGAGAGTAAAAGTCAATGGTTTTCCAGAATGTTTCGTTACGGCAATCTGGTTAGGCACTGGCTTTAAATGGATACAAGCACGAAGGTTTCCAAACCAATTAAGGACTCCACGAAGGCCTGGGAGAGGTAACAGCTGACGGATTGCGGACTCGATGGTACTCAGCGCGACTCACCGCCAGCTGAACTCTATAGGTGTGGAGCACGCAATGCGGATCAAGAAACTATTTACATTTTATTTGAAACAATAATAGATCACTAACACATTTTGAAGATATAAAAAATGGTGTTTTTCGATTTGAATATAATTTTATTTTCAGAATTTAGATTTATATTTGTAAATAACAATATTTCGTTAAGAGTAGATACAAATCAGACAAATTTAATATATTTTTTTATAAACTATATATGAATTTAATACAGTATTAGCTAAATTTTAGGTTTAATATGTGTTAGTGGCATTAGTTATGTTATAACCGTTGCATTTTAAAACTGATCTTGAGTAAAGACTAAGTAGTTACTTAAAATATTTGTTTACTTATTGATTTTTAATCAAAAATGATTTTTTTAATGTGCACAACATTAAAAAAATCATTTTGTTCTTTTTGTATCGGCTTAAAGATGTCGTTTTCACGCGAGTATTAAGTAAAATATACTGCATTTATTTGCTTTCAAATAAGAATTATATTACCATGTTTAACTTACAATTCAATTTTGAATTTTTTTTTAACTGATTCAAAAGCGTCAGGTGAAAATTAAAAAACATAAAACTGTGTTAACAAGCTACTAAGTCTTTTATGAGTAATATTGGTTCAAGAAAACAAAGATTTCCTTATTATGTTTTACTTGAAAAAAGCGATTTAAACAAAATCTCTCTAATGAGAATTATTGAAAAAAAAACCAACGGAGAGTTTGAAGTTACATAAATAACTTTTTAATAACTCGTATTAGGTTCATTTGTAGATAACCACTGTTCCGTCATGGATATGGATTTTATTTCTCGTTAAAAAAAAACCTAATAATACGACTAGAAGATCTTCACTAGTAAATGAGTTTTGGCAACAATAATCTTTTATAGTTCTTATGAATTTAAACGCCTTAATTAAGTAATTTGTCCATTAGATATAATATGTATACTAACGCATATGTATTGTATCTGTAGTCGTCTTCGATCGTGGGCTGGCGGTATTGGTATTGTTCGGTGTATTCCGGAGGAACCACAGGCCAACTCTCGTAGTTGTAATACTCATTGTAACCCATCTCGTTTTCAGCCATCATTTTCATTTTACACTACACATCACACGTACACACCGATCGACTATCGACTGATCGATGTTCCCATTATCAATAATTCCTTATCATATCTATCAGCTTTCCCCATGATAAAAATACCTGCGAGGCCAATAAGCTAGTTGGGTATTAGAGAAAAAACTATATGCTAAATTTCAAAATTCTTTGATCTCGTTAAAAAAGCTTTTTGGTAATAAAAGACGTGGTTGCTGGCTGATTGGAGATGGGAATAATAAAATTATGACATAATTTATAACAAGCGAGAATGAAAAACATAAATTGGTTAATAGGAAATAGTTACGGTAATTCTAGTATTGCTATTAGATTCTGATCTTTTGTGTAGGATCAATGATTTGTATGACAATTTCAACGTAATGTCTGGTAAGCCCACGTTTACTTATAAGAAAAACTATACTTACCAATGTAGTTTCATTGACTACGTCCTCAATTGCATGGTTTTATTATTTAAGCAAATGTTACTTAGGCGAGAATTAGGATTAAATATATATTAAACGTAAATACAACTTCGTTGCAGAAAAAATTCAATTTCGTTTTTTAAATCTAGAATGTCTAATACATTCGTATTCTGTACATTTTGATAATCAATTATGGGCCGGAGTTGGGATCGTTTTAATGCTCTTTCTAAGTTTATAGCAATGATAATTAACTACGATAATGGTAACAATTACTAATTGGTATCTATATTGGATCACCTCAATAATATGGATTTTAAAATAAGTATGTTAGTAACAAGTAAGGAAACTTGATTGTTACGTAAATTATTTCATCACGTAGTTCGCACAGTGGTTGTCTTGGCATAAATATAATATACGAATACTTAAATGTTTACTATTCACTATAGTCTCCAATTTAACAATTTAAAGATGACATATTATTGATAACAATTTGAAGATATGTGTTTGACTTTTGTTTAGATTATACGACCAACTGCGTAGTTTTTTGTTCAAAATAAACAACTATTAAAAAGTTGATAATATTACCTCTGGTGGGACTCGAACCCACAATCCTCGGCTTAGGAGGCCGATGCCTTATCCATTGGGCCACAGAGGCGTGCGGCTGAGTTTCGCGTAAGTGGAAACAGTTCGGCGCGGGCGTCTTGTTGCGTCACACCTACGTCAGAAAAATTAACACGCTCACTGATAAGAAGTCAGATTTTATTATATAAATGTTTCGACCAAATACTCGTAAATCAATCATGATATTTTATTGAACTACTCCACAAAACACATTTATTTTCTGGTTGATGTAGTAAAATCACAATAAATTTGCAGAATAAGAAAACAGATTGAAATTACAACAAACAAAATTCATAGTATACGCTTTATTCGTATATACGTAATAAACATACAGTAAAGCTTTCCTAAGCTTAAACAAATGATGCAAATTTAAGCTTTAGATTCAAAACACGAGGGCGTGTTATTTGGCTATCAAATATAAAAGAGAAACGAAAAGAATGGACATAAAAAAGTTCATCATGCATCAACCAATATTAGATATTATATACTAGCAGCTTATACGATAGAACAGATGTAGTGTAGATGCTTTAGCGTGTGATCATATCCTTTTTCAATTTACCCAATTCGTGTTCGCTCATGTGATAAAGAATAAGTATGTAAAAAGTATTGATCTCTCAGATACATAAATTACCTTTTTGTCTATAAAGAAAATAATCAATATAAATAACGCAAAGATACAAGAATTGAAAGCATTGAAGCAACATTGAATTTTGGGCATTGAATTGAATGTTGGGCATTTATTATAAATTTCTTCAGAAGTTACTTTGCATCGGATGAAAATTTACACATGTACGTGTTCAAACGTAAAATTAAGAAACCAACAAAAAAACAATCGAAAATCATTTATATAAAACATTTATTTTCATAGGATTATTGTGTCTAAATAAAAATAATATATCGTAATACTTTCAACTTATAAACAAACCAATATTTACAGGAAATTCGTAAATTTTAAACCTCTATATTAACGGTCCTTTATTATACTATATGTATTTATACCACACAAATACAAATATATATCTGGGGATATTGATAGAATTAAATAGACTAACCCAATAGAATATATAAATACTTATATATTACACGTGTTATTACATTTTTAAAAAGACAAGAACAAACATAATTTTGATCCAAAAACAATCTAACGGTAAATTTAATAAAGCATTGCCATCACTTTTCACCACAGAGTATACAAATTTTTACACATAAAGCTGACTTAGATGTAGATTATATAAATTTCAACTACAGTTAATCAAAGTAATATTTAAGAATGTAATAACATAATCTGTGAGATATACTCAGTAAAAATTGCAATGTAGCTTACAGCGTAGCTTTTAATATTAACCGTATAAAAGACACAGATAAATAAGGTTGGGACGTTCTTTGGTCAAATTTTTTAGATCTTATAGAATATCACTTTTCTCACTAAGTATGATTGTTTAATCGCAGACACACTTCCGAACTTATTTATCTATTCTGTGACAAAAATAAATACAAGACATTTAATATATTGGAATATTTAGCCTAAATTTAAATTAAGGACAGCAATTGAATAAATAAGTATAGAGTTAAATCACCGAACTGTTCAATGTGTCAAAATATCGATGGGTTTATATTTTTCTACATGTTTTTATAAACTTTGTTTTATCTATTTATTAAGTAACTAAATCATTACATAGAGGTAGTGCACTAAACAAATACAAATTTTCACAATAAAGCTTGATTCGTGTAATAATATATTTCAAATTTGATTTTTTTAATTATTTATCCAATTTACAAGAATAGTGGACAATATCTCCCGAGGGATACCGCACAAAGGCGCTTTGGTTCCCGAATCGCTTCTTGCAAACGGGGCACACGTTGTAATCGTTTATAACTATGCTTTTTGATTCATAGAACTGTTTCATCTCTTGTACCTGCAATCAGTCAATTAGGATAAATCTAACAATGTTGTTAATGTAAGTGAGAAGTATTATATATTCAGCCTTGATTTTTATGATGAATGACAAACCAACAAAATATTTACATATAAATTAATCTTAATTTATTATAAGTATTGTAGTCAATAACTCAACCAGGGTCCAAATCTACAATTCATGAAAATTTTATAAAAGACCAACCAACAACACATTCACATAAATGTAAATTAATCTCAATTTGTATTGACTGTGTCTCAACCCCGGTTGTGCGTTCAAACCCTGGGATGAATAGTAATTGATTTTAAAAATTACATATCGAGTAAAACAAATCACATTATTAGTTTTAAGCAACTAACTATTGCATTAGGATAAGATGTAATGATAATAGTCAGATGTATTAATAAAGAAATAAAATAATTACTTCCAGGCTGATTTTAACCTATATATATATACACACATATATATATATTGTGTGTGTTGGCTTTAATAATTTAATTAGGTGTGACCTTATATACCTGTGTGTGTTCAGCATACAGCAACCCTTTGAGTACTTGGGTGCGTCGTTTCAAAGTGAGTTGTGTCTGTAGGGCGCTCTCCAAGAAACCGCTGAGACGAGCCAACGGGACGGAATCCGGTAGAACTGACAGAGCCTGTGGGTATATATATGGAGTATATCAAGTCAGTAACTAAAATAGTTTCAAGAACTTTAGATCTATATAGAACTGTGACATATTTGAGATTTCAGTTGAACTAAAAGAGTAGCTAAAAGATTTCAAATATATATAATTAATATTTAAACACTTCACCAAAAACCGTAGACCAATATTGAAGGATGTTGATCGGGATGTTGCCTCTACGAACAGCGTTCGATGATGTCCGGTGTCGGAGCAAAACGTGGTCGAGTGGTGCGGGTTTTTCGCCGAGTATTGCTTCAATATTTGTCTACTGGTATTTTGTACTATGGCCTTCCCAAGGTAACGCTGATTCTATTAATCATACTACACTTTGGTTGAATAAACACGCATTATCACATTTTTTTGAATACGATATTCAAACATTAAAGAATTACATATAATTAAATGAAACCCTTTAATAAATATTATATACAAATTAATATCTCAAAATGTATATATAGTTACCTTTATAGGTGATATTTTATCCGCGTGTTTTTCCAAAATAGCTAGAGCCGTCTCAAGGTCAGGCGTGGAGGACTTCGGGTGTCTTGGAACAGTGGCTAAGGGTCCAGTTAATGAATTGTTTTGTTCAGGGTTCAAAAGTATACGCATTAGAGTTACGTATACGTCCACAGTCTTATCGTTACGTGTCCATACGTTGTCGCAGTAGCGTATTGCTCTATCTACGTCACCTGTAATCCATTTAGTAATGTTAATATATATAAATGTGCTGTCACGATGTTTGTCCGCGATGGACTCCTAAACTAGTTAACCGATTTTAAATTAAATTATCACACCGTTAGCAATCTGCTCCAACTTAAGAGATAGGATAGCTTAGATCTTTAATTATAGTCGCAATTTTATTTTATTGCAAATTATTTGTGTATAATTAATTGACAGTCACAATTATCTCTCTAAAACTCCAAAAGATTCTAAAAGATGTCGATACTTTTCGACTGGATTGAGTAAGTAATCAATAGATGGCACTGCTATAGTAAACCGACAAACGTGTCATATAAAGTTAATCTTTAAAACTTTAAGATTAAATTTAAAACGCTTTCGATTATAAACATATCCCCGCACACTTAAAGCTGATAATTATTTTTATTGAACTAAAAAAAATCACATTTATATAATAAATGTATAATGTATAAACATATTATTTTATGCAAAAACCAACTCACCCAAAATCTGCACATAAATAGCCAGGGCCTGCTCATGTCTGCCCAACTTGCCCAAAATGACTGCGCGCTCCTCGAACAATGTGTCATTTGGAAAGTGTAAAATTACTCTCTCCGGTGTATAATGGCTGGACTTCTCCAAAAACGCGACCAATTTAGACTTGATATGCTGCAATTCCTCTTCAGTAGAATTTGCTTTTTTATCTGTGATTTTTTCCCTATACATATTTATGAGGGCGTCGTGGAAGAGGTCGTGTGTGTCGTTCCATGTATGTATAACATGTTCTAGATAGGGTATCACTAGAGTGTCGTGCTCTCGCAGCAGAAAGTCCAGGACTTTAGCCCTTGGCAGGTTTTCAACTTCTACTATATCTTCGGTGAATATTTTTAAGCCTTCCTCGGGATGTTCCTTTAAGATCCAATGGGAGAATTTGAATATGAGGTTTATGTGCTCCGTACCTGTAAATTCATTAATTTACAATTAAATTTACAACTATTCATAATGTAACCTGTTAGTTATGACACTGACACCTTATTAGCCCATTTTATAAGAATAATAGTATTTTTTCACACAGTCGTTTAGCCTCGGTTAACTAATAGCCTATATTATGGGTTACACTACTGATAGACATATACTATTTATATACATACACACACATATATACATATACACCCAGGACAAAATGCTCACACATACAAATGTCGATTGTGCCGGGCATCAAACTATTGCGCCAACTGGGTCGACAAATAAATAAAAAATAAAATTAATATATTGGTATCATTGAAAAATCTAGCTAAATTTTTTTATAGACTTGTATAGTTCAGGTAAAGTGAGATCACATGTAGAGGCTTCATTTGCCTACTAGGTGAAGTGGGTGACTGTTATTATAAAACTATATTTTGCCACATACATAACTATATTTTGCATTTTAAGAAGTCGGATAACAAATAAAATATAATAAATTTTTGGTGAACTAAATCAAGCATGAAACTAAATGTAATTTTACATCTTTACAATACAAAACAAACCCTTTCCATTTTAGCATTCAAGTTTATAATTAACACATAGAAGTTACCTAAATGTTGCAAGTAGTTCTTGGTCCTATGATATCCCTTAAGACTTGAATCTGGTTGTGATGCCTGCTCTCTCAACAACTGGAGAGCCTTTGTATGCTGTCCCTTGGTCTGGTAGAGGATGATCAGCTCGCTGTGCTTCCCATGCTGGAGTAACGTCCTCTCTGCTTCCTCTAATCTGCAGTTGTTCAGACGGAGCAGGGGGGGCCACGAACGCGTCGTTTGTCTGAAGTGAGAAAAAGTTTATAAATATATACAATCAACATAAGAACGGTAAGTAAGAGGTAAGAGGAGTAAGTACTCCGCCAGAAATATAGCGATACCGCGTATGGTGACGCTAGTCAATAAATTTATTAAATCTGCACCAGAGCAGGATATATTTGCGACAGGCTTGTTAAGAATGAGTGAGGCCTGCAAGGAGTTTTTATTTGTAAGCTTAGGTTAAGGTAGTTTTAAGTGTGTTTTGGCTTTAGATGTTATTAAATAAATAAATAAAATTAAAAATAATTAAACGTAGTTTTTATTGTTGTACGGTTCCAGATTAAACAACATGGTTCAAGAACTTCAGGAATAGTCTTTAAAGACCATGAATTTGACATTCCGTACTATACATTTTTATTGAAGACTACTGTACCAGTACTTCTCCCAAAGTTCCATCTTCCTAACACTAACCGTTTCGACCTAAAGTGAGAACGGGCGAATGAACGGACATACAAATGTCCCTTTACGTAGACTGCGGAACCTAATAAAAGTAGCCTAAGTGATTCCTTATTACATCAGCTACCAATCAAAAAAAGTCCCGTCAAAATCGGTCCAGCCATTCCAGAGATTAGCCGGAACAAACAGACAGACAGACAAAATTTTTAATAATTGTCGTTTTGATGTATGTATCGTATATATATTCATACGCATGTAGTAAAAAACGGTTATTTCAATATTAAAAACAGACACACCAACTTTATATATTAGTATAGATTTGGTTAGTTAATATAATGTATCTATTAAATTTTAAGCCAACGTAATAATAGTCACTAAATCGAAAAAAAAATTTACTGTATTCCATTAGTGAAGTCCAAGCTATAGTTACCTCTTTATTCTGATTGACATTATCATAAAACTTAATCTAAATAAATACCTGCAAATAACATTTCAGCAGCGTCGTATCAATCAATTCCAACTGTTGGGCCACATTCCGCTGAATGGACACTTCATCCTTACTAGAACCTTCCGAACTCTTCCCAATCTTCGATCTTAGTTCCACCAAATATTCTATTAAGGCGTTCAGGGCATTCTCTAAATCTTTCCCTTTTAATACATTTTCTTTGCCATCTGATTTATTGTCCAATTCTGGAATGAGTTTTATGACCTCTGCAGGGTCAGTGTTTAGTTTGATAAATTCTTTCATAGACTGCGAATACTGTTTGCTATCAAATAAATCGAGCGCGTGCAGCATTTGTATAGAATCTATTGTTTGTTTCTTTTCTTCCGGCGAACATTCTGATAGATTCTAAAAATGAAAATTTAAAGGTCAAAATTTAATTTAAATTAAATTATATTTAATTATGCAGAGATGTCAAAACAGGTATTAGTTGAATGACTTTCAACTTCCCATTAATTTCTAGTACTCTGTTTTATTGGATTTAGGAATTTAAGGTCAAAATTTTTGTAACAAATTTAACTTTTTACTTTTCAAAATAGAGAAAAATAATTAGTTTTTTTTTGAAATAATTAATAATATACATAATATGTAAATGAATGTTCATTATTATTAACCTATTTGTAAAAAGTATTCGTAAGTACTATTATATATATTTTGACAAGAATATTATTTTGAATTAAACTGTTTGAAAGGTGAATAATTTGCACTTGACGTTTTAACTTTAAAATGGATTTCCGTTTCCATGATAACGTGGCAAACACTGTTATCTGATACTGTTTTCCCTTTTAAAAAAATCTGTTACAAATATGATTAATTTATTTGGTTTGTGTAAATTTTACCAAAAAAAAATATTTTGATTGCGGGTGTTATCCTGTAAAATCTATAGTTTTGCAATAACCAAGACACAATGTGACAGTTGAACTTCATATACTGGTAATGACAGAAATATACTTAGTCTTATGTCGAAAAATAAATAACTCTATGTACTATTGGATAATGATGCAAGTCGTCAAAGACAAAAGCCAGCCCCAGTACTGAGATAAGTACCTTACAATTAAAATTATTATTAAAAACCTTTAATTACTTAATTATTCAAATTAGATGCGATAAAATTACTTATACTACCGCTATAGGTCGCTAAAATTCTCACCATTAAATCAATCGCGATTTGAAAGTGCTTGTCTTTCAGCAACTGTTTCCTTTGTTTGGTGATGTCTACAGCACTTAAGCACCAAACTTGGCCCATAGATGAAACGAATATTAGACCACGCTTACATCTGTTATAATATAACAAACAATTATTACAAGATATTTAAAAAGATCATATTATATCTCGAGAATAAAATTCCAAATTCTTAATTCAAATTCATCAATCGTTATATTTAAAATGATCATAATATATCTAGAGTATAAAATTCCAAATTCTTAATTCAAATTCATCAATCGCTTTCACCCAGAAATGGGTTAAGGACTAGTACATACTGTCCACACACAAGCATGTTTAAGTTTTATTGTGTTAACATTATAGGTGAATATCACACAATATATTTTATATTAGAATTCAATAATTGTGTGAAGATAAAATTTTGAAACAATTACATTTTTAGAGTTCTGGAATATGGGGACAGTATGCGAGGGGAGGACATTAGGGAGTTATTGCAAATTCCATCATAGAATTGGTATGTAAACACTCACCTGTACATAAGTCTTGCTTTATTCAATTCAACAAATGTTTGAATGAATAGAGCGGGTTCAACTGTTTGCACTACAACTGTGTCTTGAAGCAAACCTAGAATGAATGGTTCATCCCAAACTGTAAAATAAGACATATAGTTAATTAATGAAAAAATTTTAAATATAGAGCTCTGAGCTGATGAGGTAGCAAATTTTGGATTTTTATTATATATTTTTTTTTAATATGGGTTTTTAATGTAAGCTAGAAAGAATATTCAATTTACCAACTGCAAGGGGTACATCATTCCATTTTATTGTCTTTTTAATTTCAATGGTTTCCTCTTTGGCTTCTTCCACCAAAACAGAGGTATTATCTCGTCCAAGAAGGAAAGATGTCTCAGAATATTTAGCAATTGTTGGGTCCAACGATTTTGAGCTACTAGGAGGGAATAAGTCCTTTGAGTTATGAGATGACAACTGTAGGAAAATTATAGTGATTAATTATACCAATATTTCATTTATTCAGACAACACCAGTTCATTAATTTATGCTTTGATCACTTATACAACACTTTTTCAAATCTCTAATGCTCTCCATGAGTTATTAAAAAGTCTTTGAACAGCTTTGTATGTTTGTCGGCTGAAATTAGCACTCGCATCTCTTACATATGTGCCAGAACACCCTTTGATTGTCAGCTATTTTTGGCCTGTTTTCAACATTGTTCCAAGGATCAAGCCAAACATCAAGCAAAGTTAGGCATTAATATCAGTATAAACAGCTGATCAAGGTTTCAACATCTTTACCAAGACTGTTTTGTCACATGCACATAACTTAGAGCAATGTATTAATTTCATTTTATATTAAGTACTAATGAATTTTTTCAATGTATATTTGTTAGTTTATGGTTTTAGCATCATCAAACTTACATCAAAAAATGTGTATTCGCCTTTGAATCCAACACAAAGATATTGTTGACCCCAAGCCATCACCTTTGGTACATCAGGTATTGTGAAGTCAAACAAATGTTTTTTGAACTCTCCATTTTTGCCATAATACAGTTGTAATTTTCTTCTCACTGCCACACATAAATGTACAACTGTATTAGATTCTCCAGTCATTGATGTAGCTGACTGAAAGATTAAAATATGAGAGGTTGGATTTTTATAGGATCTGTGTAACCAACTACTATATGTTTTAATGCAATTTCTTAAATTGAAATACAAACTTATATCCTCTTTTCTTAGATAGTAAAATAAATAGTGTATGTTATGTTTTACCTTATTATCTAAAGCAAATAAGGATGCACCCCTAGTATCTGTAAATGTCTTCACCAAAGGAAAGTTAACTCCATTCATATCATAAGATGTAAGCACATTATCTGTTAGACATAGCAGTAATCTATCCTCTGGAAAAAGAAGAACTTGATTTTAGATATTTAATGTGCTGGCATTTATACTTACTTATTATATACAAAAAACAATTATTATGATACAATATGTACAAAGGTGCTTTTCAATAGTTAGGGTAAAAACAAGAAACCATCTGAAAGCATTCTAGAAAAAATAATATTGAATAATATAATCAGTTTCTTACCTGGAATAACTTCAATTTGTTGTATTGGTTTCTTACTAAAGTTTTTACAGTATCGTACAATTTTCAATTCATATTTTTGTGTATCTTTATTCATTGATAATGAATACATTAACAAGTGACCCTGCCGAGTGCCTAGTAACAGGTTACCATCTGAAATTACATATATAGGATACTTTTATGTTATAATTCACTAAACTTTGCTTTGTGCCTGTGTACTCTTAATGGTTATCCAAGAGTGGCTAACAGATAAGAGAAGTTGGCCAACTTAAGTATTAACTTCTCACTTCTAGATAGAAATAAGGAAGCAATATTATTTATATAATTCATGAAAATTTGTCAGAATAATTAGTATGATTTATCTAGTCAAAACCACAAACCAAAATTCTATTACTTATTTTATTATAATATTAGAATAAGAACAGAGAGGAGAGTAGAATTCACTCACACCTTGTAAATAAGTCAAGATAATCAACAACCATAAATGAAAAATATGATACCAACCATAGGCAGCAATAGTTTCTATTTGAACTGATGCATTGAGCAGGTGAGTTACTTCGTATGCTTCGTGCATTTTGTTATTTATTCTTATAATGTATATGTATTTTTGTTATAATTTTTTATGCAATCGTGTATTATTTTACATATCACGACTTTATCAAACACCAATAGAAACCTTGTTATATTACTTTTAAGAGTTTGTAAAAATTATTCAAACTATAAAATATTATTTTCATTTTCAATATACAAAACAAAAAGTGGGTGTAAAGAAATAACAATGACTGAGTTATGACTACAAAAACTTTGTCAATTGTCAGCCCTATCACCCATCTTATCTTTGAGTTTATCATTAATATATCAGCAGGTTCTAGATCAATAATAGTTTATGATTATTGTATATTAAAAATTGCACAAAAATTGTATATTGGTCTATTGGGATTTTGTGCTATGGACTTTCGTTACCTGATTCTATTAATTATATTAAAAATTGTATAACTGTTATATTATTTAATCACAATTGACTAACTTTGTATTGTTTACATTAAACAAATATACTTCATTCAATTTGTTATTTTATATAATTTAATTTTTTGCATATAACAGGGGCAAAACGAGCGGGGGGCCCCCCTGATGTAAAGGGTAACCCCCCCCCGGGGACCCCCGCGGTGCAAAAGCCCCCCAAAATTTTTTTTGGGTTTTTTTTTTGGGGCCCCCAAGGGGAATTTTTTAAAATTCAGTCCAAAATTTCTACTAGGAATATCGTAGCGTGAGCACAAAGCGCTACACCAAACAGGCAGTATTAACAAATAAACTAAAATAATATCAAATAACTTATACATGTTACGTTAGTTACAGTATTTTTTTATCAACAAGGATAGGGAGGATTTTTAAATAAAAAGCCATGTTACTATTCATTTAATATTTACTTTTATAATTATGTTATTTCATTCATAACTAACAACGATATGGGTGTTACGATGTATTCAAATTCAGTAAATCAAATTAAAACAAAATACAAATTTCACTCACTATTAAATTTAATATTACAGTACTAGTAATAAGAAAACTCTTTTACTTTAAATAATTTATATAAGTCAACCCCATTTCGAAGTATGTATTTCTGAAAATTCTCGAGTAGTAAAGTGCACGTAAATCGTGAAAGTGACAATTTTAATGGGTCTAAATTTTCCAGAAACATCGCTTCAAAAATCAGGTCACTAGTGTGTCTTAACTTTTTCACAGAGGGTCTTTAGAAGCAACGTCGATTACAAAATTTTATAATAGGTAGACTTAATAAAATACAGTGTGTATCTAACCTATCGCTGCCCTTACCGAACGTAACTCAGGCGCGGACGCTCGAGCGCGCTCGAAATGTAGGAGCAGGCGAATCCTTCTACCGATTAACTTTACTCAAGAGTCATACCATAAAGATAATAATTAATATAATATATTTACACGAATTATAAAGGTGTCAGCAAATCAATAGCCTTAGGGACGAAAACTAAGCTCCACTATGTGTGATTTGAAATCTGCGCCGAGCGCGTTACATTTCTAATATGCTAGAATTTTATACGTAATTAGTACATACATAATAGTAATACAGGTGTATTATATACTTGGCCAACGCCGTATAGCTTTGATGGGAATCAACAGATGTTCAATAATTATAGTATGCAGGTCTGTAGATATATAGATACAAAATAAATTGTCAACATTACATGCTTACGCCTGTGACTTCCCAGGTTCGTACTAGACCTGCTTACACAAATTCGCTCTTTCCGCCGAATTTGTACAAATACTATTCACTATTAAAAAATAACGGTGCAAAATCACACCCAAGGTTATTTGAATTAAAGCTACATCTAAACCATGAATAAAAGAGTTCATTATTTTATATTAAAAGGCTAAAACCTCCCCTAATTTGTAACACGCCAGCTCCGAAGCGCAAAACGAAATCGCCCTTACTTAAAACTATGACGATGAATTTAATATTATCTCATAAATGACTACTTATATAGTGATTCCAATGATAAACTTTACACAGCAGAAATATGTATCGATTACTTTATAGAATACAATATTGAAAAACTATGACGTTACAATAGGACACAGACAGTGCAATACATTATACATTTATCCTGAAGATAGTCTGCAAAAAGTAACAGAAGTCGCTACATTAAACAAATATCTATTGAATATTTGAATCGTTTATACAATAGATAATAATATACTGAGACATTATTAAATATTAAAATTATTTGAGAGATCAGTACACGCTAATCATAAAAATTTACAATGCCTTTGTATGCGATGAAATCATTGTCTGATAAGTCGATAAGCAAGTAACGTGTCTGTACTTTTTTCCAGTTACTAAGCACGTAATTACGTGTTTGTGACGTTTTGACAATTGACAATGGATGACTATTCTCTGACAGTTGACGCTCGTCCTCACATTTGACAGTAGATACTGCAATTGCTCTACGGGCTACGGCTCAAGTGAAATTACTTACTACCTTCGTAGTTGACGTGAAAGCCAAAACGGACTTAAATCGCATAGAATTGTCAACACCGCTTAACTTTATTTGAATAGCGTTAAGAGCCATATTCCGAAATCACACTGACATATTTTTCCGACATTTCACAATACCAAGACTTGAGCTATATATGAAAAGCCAACATCATTTATGCTCTTTTATTTTTCGGAATACGACTCTTACATATCGTTAATATATAAAAAACCGAGTGACAAGCGTTTGCTAAGAACCCTTTATGTATACCACTATTATGGTTTTGTTCAGTGGTCTCGTCAAGTCGAAAGCGTTCTAGGATCATAACAGTATTGAAATTCTATACGCAGCTAAAAGCTTAATCTACGGCGCAATTTTAAAATATACAAAATCCAGATGATAATCTGTCGTTAAGCAACTTTCGAAATCGAGTAGTTAGGTATGTACACAACGTAGTTTTGAGCTTACAAAAGTACAAAGTAATATACCGGGTTACTACAAATTTATCATTAAGAGGCCCATTATATTGAACAATTTATCGCACCGCACTTGACGGATATTGCACTGAGCATCCGTTTCTTTCCTGTTAGTTCAGCTAGAAAGAGACAACGCCATTAGCTATACAGGAATAGCTCAGACGTCTATTAAGGGGGATCAAAATTGCACAATATAGTGGGCGTTTACAGACTATGCCCAAGCTTCATCGAAATACGCTACGTCACACCTATTATGCATTAAAATTTCCCGATTGCCAACACAAAAAATAACTATCACTAATTGGCGTACAAACGACTCGACTAAATACCGAGCGAGCAAACACACAGACGGCTTTACCTTTTAAGCTATGAAAATTATGTTTATTAGACATTTTGTATGCATAAAAATTTAACAGCTCAAAAAAATATTCATTTTTGTCCGTCTGTGTATTGAGCGCTCGTTTTTTAGTACAATTTATCCACCTATGCCCGCCAAGTACATTTAGCGTCACAACACCTCTAGCAAAGCAGCTGAAATCAAATTGAGGCTGTCTGACAAATATTTTTGAAACGTTCATAAGAACATCGGGTCATTGACATTGTATTATATAGATTTATGGCAATAATTATAATGTCGACACTGTCAGTGAAGGTGACAAATCACTTGATTATACGCCAGGCGATTTGTCAATCATCACCTGCCTGTTGACATTTTAAAAAACCGCGCTAAATTTATATAGACTATAAAAAGTTACCAAAGCTGAACTGATTTTTTTGACACGATGACGATCCTAGATGTCGTGACGTAAAATATAAGCAGTGATTTTCAAATTTTCATTTGCTTGAACTTACCACTGGAGTAATGTACATTTCGTATTGAATTTTGTATCGAAACCTTTCCACATCAGACATGTCAAACATTTCTTCATAATTCAAGTACAAACCATGATCTTGCAAAAAATTTGGAATATACTAAATTTGTTGTACAAATTTATATTTAATTAAGTAAAGGGTGTAAAAATGGCTAGTTTATAAAAATTTTGGGCCAGGGCAGATAGCCTCAAAGCGATTTATATTAGCGGCTATATGGTTTGTGTTTACGTAGGCGATGCTCGTCAAATATGAGTCTACGATGCGCTAGGGGAGCCGCCGCTGGTGCCGCTTGCTGCTGCGTTCTCACCTACAATATTTTCTCATTTTAATCACAATAAATTATATGATTTAAGAATTTATCGCATAAATGGACCAATGCCGGTCGGATGACGTTCATAACCTAATATTGTAATATTAGGTCATCGTTCATCATAAGCAACTAAACATCAGTATTATGACAAGAAATAATAATATAGTCCTCCAATTTTAAAATTAAAATAATAAAAAACGTATATATAATAATATCACGCAGTGGTCCATACATCAGTTATAAAAAAGTTACAGAGTAGAATATCAATGGATTTGTGAATAGATCTTTCGTTCACAACCCAAGGAAGGTTTTCCCTAATAAAACAGAACCAATTTAACTCACCATGGGCGTCATGTTCATGCGTAGTAGCCGCCGCGTCGTGCGGTGTGGCAGCCGCGCGCGGCTTCAAGAAGTCATTTAACGAGGGCTGAATAGACAGCTCGTAATCGGTAAAGTTGAAGAGTGGCGGTAAAGGACGTCCGTTGGGAAGCCTAGCGCTCGCTTCACGCAGCTCGTCGAAGAAGCTGTGCGCGCACGCCTGCAGCGGGGAGAGCCGAGCGCCCGGCGTGTACTCTAACAGACGCGACACGAGCGAGATTGCGTCGGGCGGGGTGCACGCGCGGAACACCTGGAACGTCGCACTTCACGTTTGCAAATCTATACGTGTCTAAGGATTGTATACGACGTACAATCATTTCATGTGTGACTAAATGTAGAAGTTATACAATACAGAAGAAACTGATTTCATACACTGAATCCCTTGACTTGGGATTTTCATAATCTTATTGTCTTTATAGATTACTATGTAGATTTTTATGATTCAATTTTAAATAAATAAAAGATACAATCTCAAATTATAGGCTTTTTTATATGCAATGTAACGGATGCGCAAGGATCTCAACTTATATGTCAAGAAATAATTATAAAATATTTAACTTATAACATTTGTAGTACCTGCTATGTTCAATAATCGACTTGGCTATTACCAACAAAATATATAAACCTAATAATAACAAAATGAACAGTGTATTATTTGGAAAATAATATAGCCCAAACATAAGTCTAGGCGCTTCAAAATCTTGCACTTGAATAATTTATATAATAGCCTTTATATTTGCCAAGTAGGCAAACTTGGCTTTCCATTACATTCTTTAGTGGAAAAATTATAATTCAGTAAAAATGCGTGAAATCACTCAAACTGCATTTTAAATTTGAGGTGTTTGTCAACACAATATTGTAAAGGAATTTCATTTTATTTTAAAGCTGGCTCACAACAACCTAAGTATATTCTTATAATTTTATTTTCACATTAAATTCTTAAAGTTTGATCCAAATGTTGTTGATTAATATCATCTAATTTGATTTTCTCCCTTTAATATATTAATAATATATTATTTTTTTAGGGCATTGAGATTTACAAATTACTATCAAACCTAAAAACAACTTTAGTGTGGTGCAATTATGAACTAAGTGAAATATGATTGTGGGTGTGTTATGTACAAATGGTATGTTAGAAATGTTACAAACCGAATTCAAAGAGCATTATTTGAGTAACTAATTTAATTTTTTTATTAAATGTTGTATATAACACTACACGCCTCACCACTCTGAACACCAACAGAAATCAGTAGATTTCATTAGTCAAAAGTAAAAAGTACCAGTCAAAAATACTTTATTTACTTTGGTGGCAACCCTAATCGCAACATGCCGAAGTATATTTCACATTGCTTCGCATTCTGTCGTATTATAACAAAATCAGACATTACAGCGACTAAATGGCGACATTAATTATACCAATGAAATCTTGATGTAAGGACATAAAATACCTATAATAGACTCATAATTTCCTATTGAAGCAAATTAAGTAAAATTTACAATATAAAGTTATTTATTTAAATCAGACTAGGCAAGATCATAGTTCCCAATATGTCTGATCCTGTTACTTCAGAGTATTTGCCACTGTTTAATTACAGAAATGTTTTTTCAAAATATGAATATAATCCATCAATCAGTAATATAATGTCGTCATTTGGTTTTTGTTAGCAATGCCTTACTCTGATACGCTGGTGGTCAGTGGGTGACTTGGGCATCGTCATTCGCTCCAACAAATGCTGTAAGTACGCGACTGTGTGAGATTTTCTACTCGATATTAATAGCAATAGTGATTTAGATATACCAAAACAAGTTATACATAGTTTTGAGGTTATTATCAGTTTTTGCCATTCATAAGAAAAGCAATATTTAAAAAAAAAATTGATTTTTTTGATGAATGACGAAATTTTTTCGCAAAATACTTTTATATATAATTATATAATAAATACTTCTAATTATAATTTCTTAAAAATTCTTTTGGCAATGATTAAAATTATAAGCCGTTTCAACGATCACATACTAAAGACCATACGAAATAGTTATTTATCTGTTAAAGCTTTAATTTCGCATACATACAAACGAAGACCTAACTACCTCGAATAATGCATGTGTAAATGTTAGCGAATAAATAATATAAAAATGAATATTTACATTTTGTGATTAGTCTAGTTACCTTAGCCCACGGATGACTCTTGATTTGTGGAAATTTGAATTCTGTATAGTTGGGATTCATTTCGCGAATTTGCTCCCGCGTTGGTGTACCCAAGACCTATAAACAAATATAAAAGTCAACAAATAAGACAAAACAAAGGTACAAACAGCTAATATATCCTAAAAACCTTTCACAGTTGGTCTGATATTTGATACTTTTATTAACTAAGTATAAAGTAGCCTTCTCAGCTAGACACAAGTTACCATCTTTGTTTTCATAGTGTGAGTGTGTTAATTGCGCCCATAGAAAGAAAAAATCAATTCCTGTACATCTTCGATTTTTACTCAAACGCCTGTTGGCTTATAGATAACAGAACAGTGTTATCGCACTGTATATTTCAAAATTCATAGACAATCTATGATTTTGAAGATATAGATTAATTTCTACACAAGAATAACAAAGTGCTTAAAAAGTAGGGACATTAAATATAATCCATCTTGGTTTATTGCATGTATGCAAGAGAAGAAAGAAGTTAGAAGTTCGCTTTATTGCGACGTAAATAGTATAGCCCTATACCCTGAGTGCCATAAAGAAGGTCACATGAAAATCTCCACATGAGCATCATAAAATGTATTCAGAACAACTGGTTTGAAACCCCTTGATGCAACGAAACCTAACCTACTATGCTTGAGAGCCTACACAAAGAAGAGCCTTATATTCTATATTTTGCAGCCCCACCCAAGATTATATTCTGGCCAAGTGGCAATAGAAACGCACCTTAATGATCTCCACGAGTTGGTCGACTCCCGAGTCTCCAGGGAATATAGGTTGGCCCAGCAACAACTCGGCTACCACACAGCCCGCGCTCCACACGTCTGGAAAATGTCAAATACCATTGTAGCATCAAATATTGAAATTTTTTTTCATTTAGTCCAATCTTTTTATCAATTTATTTTACCAAAGCTTATCGTTTGTATTTATCTAGCATATTAATAGAACATACATATTACGTGTATCGCAAATATTTTTATTCAGATAATTGTAAATAGAAACTTAATTTTATCAACATATGTGAAACATCATAAGTTCATTCTGCCGATACTATGACTGTCAACTTATTAGTATATTTTTTTAAATGAAAACCTCGTAAAAACTGTATAAACCTAACCACATGTTTTAAAATACCGCCTGTTTGATGAAGCCAGTTTAATATGACAACAATAGGCAGTCATCTTTAAACAACATTGAGACCTAAAAATTATAAAATTTTGTACTTTCTTCTTGTAACTAACATATTAGTTCAATTTTTAAACTTGGCTTGACATGCCGTTGCTTTGCTTGAAATGTCGTCATTAAATGTATGTTAATTCTATGCAATACAGCTAATTGTGTCTTACATAAAGGACATGAAAAATAAGCCTATACACTATTCATAGGAAATAAACCGTAGTAGTTGTGCCGATTTAACTAGAGTACTAATCTATCTCTATACATACCAATTTGTCAGAAAGAGACCAACAATAATATTAGTAAAGAGAGTTCATTATTATTATCGTCATTTGATTTTGAGTATTTGTAAAGTATGGTTACAAAAAACATAACTTACCAATTTTTGTGGTGTAGTCAATCGCTCCAAAGATAAGTTCGGGCGCGCGATAATATCTCGAGCAGATGTAGGACACATTTGGCTCATTCCTCACCAGGTGCTTCGCTGAACCAAAGTCGCACAATTTGAGGACTCCAGTTTTGGGGTCCAACAGCAGGTTTTGAGGCTTGATGTCTCGGTGACAAATGCCCAGTGAGTGGATGTACGCAAGGCTTCTGAACAACTGGTACATGTATAGCTGGAAGAATGTTCAAACAATTCAGTTACTCATATTGTTCCTTTATAATATCTAAAACATGTGTCGTCCATTAGCCTATACTTAACTACATTTGACAGTTAAGTAATTTAAATCGATCGACAATGCATAAACTTTTTATATAAAAACCATTACATTATGGTTATTATTCAATCCCACGCAGGATCGTAAGACTTTCAAGGACTACGTAACAATTTTGTAAGTCTAATATAAGCCAGAGTAGTTCTAATAATAAACATTCAAAGTTTGTCAGATGTTTGTTACTTTTACAAGTTTGAAACTCTCGTGTTTTATTTATTTACAACTCGTTTAACTGTTTGAGGCTCAGCGTGAGACTGCCAGGTATTATTTTCAAATAAAAAAAAAACAATAAGAAATTCATTTGATATAACGCCATCTGTTGTTACAATGTTCACAATATATATATACATACATGTTCTTGTCGATAAACCAAATAAATTACCTTTATAAAACTAATGGGTATGGTCTGTTCATCTTTGGAGTAGTGACGTGCGACCTTGTACACAGTCTCGGGGATGTACTCCAGCACCAGGTTCAGGTACACTTCATCCTTCTGCAAATGAAATACACTTAGAACTGTTCACATATTAATATACCTTGTATATGTATGCTTTGTTTAGGTGTAAGTTGCCATGTTAAACAGCGGCAGATGTCCAATGTGAATTTAAGTGTACATAAATAATGTTCATATGAATGTATATAGATCACATTGAGGTGTCTGTCTAGCTGTGTTCTGTTATTGTAGACCTATGGAAAAATTGCAAAAGTTACGGAGTTGCAACATATATATTACCTTTATGTACTTACATATATTACTGCGGAATATATAGTAAAAATATATAATTGAGTTATTGAAGAGGTGCTACAGATACTTTTTTAGAATTCAATCAATCAAAAATTATACTTTTAGCTATTGAGCTGCGCTTTAATAGGCATTTTTGTTTTTTACAACTTTACAGAGAAGAAATACAAAATAATGACAGAAATATTGTTTAAGGACATATATAGAAGATTTTTAATTGAATTTTTTTGAGTATATTATCTAATAAAAGCTACATTACCCATGAACAAAATAGGCCATATTTCACAAAGGTTTTCAAAACTGCACCCAACAGACTCATTAAACTTACACCACCAACCATAATAGAAATGTCCTGACACCCAGCCATGACCCATCCTTCTTTCTTGGGGGAAAAACTACATTTTAAGGATATCTTTAACTTTATGTTCTGACAAGTTTACGCAAATCAAAGTAAAAATAAAAAATGTTGTGTATCTTTTCAATATGCAAATATATTTAATGAAAATATACTAAATAACCAATATTGTTATATATATACGTCAAGGGAATTAAATACTTATTTTAGAGTTGTGGATTTGGAAATAATCTATATCGGATGATGCTTTCAAAAACCTATTATCAATGACATAGCAAGCAAATCCGAATCGAGGCGATGATAGGTGCAGAAAACAAAAGCACAAAACTCAAAACAAGAAGCATTTGTATCTAACATTCGATAAATGAACTGATCCATGAAGATGATTTTTGACTCAAAGCTGATGGCGCAAATTCGTTTACCACACAGTTAAAAATACTGTCGCTCTAGTAATGATGGGATAAATTGTCTCCTGGTAACCCTTGCCAAAATCAGAACCTAAGGTGCGTTAGCACGCTAGCGAAAGATTTATTCATTAGACATACTGTGACATCTAGGGACTGCATTGCGTTTAGCAGTGAGCTAACTGCCTCAGGTACTGCAACCTTCCCCCAAATAAAAAAACCAGACTTTATTACCTAAATTTAGATCAACATTATTATATTAATATATGTGTTTGCGCACAAGGTTCTTTTGGCACTCAATGATATTTAGTTTTGCTGTAAGATCGTGCACAGTAATGTTCTTGTTATTGGAAATAGCATCTTATCCACCATCTGCTTTATCACATACAAAATGGCGGAGCTGTTCCTTTTCCCGCGTGCCAAAACAAACTTGTTGTCCAGAGATATATTTAAAAAACACTGTTTTATTCACCTTTTCCCCGCTGGAGTAAAAGAAGTATTTCAATTTAACGATATTACAATGCTCCAGTCTTCGCATTATTTGAAGCTCTCGGTTCTGTAAAACAATGAAACAAAAATTGCAAGGACTGTTTTGTATTCTGTCTATTATAAATAGTACAAAAAATTATGATATAAAAAACTTCGAATTGGTGAGGAACGATTGACACATGGACTGACTTATCACCCAAATAAGTAGATTTGAAAAATCTTAGATCTTTACATGTTTAGAGATGGCAGAATAATTGGAAGCGCTATTAAAATCTTTCTACAGCGCTCACACTAACTGGAAGAAGTTAACAAGTTTACAGACCTAACAGCTTATATCTCTTATGGATGGTGACTCACCTTAAACCTTTTGTCCTGGAGCACCTTCTTGATTGCAATCAGCTCACCAGTATCGCAAAGCTTGGCCTGATAGACGACGCCGAAGCTTCCATTGCCAATCAGTTTCATGTCCGCATAGCTTACTTCTTGGGGCCGGTCAGGGCCTTGCCCCGGCGTCGCTACTACGGTCGTCACCTTTGAGCCGTCCTTGCCTGGAAAGGGTTTATCATTCTTTTAGTAACTAATTTACTTACTATCTTATTAAAGAACATATAAAAGGCAATTGTGAAAAATAAGTTTTTCCACTTTAGATGGTGATTTTATATACTTTACATTCAATAGTTTGGACATAAGTTTTTATTAATAGTACAGTTGAAATACAGAAGAGAAATAGAATAGGGCGGAAACAAACAACTCTGATTTAATTAGGAAAAGGCAGATATGTCTTCAATGAATAGTAAAAACAAAGTCTTCTTTAAATTATACTGATTAAAACATAATTCCAAATCCTTTTATCAAATTGTGTTTATACTATAGTCAAGAGCTGACACAAAAATCTCCAGTTCAATTGTTATACCTAAACATACCTAGCTACTCCAAATTACATACTTGCAAAATATTTTTGAATAAGCTCATCGAAATAATTACCGCTCGCCCGTTTACAATAGAAACGTCATTGTTTGTTAAAACCAATTTCCTTTCATATATTTGTGAGACAATTCCACTCGTTATTAACGAAAATTTGCATAAACAAATAATGAAGATTATCAATATAATATGAATGCTCTCAAAACAGGCTTGACTAATATTAGGGCCTGTGAGGTCTATTTACTATTCAGCAAATATTTAAATAGGATTCCCCTTTGAATTTAATAATTATTAGTTACTTTAATTAATATTAGCTGTTGATGAGTTTCAGCACAGCCAATATTTATGACATAGCGTGTAATTATTTACATTTTCTGCGACAAAGAACACCCATATAAAAATCTACCAGTATATAATTATAAGAATTATAGAAAACAATTTCAAACCACATTCATATAAGTCTGGAAATAATCAACAAATATATATTAAATAAATTTCAATATGTCCTAAATAACCCATGAGAAAACATTTTACATAAATGATACGAACTTCTTTTGGCATTACACTTTTCAAAATAATCCTTACACGATTAGTAACGTAAGTACGAAAATAAATAATGACTGCAAGTGATATTTTTGCCAACTAATTGTTTAAACACGTTTTATAAATAGCTATAAACAAATGTGTCATATTGGTACGGTAGAGTGAACTACATCAGAGGGACAACCCTGTGGCGGTAGATCGATGTGATGTGAGGAATTTTTAAATTCACTGTACAACACAGAAATTACAATGCCAATAGAGGCCGCTTCATACTAATTATCGTTTGTATTTACCATATCAAAAAACAACAATAGTAAAGTGTATATATATCCATTATGCAGTTCCATGCATGAAATTTAGCTAGAATTTTCATTTAACTAAAAACTTAAAATTGTAGCAGAACATCTCGTTCAATTATATCTACAGTTGATGATTAGAGTCACAGATAAATATTATACAACTAGCTTAATGCAGACATGTCTGCATTACATAGTGTTTTACAAATATCAAGGCTAATGCCATAAAACGATACAAGCCGACGCCCCGAGGCATAAAATCTAGTAGAAATGTAAGGGCCATGGTCAAATAATAAATTTAAGACGTGAATTTTTACGTGCCAAGTAGGTCTCATTGTTAATTTCTATTCATACGACTGCCAATAATTCCATTCTTCTTCGATGAATTCAATAACTGTTTTGAAGTTGGACTGGACCATTAACAGGTTACGTGGTAAAAATTGGATGCAAATAATAATACAAATAATCACCGTTTATAAAAATAATACAGCACCAAAAATGATGGCCTCATGCTGCACTGTACACAATCGTGTAAATAGTTAAAAATGAAGAGGAACATAAAATTTGTTACTTTTTTGTTAAGCAAACGCTTCTTTAAATATTACTGCGAACGTGATCTAGTTCTAACCAGAAAGTAAATGGATTGTATTAAGTATAGTATTATAAATAATAAACGACCTTATACGACGACCCGCGTTTAAGACAGTAATTAGATTATAGCGTCCTTAGTTTCTGCATGTGATATCACAGTTACGTATACAACTAATTAGATAAAACGAATACAAAATGCGGCGTAATTATTGGCAAAATCCATTCTTTAAAATATTCGAAGGAAAACGTTTGTTAGTGTCAAAAACAAAGTGACCCATTCTAAAAATATAAGCTTCAATTCAGCATTTATCGATTTTTGAGGGCTTTCGTAGCGTACGGTACTTTTAATAAATCATTATATGGTAATCACAATGATTCTAAAATTTCTCACACCTATTTTATAAACAACATTTAAACCGAGATATATGCACGTTTTTCATCACATCCTGTATTTAATTTAAAACAAAATTTCCGTTTTTCATCGTGTATGTTTTGTTAATAAATAACATAGGCAGTGCCATTGTCTTCAAAAATCGCCAACCAAATATTGGTCAGAAAATGTATGATGCGCGTGTCTCTTAATGAACGATGGTAACATGACGAGTAGTTAGGTACAGTAGGTATTGGACACTATGGCACGTACGCAGTACATTTAGAATGTATCGATGTCAAAACAGTATATAAAATGTTATTTAAAGTAATGAAATGCTCATAAAGAAAATATTATCGTAGTTGTATCAATAAATATTCAAATAAAAACAAAATAATAAGAAAAAACAAATCAATGTAACATTAGAGACGTTTTTTACTTTAGTTAGTATACATACGTATACAACATCTAATATAAAAAAATGATTTTATTTTCGTTCATTTTTGCAGCGGGGTGGCATTTGTATCGAAGTTCTTCGTAATACCGAATTATGTGACATTTTCATAAAAACAAAAGACTATACTGGCAATGGAATTCCACTGTCCAACATTTAAAAGCGCCCAAGAGAATGAGAGAATAAACATTAGAGCTGATAAACAAGGGTAGTGCTAACTTACGTCAATAGTTGCTAAGGTGCGCCGTGTGGCATTTCGATAATGATTAGTTTTACTGTCCCCGTTTTTTCCCCAGTTATTCGAAGTATAACATAAGATTTTGAATTCTCTAATTAAATTCGGCGTGAACGAACGTGATAAGTGATAAACCTACATTTTCATAAACAGATATAGTAAACAAGCCGTAATAAATAAGATAAGGACATTAAACCTTTGAGGGTTTTCAGCGATAATTTTACAGAAACATTTAAATAATCATTTATACACTCACTCAAATACTTTAACATCTTACATGTTAAAATCGGCTAAGCAAATGTACAAATCCTCAAAATCACAATAATTCACATAGACGTTTTTAAGATGAAATACAGCTAAAAGTGTATATTAATAATTAACGCCAGTTTCTATACAATTATTGCTATATGATAGACTCGACGAAATTTAGAACTTTATATGTGTTAATTACTTTCCATTGAATGTAATATAGACGCGAAACAAGTACGCAAAATGGAAACCATTATCTTATAACTTAATTCAGATAATTCGATAATTAATGCATCATTCATCCATATCATTTGTCCGTTCAGTGTTCTAACTTGTAACGCACAAGCCAATGAGCTTAGCTTCTGTGGAATCTAGGATACCGTATTTGTATATAACGAAAAGACGGAAAGCAAACAGCTTCATATTAAATAATTTTCAATATAATAATTTTGACTTTGTAAATATAAGGATATTATGTAGGTAAAACAAAGAACACCGAGGGGAGAGCTATCGATGCTATCTCAGGGTAAAGAGACGCACCCACGGGTTTTAATACAACAGAGTTCGGAATCGTATTTTACCAAAGGAAACAAGTGCTTTATATACCAACAAGGAAATTAAAAGAAAATTAATTGACAAAACAAGCTCAAACATTTTCATTGTACTTACCTAACGAAAGGGTAAGTGGTCAGTATCATTGTCATTGCCCAATGGAAATGGAAAATTTGGTCATAAGGAAAAGACATCGCTTTCTGCCTATTTGACATGCACCTTCATACTTTGTAACCCGATCTAACCGACGACAGTGACGTCTATTCTGCCTCATTACGAAAAAGCTAAGACGCACATATATTTCGCGTAGTAAAAATATATAGTATACATATCTGCACCATAAATTTTCCATTTTTAAGTGTATAATATAAGGTAAAATAAATTCCAAATTCCAAAAAGTAGATTCATACAAAATTTCCAAAATTGGTTGTCGGTAGACATGTCAATTCAAAGGCTTTTCAATTGACATGTTTACTGTCAATTCTGATTAACATTGAACAAGCTTACGTTGAAACATTGAAGCAAAATATGAAAATAATGAAGTAAATGTTATTTGTTAGTAAAAAATATTATATTATACTTTCTTACAAGTTACCATGCAATTTAATTTATGCATAATATTTAATTTCAGATTGTTTCTCAACCTAATATTCCTAATTATTTTTTGTGACGTCACTTTGTTGAGTTGTATGTTTAAACTATTGTGATTTTAATGTTCTTTTTACGGTGAACAAAATTCTGCTGAAACTGGCCTATCCGAATGTGTAATAGAAATGATATATATTAAATCTACCAATTCTGTGTAAGTCAGTAAGTAAAATACTAAAAAAAACAGGTGTTAAAACACTTGTATAATATTGTGAGTCGAGCTAAAACACCAAAACTATTAAAACTTGAACTAGTTAGTTTTAATTAAAAAAGAAAATAATGAACACGATAACATTCCGGTTTTATTTTTAGAATAGAAAAATACAAAACTTTAAAGCGATGATGGAAGCAAAGGTGAGATTGAAGATACTGAAAATATTTATGAAAACTTTCGAAATAGATCAATTTAAAGAACTAATATGAGTTGAAAAGATTTCTCTAAATCACATTTCGGAAGTAACGAGGGTCATCCTATAACATATTTCTTAAAATATAAGACTAACGTTTCAATATAAAAAATTTATCCTTATCGAGTTAACATTATTAAATGTTACTCGGGTTAATTAAATGCGTGTTACCAATTTGATTACGTTACGTTTTATTATAATTAGTGACCCTCGTCGATAAGAACGTGCTTATCAAATGCATTGGAAAGGAGCAAGTTGCAAAGGATAGCCAGTGTGAGGTGACATCTAATACTACATGAGCTAATACTGCGCACATCTAGCACTTACGATGAGAGCCAGATCCTTTCTTATCCGATGCCAGCTCGTTCTTTTTAGGCGTATCCACTTCGCCTGCGTGTTACACACACAAAAGCAACATTAGAATTGGCACATATATAACGGTCACATTAAAGGAAATTATAAACTCACTAATCGTACGTCGGAATTTCTTACAAAAAGTAGAGATACGATCACGTGCTCGGCTCAATTGGCCGTTTTTATCGTCAAGTCGGAGGAGGGACGGTTCTGAACGGGCGGTCACTTCCCCCACGGGACGGAGGGCCCTCGGGCCCTCGGATACACGTAAGTTGTCTAAACATATCGGGCCCGGGTATGCCAGCTTGGATGAGTGAACGCGACCGCGCACCAACAACGACTGCCGAGTGCCGACTAATGCCGCGCACGACGCCACGTACAACCTTCTTTGTCACTAGGCTAATAAACAAATCACCTAACCAATATTGAACTAATTCCAAATTCACTAACTAAATATTGACGTCGAATGCTAAAAAATTACATGATCATAGTTTAACTTTCTCTTTTTTAACTAATAACACACAGGCAACAATTTATAAAGAATTGTTCAAAATATCAAGAAAGCAGGAAAAAAATAACAATTTGCGAGCTATTCTGGCATGCGCTGGTATATTTGTAATGTATGATGGAAATGTTTATCTAAAATTGTCCAACAAAAAAGCTTGTATATATCTTATACATAACCTATCATAGCCAAAATAGTAAACTAAAATAAAACTCATAATTATGTCAAATGCACATTTATGTATGTAGAATTTATTGTTTCTATTTAAGTTAGATATATTCCATACAACATATAATATGTATATTCATAAATAATAGCGCGCACAGGTCTCTTTATAAACTGGGGTGAAGCCGCAGGGATCATAAAGTATTATATCGTAATATTTTAGGCACTTTTTGCCTTGCACTACCATCTAAGTATTCCCGCTACACTTAAACTTGGACTTAAAAAGCCGGCAACGTATACGGTGAGCCTCCTAATAATGTGGCTTATGAGTATGGGCAGATGAGTCTCCTAGCCTTTTGCAACTTTTCGGTAAGAGAATATTATTAGAATCTGATGTTTACTACTCTCAGCTTTTACCTATATCGTAAATCTATGTAAATAGATATATTCATACATTAATTCCGGCGAGCCGAGTCTACGAGGAAGCGAAAAACACATTAAGTTATAGACGTCGAAAAGAATAAGAATTATAACCTAATTCTGGATGTTGGCAGAAAACATTTCTAAGCGGCAGTATTAAAGCATAAGGTATCTGTAACACGTATCAAAAGTATATTGAATTGATCATTGTTATGTGTCATGAACATCGCCGCCGTGTCTATCTTTTTATACATGTTATGATAATTTGGTATTATGACGTCATCTCGCTTTACACCTACAATATTATAAATCGTTTGCACATTGAACTATGTTCATAAACCGTCAGTGCAAGCCCCAAATTTGGATCGAAACCCGTATATAAATAATACATAGCCATTTTTATTTACGAGAAAATTTACTTTTGCAATGAAAACAGATTTGTACCAATCTTTAAATTTTATGTCTAATGAGTTTAATCTATTTATATGGTTTAATGTCTATGGCTACAATACTGTATTCCTAGATATTGTCTGGTGTAAAATCACAAATTTCAAGTTACCATACACAATGTTGATGACATAATATGAAATCTTACGAAATGGAGTATACATTACAATACATTAAAAAACTGAAAACAGAAATTTCCTAAATCTATGTAAAATGATAAAAACTTTTTTGTATACACACTAAATGCATTGTTCATGCAATTGGCACATTATATTATTTAAAGTTAAACAAACGCTCTAGATTTACACAAAAACTTAACGTATTCAAAACGACTCACGTATTAGTACCGGGTGTATGAAAGTTATGATTGCAAGTTACGTAGTATATTATCTAATAGAATACTGAGAAGTTGAGAAACTAATATAAATGCATTACATTATCACTATTTTGATAAATTATAATTATGAAATAATTAAAAATGAATAAAAGCCCTGGTGGGCTAGCTCTAACCATTGGCTCGAGATACAAAGCACGATCTTCACGATGTTTCATATAAAGAATATGTAAAGTGGTATTGTTTGGAGAAAAGCAGTGCTATATATTAAAAATGCAGTGTTAGTCTGCCCATATTCGATAAAAGTTCCCACAGTTTTCAACGTCAAAACTAAAAAATTCTGACCGAAAATATCGCATCAATCACAATTTTGGTCAACTTACTTGCCAAACTACCAAAAGTAATATTAATTCCTCAAGACAATTGACCAATTATAGCTAGCTCGATATTGGGTCTTAATATGGTTACCTGGGAACGTTGATTAGTTAATAGTCAATGATAATCCTTGATAGATAAAAAAACATCAATTAATAATTGTTACGTATACTTTAGTAATTCAAACTGTAAACAAGTAATTGTATATTTTAATGGTTTTCACTTTTCAATCCCTGACTAGTAAATGCATCTCTACGAAGGAAACAAGATAAAAATTATTTAAATTAGTATGCTGTACACGTAACTTTCACTTTTACAACATTAAGAGACGGCTAACAAAATTGCTTCACTTTCTTGTTCAATTCATCTGTTCAAATCTAGATTTGATAACAATAATATATCAAAATATAGACGATACGTTTATAAAATATTACACATTTGAAATAAATAAGACCGTAATAGTGAAGGAAGACCTAATTTTTTTCTAAAGGACTACGATGATTTGGCCTTAAAAACAAACCAGACAAGACATTATATTATATCAATGCAAGCGTGGCCTTACCCAGCGTCACAGCTGGGAGCATCCATTGTTTTTGCAAGGGGACACCGTGATCTAATTCATTCATACACTACGATGCACTAAGATACAAAAAAGAACCGGTTCGACTGTGACTCGTGGTTACTAAGCGTGTGTTTAAATACCTAGGCGCTTACTTCGGTTTTTCAGTATTTCTAGATAAAGCTTATGTTTTTGTTTATATAAAGTTGGCCTCTTAGCGTAATTAACAAACTTCTTTCTGTATATCAACAATTACATCCATATTATTATTGTTTTTATTAGCCACTTATTTTGGTATGGCTTAGCATAACAAACCACAAGTTTATTATTGATATGATAGGTTACATTTTAAGACATTCAGGTAAGTATATAATGAAAATCGAATTTTCATCTCCATTATATAAAGTGCCTAGTTGCTAGTTGAAATCAATACACCTAATTAAAATATTATCTATTAAAAATTCTATTATTAAATACAATATCGAGATTATCATAATGATAAATTGATTAGTGACCCTCTAGATAAATATGGTCAATACTTTATATGTGGTTCATTACCAAATGTCCAACTTGACAAATAATTCGATAATATTTAGAAGGTTAGATGTAAAATATAGCCTTTATTAATTTTATGAGCATTTCAAAATAATTTAATTTTCGATTAATAACACAACCAAAATTTTAAAAAAATCATGATATTTTCTTTAAAATGTCAAAATATTACGTTAATTACATTACACTTCATCTGCTCGAAATCCAAAATCACCTTCACGAACGTTCATACTTTTACTGGCTTTTACTTTTGACTGTAATTAGAAGCATTTGAAGGTGCATCTTTTGATGGTTATATCTTTATATTCATGACATGATACTTTTAATTAGAAAAATAGATAACTTTCATTCTATAGTAAATTCTAATTCAGCGCTCTCACGAGGTCGAATAAAAAGCTAAGAAAATTGTAAAATAAAAATATGCTTAAAATAAATTAAAAGACATTTTACCCAGAACTGTTAATACAGGAAACAATTTGTTAATATAATTACGATATTATGTCGTATAAAATTTACCTATGCACAATGGCGAGTTCTATACTTTGGCGTGAGTTTCTCTTTTATCTGTAGTTAAACGCTAACCAGTTATCTGATCTTATCAACGTGTATCAGTATTAAATACGTAAATATGACAAACAATAGTCATAAAATCGATGACGAAAATTTCGTTACTTAGTATGTATCTTTTAAACAAGAATCGATTAGAATATATAGAATGCTGTATATTGGATAATAAAATCGAAAATTTAAGTACTTGTTAACTAACTACTTGCCATATACTAAAGTAAATGTAACAAATAAAAAGTGAAAATAGCAGCCATTAATAAAGGGTTATTGTTTCCCGCATAAAAAAATTTCCAAACCTGATACTGCAATTGACAGATTACTCACCAATTTTGTCTGCAACTATGAAGTTATCCGATTTCCGATTGCGACGAATATCGGCTTCATCGTTCACCGTGTATGTACCACGACGTCGCAACATTATTCATGTTATTTATCAAATCACAAACACAGTATTGAACACATTGGACATCATTACAAGTAAACTTTTACGTAACAGGCGAGTACATTGTATCTTTTTACAATAAATTGTCGAAATATAACACAATTGAAGAGCCAGATTAAGTGGTTTAAAAAGATCGTGACACTGAATGCGCACAGCAATAAAAGAGTTTAGATGGGTCTAGCATGGAGCCAGACACGCAGTCGCTACCCACGAGTGGTCACCTGGGCGATTGGTATTCAAAAACGAGAGATTGTCGCCACGCTCACATTACGAATGGCAGGCTTGTGCTCTCGACCGCACATGATAGTGAGATCGCCGCCACTCACTGAAGTCACTGATAACATAGAACATTGATAACAATGACTATAACAAAATTAGAAACAAATACATGACAAATCTTAGTAAAAAAGTCTGTTGACTTTTAATGTGAACAGTTTAATACAAGAGGTTAAAGTGCCATGAAAACCATAAATGTTAGTAATTCAAAAACGGGTTGTATACAGTTAGAGATGGAAATGGTAAATATAATTTTACATCCCATTAAAATCAATTAAAAAATTAATCAATATAAGAGAAAATTACTCAATAATTTATTAAGTATGCTTTGGGTGCAATGGTGAAGTTAAACTATACAATTAAAAAGTCAAATATGCATATTCATTGGAACTGTCAATAAAATTCCTATGAAGGTTTTAGAAATAGATACAGCAAGCCCACCTCCATTAAGCCAAGGCTACACTGCATATACTATCAACAAACATGCAAGGAGACAATTGTTATAAACTGTTGAACAACTGTAACTGAAATATTTACTTAATTAACACAGGCAGTAAGGTACAGTAAAACCCATATGGGATAGCAATAATATCATGCAGACTAACTCCTTATCCATTTAAATTAAATTAATCTACACAATTACCAGTATGGTTTCTTTTTAATACACATTTGACAGTGAGACAATAGCGTAATTTAGTTATATCCATGTAGACTAAGTAGTTTTTCTTATGAATGATGGTAAAAGATTTTAAATTAAAACAGATACTAAGTTTATTTATATAAGAATAATGTATATTTTGAATTACTATCATATATAATTCAGAAAAATGGTAAGGGCAAACTCCATCGTCTTTGATGCAGTTATAGATTTTTATAGATAGATGTGTGACATCTATCTAAATAATAAATATACTGATATTTCAGGATAAAAAAATATAATATTATGAAGTAGCCAATTGGTAGTCTAAATATAATTTGTACTATGAATGTGTTTTCATGTTATGAAATTATATAACAATTTACTTCATTGATTTGGGGTTTTAAATTAAGATTTAATATAGAGTTATCATTTTACTATTATTTTTCAATGACAAGAATTGTGACCAATCTAACAGTTTTATGACAAATAAAAATTGATTATAAGTAAATGTTGAAAATTATTTATGAATGCATCATTATAATATCTATACTCAAGCTTATTTAGTTCAGGATACCAAAAAATAATTATCTAATTGTTGAGTGACACAGTTTTAACAATTTGGACAAATTACTTAATCACATACCTATAGTATTTTATATTGATTAGACTGCACTGTTTTAAATGTAGTTATTATTATTTTTTATTTCATTATAGATATTTGACTATGATTCATTTCCAAATTTTACATAATCATAGCTTTTGTAATATAATATTTATAATTTTGTAACTTTTTCCTTTCTTTTCTCCACTATTTGGTACTTAAATCCTCTTATTATTATGAAATCTATAATGCACCCATGGCAATATAAATATGTTTTTCAATATATTTTATAGTTATTATATAATTAAAATAATAGGGTATATAAGATAATTATGAATAAATGACCATCAAAAACATAGCAATAATGTTAGAAATATTATAAAATGTTTTTTTTTTATTTCTTTGGAATTATGCATAATGTCAATAAATTCTGACAATTTGATTAACAGAACTAAATAAGCAATATTTCAACTTATAAATAGCCTAATTTAACAATTACGTCATAAAAAGTAACCTAACCATATCGAGTCGTCATTAATATTTTATTGATAATCCTCAGGGCGACGACGAAGACGTATCTAAACCTCACTTTTCCCAATTAATTTAAATTTTGACGTGATATCTGTCAAAGATCGGGCCAAGGCCTATGTGGCAGGTACGATCAACATCTTTTAGGCATTATTCCTGGTAAGGAAATGTACCTTTCGCCGTTATCGATTATATCTAAAAATGACTTAGGTTATATGAATTCTACGCAGATAGGTTTGTTCAACACTAATTATGTGTTGTATTGAGAAACGTCATAGCGTAAGAAATCACGATGGCCGACAAAGAATGGTTATGTGGTACTCACTACTAATTTTTACTCCTCCTAAAGGTGGCTTAGGTGGTTGATTTTCAAATGTCTTTCGAACGGATTTGCTGCCCTCGGCGAATGACGTGGTCCTAGGGCGCCCGCTCATTATTATAGATATAAAATAAACGGCCCAATCTTGAACTTCATAGATACTACTTCACATTTCACGTTACCACCCTTGCTTGCACTAGCACTGAACTTTCTCACTTAAATCACTAAATACAAAACTGTGCATATGATTGTCGAAATTATATCACCACAATAACGTTTAAAGCAAAATAGTGACGACGTTAGAGGTTTTACAATACCATTTTGTTAGTTTTTACAAATTTACATCAATACAATGAACAATAAATTTTTAGTTACGGACTAGTCGAAATCGGGATTTCACAGCAGCACAGAGTAGGTTGCTCGCTCACTCATTCGGCTATTTTCGGAACACGTTCGGGTGTTCGATCTGTGACGTGAATTCATTACACGCAAGCTACCTTTTATGTCGGTTTACCAAAAATAATAAAAAAATATTATTTTTGTGCAGTAGCGAGTTTAATATATAAAATAATGTATAAACATATAATAGTCAAATTATCAAGAAAGTTCAGTAAATAATAAAATTAGTAATATTGATTACGCAAATGTTTAAGCATAACTTAGTTAACATTGAAAATAAGAAGTATGATTTACAAATAAAAATTGCTGAATCAATTAAATAAGAAAACGCTATAACATTATGTTTAAACAGGTCCATTTTTTGTATTAACGTATTTTGGAACTCTTTTCTCAACGATATGACGTCATACCGACAGTGTGGCAATTTTTTTATTACCTAGACCTACCTACCTCTACCTGTAGATGGCGCTTATATAAATATTAGATTATGTAATGGTTTGCACTTGCTGAGCAGAAATGAAGCTCAAGTGCAACACAAAATAATATTATGATTTATGAGTATAATTTTAATAAATTCGTTTTAAAAAATCAAAACAGTTGGATAGAAATAATAGGTAACATATAAACGGGAAATGAACAATTTATTTGTATGATTAGGACTACATAAGACGGGAATTAATCATGGACCCTTATTATACCCATTACGTTTAATAATTATAAATGGTAAGGACAAGTTCAATATGAAGCAACCGAGAAATATTCGTTGATGTTAAAGACAACAAGAAGACTGTATTAATTCATAACATTTGTGATGGATATCTAACTTTGGCAAATTTTAAAAGGACTATAAAGATAACAATGATAACCTTATCTTTCATATATTTTTTTGCCTACAAACGGAAGCAGACTAACTGTATGAACGGAGCTTTGTTTTCTATATTTTACTGTGTTTAAAATCACCGCTATCTGCGAGTTGTTATCTTTTGTAATATTAACACGTAGAATGATAGACGTTTATTTTATCAAAGTAAATATTAAATGGCGGCTATAGCCATCTGTCCATGTCATTTCTATATTTTTGTCACACCAGTTGCGCGTGCGTCGCGAGCCTGGCGACACGGGTTGCCCGTGGCTCCTTCAGCCTTGCCGTATAGGGATTAAAACGTCATTCAAATTTACAAAGAGAAGCACGATTAGCAAGAATGGAGTGCTATTACACATCTGATAGCTGCGACAGTGATAGCAGAGAGCAAAAAACCTTAGACCTATCCCATAGGTTATTGGACTGTGAAACGATAACATCTGAATTGAACAGCATTATTAAGGAGAAGAATTGCGCGGCCAATTTTGAGATGATCCTTCTTTACAACAACAGAATAAAGGCATTGCCGAGAGTGCTCAATCAGTTCTCAAACTTAAAAATTCTTGATATAAGCAACAACCGACTCACTGTCCTTCCAGATATTTTTAGCAATTGTTCACTGTCTTCTCTAATAGCAAAACATAATAATTTAACGAATGAGTCCCTTCCAAAGTCTTTTTTCTCATCAAAATGTTCTTTAAAAGAACTCAATTTAAGCGGCAATGAATTGAACTACTTTCCTGAACAAGTACTGGAGCTAACATCACTGAGATACCTTTATCTTGGGGCAAATAATATTGTGAACATACCAAAAGACATTTGGAAACTAAACAGGTCAGTAGATCTTATTATTATTGTAATGGCTACTTAATTATTAACTGTTTTGCTTAGGGCAGCCTAAGCCCGTCCAGCTTTGTTCATTTAACCATTTCGTTTAGGCCACGCGTCACATTGGTCACGGGTTTGATTACCAGGACCTTAATCGTTTTTAATTTGAAAGCAAGAATTACTTGTCTCTCCTATATAAAATATGCCATACAATTTACCTAGTATACCTTTATGTCTACACTACTATTATAATGTGATATATATATATTACCGGTAACATTTCCCTAGTGGTAAAAGCACTTTAAGGGTCGAGAATATAAACCCCTGACCAATTACTTTTCTCTATTTGTGTAGTACTGTTTCTCTTACAGAGAAGAAAATATTTACATCGAGGAATCCGGCATATTATAGACCCAAAATATCACGCATTTGACCAGATTTTTTTATTTTTAATGTTTTCAATTTTAAATGTGTATTTTGTTAACGTATTAACTTACTATAATTCTTAATTAGAATTACGAATGATGTTCAGATTTGACACAAGGCTAGCCCGAGTGTCCACAGCTAGTGTGCTGCAAGAGGCCATGTTAACACTACGACTCGAAATGTGTTAATAATCCTTATTTTGTTTATTCATCAAGCAAGAAACCGATATTTATTTACCTATCCATTATACTGGTATACAATTAGTTTCGTCTCTTGTCTAACTAAGGCGGCATATTATTATTAATAGGAAAAAAAAATAAAAACTACCTGCATTTTAGTCGAATTAGTGGGGCTAGCACAATTATGGTATAGGTATCGAAAACCTAAATCATGAGAACACTCCCAAATGAATGCTTACTAGTATTTTTAACAACTGTGTTTTTGTAGTTTGGTGTATAGTTATAGCTTGGTTGTAGGTATAAATACCTACTTTAAAAATATTTATAATTGGAACAGTTAAACAATTATATGTTAATTTATACATAATAGTTATGAGGATCATCGTTGTCGTTCGAGTACTTAATTGTTGTAGTTACTTCTGTAAACAGCTTTTGTTTGGCGAATTTACTCTACGAGTACTTATAGATATTCTAATGAAGGTTCATTGTGAGACAGTTCACTATAGTTCATAAATATAAGGTAGGTATGTAAGTTCTGCTATTTCTCCATAAAGTCCAATACGTTGAAAGTGATAATCAGTTAAATTAAACATTAAATAAGCACACATATTTTGGTAGTCACTAAGTCGTCGACGTGCCAAAATCGCCGTTTACATTTCTGTGGTAATTTATTTGAAATGGAAACTTGTTGCTATACACTTATATACCCCAAATTTGATTAAAATGAAGAATTTCTATAATATAAGATATAGATCAAGGCTTTCATCAAGACGAAATGTACCTCCATTAAATATTACCTAATATTACAATACTTCGTAATGGGTATACCGAAAATGGTATGAATATATATTCTGTAACATGCACCCCAAAACCCCAGGTTACGCTTACAGAACCTTTAGCCACGAGGCTTTTGTTATTAATATTGTAGGGTGAATTTGAAATAAATAAGTATTATGGTTGTTCCTCCTCCAAAACAATTGAGATTTAAAAATAGCTTACGTCGACCACGGCGCAATTCAATAAATATTAGTACTGCTATGTCTTGTCTACATACGAATCAAATTGACGAAATACTTGCATTGTAAATTAACACATTTTGCAAGTCACTCATGTAATACCAGGCTAATTTAAATTGAGTATAGATAATAAATACCTAATCGCAGACATATCTATCAAACATTATCAGAATGCTTTGCACATTTTTTGTTATTTTGTACTTTATTATGTATTAAAATTTTACCTCCTTCACAATTCCCAAATTGTGAAATCGAATAGGAAGATGTTATTCTAAAAACTTCAACTGATTTTCAAATACTTGAAGCTTCTTAGTTTAATCTTAACTCCGAGCTAACCTTAGAGTTGATTTCTTATTTTATATATCGCTTAGTGTTCCGAAAAATATGCATTTTAAATATATTTGGCAATTTATATTCAACCCGTGCAAGCCGTGAACAGCAGAAGCTGATACTATGCTAATTTTTTATTGATTTTACGTCCGTTAACATACACAGTAATTAAGCGAACATCATTCGTAGTCCAATTAAATAAGTATACTTATTACGTAAACTTGTCATTAACCTTCACATTAACGAACAAATTTATTAGTTTTTATAATGAAGTACTTAGATATTATTGTTTATACTACGGGTTATTGTTTCAAACTATTATAATAATAGTATTACATAAGTACATAGTACAAAAAACAAGAGATACAAAATATAAATTTAATTAAATACTTCGATGGCTAATCAAGAGGACCTAAAACGCTGTTCGTTTTTTAAATTTGCTTAGTAAACTAAAACACTATACAAATATTTATTTTATCCGGAAAGTACCTACCAAAAATAACGATTATTTTTATATTCTTCAGTTTACGAATACTTTCCATCGCTGGGAATAAAATCACGGAAGTGCCTGATTCAGTGGGTGCACTAAAGACATTGCAGGCCCTGGTTCTGAGTGATAATCAGATTGAGCAATTGCCTGCTAGCATCGCCAACCTAAACCAACTGCGATCACTGCTCATACATAAGAACAAACTGAAAACATTGCCCACACAAATTATCAAATTAAAATGTTTGACTGAAGTAAGTTGATATTGTTAAGAATACGTTAGCTATTCTTTCGTTAAGCTAACTATGTTTTTGTTCAAACATATTTTATCAAGAATAATTTTATCAACCATTGTGTATTAGATACAAAAAATCGGGTCACTTTTTGTTCTAGATCCAAAGATTATTTAAAAATATAATTACTATGTTTTTGTTTGTGAGTGTGAAAAGGCTGTACAATGTAATAGAAATGTACTTTTATTTACAGTTGAGTTTGCGAGACAATCCATTGGTCGTAAGATTTGTTAGGGATATGGCTATACAACCTCCTTCCTTATTAGAGTTGGCAGGACGTACCATTAAACTTCACGAAGTTCCTGTGAGACCTGGCGAAGTTCCTGTTACATTAATCAAATACCTTCAATCTGCAAATTGCTGTGTTAATCCAAAATGTAGAGGTATGCAAAATTATTTATCTACCTGTGAATTATCAATATCATGTGAATTCGTAACAATGAATTCGTGATATGCAACTTGCAAGGGCGATAAAATAACCTTTGTGAAATAAGTCGACAGCCGATAAAGGTTTTTGGTACATTTTATCTCAAGTATTCTAAACTTATACGTTTCGACGTCGAAGGTATCAGTAAACTGAAGGAACAGAAGTGGCTCTATGGGGAGTGAAGCCTGACTTCCAACCAGAAATATATTTTTATTCCTTTCTGGGTTTAATAACTTAGACGGTAATTACTCTAATGCCAGGGAATTACATATAAGACGACTGCATAGTTTGAATTGAGTAACTTTTGTTTCAGGCGTATTTTTTGACAACCATATTGAGCATATAAAATTCGTTGACTTTTGTGGACGATATCGCATTCCTCTATTGCAATACTTATGCAGTTCTAAGTGCATTACCGGAAATTGGGAGAGCAGAGAAACGGAAAGCACCCCGCCAACTCATATGATGCGGAGGGTGCTTTTGGGATAACTGTTGGCATTATATTTGTAACTAATTAGACAGAGATTAGACAGTATTAGGTATTGGTAACTATTATTGGCTTACAAAAAAAGTGAAATTTGAAAATGTTATTGACCATAATTACATATAGAATTTATGGTGGTCTTGTAGTTTCTCTTAGAAAATCTTTTACATGTTTTATATAAATCATTAATGTAATATTGCAAAGAACAAAGAGCTGTGAAAATCGATTTTATAAAAGGCAAATTTAAAATGTTTTAAATTTTAGCATACAAGATTTTATAGAAGGCTATTTACTACATAGGCTGTTATATTTTGCATACAACAAAATATTTTTAACATTATCATTCCAAGATTTCTGTTATAAAGAACCATTTGCTATCAGTGATATATAGTCTTTAATTATAGTCTATAAACCATTTATTGTTTTTCTTAATAATCCATATATATGGAATAAAATACATTATTGTTGTTATTAATACTATTATTTGAAAATAAAAATGTAAACTAGACCATTGTTTCCTGTTCTTCTGCTTCTTGTAAAAATTTCAATCTTGCTTCTTTACCCCTTTGAATTGCTCCTTTAAACAATTTACAATATAATTCAATAGCGACTGGTGTATCATCATTTCCTGGTATTGGATAGGTTATCAAGTTAGGATTACAATTTGTATCAACAATACCTATAGTTGGTATTAACATTTTAGCACTATCTCTTATAGCAGTGTGTTGATTTAGAATATTGTTCTGTGTATTTAAGAATATACATAGATCTGGTAGTCTAGTAATGGCACCAAATTGATGATTAGCATTTGTAAATATACCTCCTTTCCAAAACCTTGTGTGAGCATATTCTCCACATTCTATGGCTGTTTTTTCAACAATATGGGCATTTAAGGCATTCCTATTAAAGAAACATATTATGCCTCCCCTATAGGCTATATGTGCTGTAAAGTTAAGAGCTCTCCTAAAATGTTCAGCAGTAACATCCAGATCAAAAATAAGGTGACCTTGTCTAGAACCATATAGGTAAGGTGCCATTAGTTCGTTCAGAGAGCCTTCTTTATGTCCAAAATGAACTCTGGCATCAAATAAGTCCTTTACATTAAATAAGTTATGTACTTGGAAATAGTCTGGATGATCCAAAGGGGAAGACTTATTTCTTAGTATCCCTGAAATAATATAATTCTTACATGCAATAAAAGTTGAATAATAGATTTTACCAATGTTGGTGTTATTACAACATTATAATAGACATCCTTGTGAGGAGAAAAAAATCATAGATATTATATAGGTTCATCATAGATTTAAAAACTTGTTTTTTACTCTGAGTAACTCATTAATAGAAACTTACCCTCATCATTGTGAATATGTTCTAATGGTTTTGCTGCTGTTGAATTGCATCTAGGTAATGTTGCTATATTTTGGATGAGACGTTCTGAAAACAAACCGTAACACACATATAAATCTAAATCTTTACAATTTTCTTTAGATCCACTACATAGTAATAGTTCATAATTAGTCTTTGGTTAATATAAGATTTAAAGGAATAAAACGGAATTAAGATAGGTCATGATGTTTAAAGACTTCAAAGAATGGTAAAATATAAACTCACTTTTAATTATTCTTGGAAACATAGTGATCCTGATAATAACAAAAAATAAAATTAGGATTAGGTTATCCGATAAGGACTTAACAATTACTTAAAAAGTATTGATTAAATCCTCATTGCTATAAACGTATTCATATAAAGTTATAAACTAAATGACAATATATTATAAACTAAATTAATATTATGTAGTAGGATTTAGGTTAAATTATAAAGGTTTTTTTTAGGTTAAAACACTTATAAAGGTTAAAATTATAATATCACAGATAAGCTATTAATTGGAGCACAGATTCGTAAAAGCTGTTACGAAATTAAACATATCAGAGTTAAGTTAACAACTTAAGACCACAAAGATCTTAAGTTCTTTAATAAATATACTAAAATCCGTATAAATTTCCACCCCGAATGAACCTGATAGAACTTTCGTTGAAGTAAGTGTAAAAAAATTAAAAAGCTCACATGTACATTAAATGCCAATAAAGTATATAATAAAGATCGCAAAAAGTCACAGAGTATTTTTAAATTCTATAAATATTCTGTACTCACCAAATGACAATTTCTATTTGTTCAACTTTGTAGTCTGTGGCCTGACTAATGACTTAATTCAAGTTACTTCTGTTCTCTTAGACTGTGGCAAAGCCAAATTGAAATCCATTTATTTTTCATTTTCTGTATCTATTTTAAATCATTAAATAGATTTTGTGTTTTTACACCCAGCACTGTTATTAGTTTAAATTGTAAAAATAATATTAAATCTTATTATTAGGCTATTTCATCTGAGCTTAAATAATAATAAAAACAAACGATGAATAAAAAAAACATTGAAGATCTTGATTTATATTCAATTCTTGATGTCAAAATAACAGCGACTGAAGGAGAGGTATAAACAAAATTATTTATTATTATAAAAGTATTTATAACATTATACATAAAACAATATTTTTTTATAGATAAAAAAAGCTTACAGAAAAAAGGCACTCTTATGCCATCCTGACAAAAATCCAGATGATCCAAAGGCTGCAGAAACGTTTCATGAATTGTCTCGAGCTTTAGAAATACTTACAGACGCCTCAGCTCGAGATGCTTATGACAAAGTTCTTAGAGCAAAGGAAGCAGCAAGGTTAAGGCATCAAGAATTAGATTCCAAAAGACAAAAACTTAAGGAAGATTTAGAACGAAGAGAAAGAGAAGCCCATTCAAGCACAAAAGTTAACCTGACTGATGAACAGAAATTAGCAGCTGAAATAGAACGGTTACAGCGTGAAGGTAGCAAACTCTTATTAGAAGAGCAACAGAGAGTAAAAGAAGAAATAAAAAGAACTTTGGGGCGTCTTAATGAACCAGTATGGGATTCAAGTTTAAACAGGATAAAAATCAAGTGGAATGTAGATAAAAATGATTTAAGTAATGGGGGATATGATGAATTGAACTTGAGAAGGTTTTTAAAAAAATATGGAGAAATTGTAGCTCTCATAATTTCACCTAAAAAAAGAGGAAGTGCCTTGGTTGAATTTGCAACAAAGGAAGCATCTGACATGGCAGTGGAGTTTGAAAAAGGTATAATGAACTTATTAATATAATATACAATGTTGTCCTATTAACTCTTTATATAGCTTTAAAGATTAATAGCTACTGAATTATCTGCCTTTCTGGAGGTAATTACTTATGTCAAATGTGAATAACATACCTGCTTCAGTATGTTTTCTACATTATATAAATGAGTGGAATACTTGTTTTGCTAAATGAGTGCATTGATTTTCAGTTTAGTTTCTTCTGTTATGCCATCATATTATAATATATTGTTTTGTAGGTTTGCCAGAAAATCCTCTTACATTGAAATGGTTAAATGAGAGACCTTTAATGTCAGTAAAGAAAAATATCAAAGGTCCAACACTGGTATCGGATAGAGACTATGAGTCAATTGTTTTAACCAAAATGCGACAGGCTGCAGAAAGACAACGATTAATAGAAGAAATGCTTCAAGAAGACAGTGGAAATTAAAATTATAAATATATCTTGCTAATTTTTATTGCTTTTCTCAAATAGCTTCCATTCATTTAGAAATTCCATGACTTTTTTCCTTTGTAATTCTCCATATTCTCTTTGAGGCTTTTTCCACACTGAGTGATCCAAATCTAACATTCCAGCAATGATTTCCTGAAAAATTTAGTCTCACATTATAGTGAAATATGCACATAATAGCTTCTAAATAGTTTTTCTTCAAACTTAAATACTTTCAATTGAACAACTTAAATATTATAATAAAAATTTAATATTAACTACCTCTGCAAATGTTTTAGGAAACATTGACTGATCCTCAATGACATGAGCAAAACCAGGATCAATACCGAAATCTACCCAAAAGTAGGGCAAGCCCTTAGGTATGCCCCTTCTAATATTCTTGCCTTTTAGGTCAACTACTTTTTTATTCATAGACCACTCAGCCTCACACTCAAGTAAAGCCTTTTTGAAGTATATTGATGCCATGTCACCTACATCCCGAGGCAGTGGAACACAATTTATAACAAAATGAGGATATCTGTGCAGTTTAGTTGCAGTTTCATAGAACACAACATCTTTATTTTGAGTGTTGAAAAATTGTGTTATTAATTTTCGGTAACCCTGTAAAATGATATAAATTTAAATACTGTTTAAAAAAATTGTACCATAAGAAAATATAAAATGTTATAGTTACCATGATTTCCTCCCACACATCTTCATCAAGAGCTGTGACACAGGTATAGTGTTGGATACTTGTTAAAATACAATGTCCTTTGACTAGTGACTTTCTAGCTGGCAATGCCATGTATACTTTATTACCACAACTTATAACAAGGTGTTTTATCATATTCTTTGAATCAAAGCAATGCTCGCATCCATCTAATGACTTTTCTAACTTAACACTCTGGTTTATGGCCATTTGTCTTTCTTTTTCACTGTCTTTAGCATCATTCCTATTCTTTGATATTTCATCCACAAAAATATCTTCTAAATCGTCATTTGGGTTTTTACTTTTACTTGATATTTTGGCTAATTCTGCATCTGCATCATAGTTTGTACCATACTTTTCTTGTTGAAACTGTTAACATAATTTGTAAATTAAATATACTTATTAAATTTTTTTTGGTTTAATATTTTAAACTCAAATTTATATATTTTCTGTACTTGGTTGTTATGAAGTATAAAATATAAGATTAGATTTAGAAAAAATCACAATGTGTAGAATACATACCATTTCAGTAAGGTTATATTTATCATCATTACCAAAATATTTACAGCGACCACCAGCATCATATGTCTCAGCTTTACGTTTACCACCCTTGCTTCTGACATCACCTTCATAGATATTCCGGACCAATGGACGGCTGCTCCCAGTAGCACTGGTGCTAATTAGCATTATACCATCATCTTCATTAGCAATCACTGGATTGTTTTTTCTGTATTCCCTAGCTGCTTCCAATTTATCCTTTAATTTTTTAACTAGTTCATGGTCACCCATTATTTCTGCTTTGACAATTTTTGCACCTAGTTTATTCATTTTATCATCACTCAAGAATGGGCTTTTATTTTTTTCTATCATGGAGTGATTTTCGTCTTTCTGTAAATTATATTTTTCTTCTTTTACATTTTCTTCTTTTTGTTCATGAGATTCATACTTAAGAGCTTTCTCCTCTTTATCTTTACGCCAGTTACTTGTGTGTTTGTAATGTTTTTGATCTAAGCTACTGCTGGATCTGGCTATGATAAGTTAAATCTTGTACTTTTTTTTTTTTTTGAAAAATAACTATCTTCATCATCAGAAGGTTTCATGAAGGGTTTTGATTTACGATATTGGTCAGGAGTTTGTGGGAGCCCAGTGCCTCCATCTTTCCAGTAAGGATTGAGTTCTCTACTGCTTGTACTAGGATTGTATGAATCTATATGTGCTTTAGGTTTTTCCAATTTAGGTTTGATATCATCTTTAGTGTATGTTTTTATCATACCACTCATTGACATCCATTCATCATGACCTATGTCATTGTTAGATGGCCTCTCTACCCATTCATCCGAGACTGAAGAGTTTGAATCAGAATCCTAGAATATAAAGAAGAGTTTATTGAGTATTCAACACACTGTAAAATTTACTTGAAATCACTATCAATTACTTACATCTGATTTACATTTTCGTTTCGTGCTTTTACTTTTCTTGTGTTTTTTATTCTTTTTTTCTTTCATTATTGCCTTGGTTATGTGATTTATGCAATCTCTTTATTTATATATTTGATTAAATTATTATAGAAGTAATGAACAGTCAACTATATTATTATTATTTACTGCACAGGCAAAGAATATAGCACTTAACTCGGGATAATATAATGTAATATTTATAAGGTCTGTAGTCAAAACATTGGAAATAACTATGTAATAAGTCGACTAAAAAGAAAAAGAAACAAAATATATTGTAAAAAAATTATGCTGGCTGATCTAAGCTCTATATTAATCTGATCTTTAAAATGTATAATGAGTTTACGATTCTGTGATGTACAATTACTAGCGATTGCTAGCTAAATCATCAAAAAGTCCAGAAAATAATGAAATCAATACATGTAAAGTAATAATTAATTATAGTAAAGTATACGGTTTTTGAAAGTATATATTCTACAAATTATTTCAATAAAAGAAGGAATATTACAGGCATTAGACGGGCTAGTCATTAATAACAATCAATATCCCGTTTAAAGACTGTGCATTACATAAATTCCTTTTAAATGCCGTTCAAAAGTATATTCTAAGCATTAAATATTATCTAAATACTGAATTTTTTTCGTTTTTTTTCGTATTATTACAATTTTTTATAGGAAATAATATCTATAAACCTGTGTGTACACCAGGAACCACCGTTATTGTATATGCAATCTGTAATTCAGTAAATTCAATTCCATCAATTCTGTGGTCTGTGGATATAAATTAAAAAAAAAACTTGATGAAAGTTGAAATTTGGAAGTTGGTGAAAACTTAATACATAGGAATTAGTATATCAAATGTACAGGTTCAAAAGAAAAGTTTTATCATCATACATTTTTCAAAACTATCTCAGTAGTATAATAGTTTTTGTGCTGCGCATGTTACACTGAAGTAGACTTATGTCTAGAGTTAGTTGCTATGTGGATTGCGAATAACGCAAGTTTAGAATAGGGCTTGGCTGGAGTGAATTAAGAGGAAGTGAAAATACACTACAGGTTTGTAAATGAAACGACAGTTTAATTATAATTTCCATTTTAATTTGTTGATTTCTCAGTTACTTATTCCTTGTTCTTGTTGATTTTAATAGATATTATTCCAATAACATTTATCTTACCACAGCTCCAATTAATTTGAAGAAACTATGTTTTCAAAGAAAAAGAAAAAGCCTCTTATCTCACCTCCAAGTAATTTTGAACATAGAGTACACACTGGTTTTGATAGAAGAGAAAACAAGTTTGTTGGTCTACCATTGCAATGGGCTTCACTAGTTGGAAATAATCAGGTAATTTCAATTTTTAATAGTTTTTTTAGATCTTTGTGCTAAAACCCACTAATTCTTAAAAATAGAATTGGTTATATGGAACATCTTTACATACCATACATAAGTAGGTCAATTATGCTTCATTTATATTGTACTTTTTAGCCTAGTGACTTCATTTGCTCTAGTTATCACAAAGTGGGTTAAAGTAAAACTGTTTAAACATGGCTTCATCTATGTAGTATTAATACCTGAAGTAATAGTTATATAAGTTGTGGTTGTTATGTAAAGTATGTATTTGCAGATATTAAAATCTTCAAATAGACCATTGCCGTTAGTAGATCCATCTGAAATCACACCAACAGAAATTTTGGACCTAAAAACTGTTGTTAGAGGAGACCACCGGACAACATCAGTTGCAGCCATATCAAGACCGACTTCTACAAATCCAATAACACAACCTGTACAGAATGGTGTTATTTTACCAAGAATGTCTAATGTTGCTCGGTCAAACTCCTTGAGAAGTTCAAGTCCTCCAAGAATAAGAAAAGATCTGAGGGCTCAAGCAAATATTCCACCCTCAGTACCTGAAGAGTCATCTCCATCTGCTCAACAAGCACCACAATATCCAACTTTACGCCGTGAACAAAGCAATTATACCCTTAATCAGCCCATTCAAGAATCACCAGATGAATGGTCTCAGCATGGTCATGAAACAGCTATCAGGTGTATGAATGATGTAAATGAAAATCCACAATCAAATATAACATACCAAAATATACAAAATGCCAATGTTCCATATCAGCACAGCCACCCCCCGCCTCAGCCTATTTTGCATCAACCACAACTTGGAGTGAATGGCAACAATATAAATAGTGGTATGTCTTTATTATATTTATCTTATTTCTATTTCTGGAAACATAATGTAAATAACAATTGTTGTATGTTCAAAATTTAAACTCAGCACCTCAGTCAGTCACTAAATAAGACATAAATAGTACTTTATTGAATCTTGACATTTTTTGTCTGTTAAATTGAAAACTTTTTTTTGCCTTTTAACCTAAAACAATTATTTTTTGGTTAGAACAAATCTTTCTTTGGGTAGTACACTACATGTTTTAAAATCTATAAAAGACAAATAAATCTATCTTTCTTCATTTTGAAATATTATTAGTACAATATTGGAAAAATTTTTTCCCAATATTTACAAGGAAACCTGACCTATCAGTATAATACCTTTCGATGAAACTGTTAAAGTCTATTTCATAGTATTGTCATGATTGAGGCCATACAACATGTTTTGAATATATAATGTCAATTATTGCAGTATGAAGTGTACTAGTACACACATATAAAGTGTGATTTTATGTTCTATATATCAGATACTAAAACATGTACCCAGACAACACAATTCTAGTATAATTTTATAATAGATCTTTTTAAAATAATTTATGTCCATTCATATTGTGTAGGTATCTAAATTAATAACTAATTTAGATTCCGATAATTAGTTCAAAGACAATGAATATGATTTCTTATTGCTGTGATATAAAAGATTCATATATTCATATTATTTCATATGTTTCATGTTATATAGCCAAATTTTTAAAATGAAATATATTGTATATAACTTTTGTACCAATTTGAAAATATAATTGTGGATGAAATGTTTAGTGTAACTAATTCAAATGTTCAAATACATAAACCCTTGGGAAGATATGAAAGTGTATCTCTTTAATTGTAGAAGAACAATTTTATTGTTACTTCGAATTGTTGAGAATAATAATACTATTATGGCATAACAGAAAATATATACTTACACATTGTAATTATTACATACTTACTTTTGAAGATTTCTTTGATTAAGTTTCATGTATAAGATGTGAATGTACACAAACTGAAATACACATTTCTTATTTTAAAACATAACTAAGTGATATACAGATAATTAATTTGTAGGACTCCATTAATTTAGCCATTCATAATATTTTTACACAGCTTAGGAATCACTTACTGACATATCTTCATTTAATTCAATAGAGTGTTTACAAAACCGAAGACCACCTTTCGGTGAAACTTGTATTGCTGTAAGAATTGTCATAAAGGAGTTGTAATATTAAAAATAGAACATCCTAAATATCTGTGTTCGCAGTAAATAAGTGTTGGTTTATACATTGCAGGTGATGCATATGGCGTGCGACTGCAACACCCGGGAGCTCTCTCTGCCTCAAAACATGAGCTGCGCTTGACACATGAACAGGTTGGTAACAGTTATCTTGGTATTAGTTAATAAATTACAAGAATTTGTATAGCATAGAGATGAAAAGAGCAATGGCATAATTGGGGTTATCCGTTATAATTTTCAGTTCCGCGCTGCTCTCAGACTCGTGGTGAGCGAGGGTGATCCTCGGGAGACGCTAACTGGTTTCAGCAAGATTGGGAAGGGAAGTACGGGGGTAGTCTGCGTAGCCACGGACACAAGGACTCGGCGACGAGTGGCTGTCAAGATGATGAACCTTCGTAATCAGCAACGGAGGGAGTTGCTGTTCAATGAAGTGGTAAGCGTCAGAATAATCCTTGTCCTTTTAAACCTTTTACTTTTTAGTATTTCCTTTAATATTTCTGTGGCTTGTGTTCCTACGCCCCTAATCTTTACTATTACGATTTTTTCATGTAAGACTTAAAATACGTTGCCCATTCTCGTTAGAGATAAAGCAGAGACCCGCGGCATTACAACGAGCTTTCCATACTATGTCCTAGGCAAAAAGTATTGCAAAAAAATGTTTTAAGATATATTTGTAAGTCACCAAACTTAGTTACCAAAATAACAATGAATTGCAGCATGCTCTGTCTTCAATAATTTTTTTGAACCAGAACCAACACTCTGATACACGGAACACTTAAAGTGTGTTATTGAGGTTTCGGATAGCTTTATTAATAATATTAATACTTGTTTTTAATTAGTTGATGTAAAGATTTTGTAATCGTTAATCTTGGATAAACTTTCACATTTTGGACTATTTTTCAAAAAACGTTATAAGATATAAAATTAATTCACAGGTCATTATGCGAGATTATCCACACCCAAACATTGTGGAAATGTACGCATCATACCTTGTTGGGAATGAGCTGTGGGTCGTCATGGAATATATGGCGGGGGCCTCGCTCACTCAAATTGTGACGCGCGCACGTATGGACCCTGAACAAATAGCCACTGTTTGCAAACAGTGCCTTAAGGTAAGATTAGTAATTAATTATTTCCTTAATATTTATAAATATTCTTAAAATAAAGTATAATATATATTTGTGGTCAGCCTGATTTAACTAATTGTACTTTCACTAAGTACTTAATAGTATTTCACCATGCCCACTGCTAAACGTCTTCTTAAAGACGTGAGATGTTTTTTTTAGGAATTTGAAATATAATGGTTGCAGATACAAAACAATTTAGATGACGAGTAAAAAGTGGCGCGAGCTTCTTGCCAGTTCTTTTCATCCCTTCTACGTTTTTAATATGAATACTGGCTAGAAATGTAATTCAATATGTTTTAGATATATAAGTTTACCAGTTAGAATGTTAAAATCGTGTTTTGATTTTTGTATGAAGGCGTCACTTGAATAACACTTCCTATAAAAATAATCTCAACAAATTTGACCGATTGTAATTATTTTATTAAAAAAAAATTGGATGTTTACTTCAGGCGTTGGCGTTTTTACATGGACAAGGTGTTATTCACCGAGATATCAAATCCGACTCAATCTTGATGACCGCCGATGGACGAGTCAAGCTTTCTGACTTCGGTTTCTGCGCTCAGGTTTCTCAGGTAACTATTTTTTAGGGTGTATTAAAATGTTGCTATAACAACTCTACATCTGTATGTGGAATAAGGGGTTTAAATGACCGATACTTATGTTATTTAGTATTTCCTCCAACCTGGGTTGTCTGGAAGAAATAGCTATCGTAGCTATAAGACCGCCCTTAAATATTTAAGTTCATAATAAGTTATTTTTATTTATGTTTTTAAGTTATATATAATTTTTTTTCCTGTTTATGTGTGCAATAAAGTATTTTTATTATTATTATTATTATTATTACACATAATGACGTTGCATAAAAGTCTAAATCTTCCTTGCAGGAGCTACCAAAGCGTAAATCCCTAGTAGGAACACCATACTGGATGTCCCCAGAAGTTGTGTCTCGGCTGCCCTATGGTCCAGAAGTGGACGTGTGGTCATTGGGCATCATGGTTATCGAAATGATTGACGGGGAGCCTCCATTCTTCAATGAACCACCTTTACAGGTACCATGTCATAATACATATTTCTAGTAAAATGATGCTGTACTTTTATTCAGCTGATTTGTGGGGAGAACCCCTAGGGAATGTCCAATGTTTTTGAAGTATATGATATGTGGCAGGCCATGCGTCGAATCCGGGACATGCCGCCCCCAAGGCCTCGCGCTGCCTCTCGCTGTCCTCCGGACCTCACCTCGTTCCTCGAGTGCGCCCTGGTTCGGGATCCGGCACAACGGCACACTGCAGCCAGACTTCTTCATCACCCCTTACTGCGGCGTGCTGGACCACCAGCTCTGTTAGTACCTTTGATGCCGCAGTGATGGGCCTAGAGTGGACACAAGCTTTAGGCCCATATTCCAGACCATCAATCAAACCAGTCAAATCAATTCAAATCACAAAAGTTTCTGTGTCAATCTATTTTTCTATTTGAAATGTCAGACTCGAATTGAACACGGGCGTAAAGTAATCGAAGTATTACGTTGCGAGTTAATGCTCTACAATGTGAATTGTATTTTTTGTTCAATAGTGAATTCTGGTATCTATATATCTTTGAGCTATTGATATTCTATTAAAATTATCATTTCCCTTAGACAAATGATTTGAAAAATTTATCCGGATTCGGTCAACTGTTGATTAGTGTTGACAATATAGAAATTTAATGTTAGAATTGCGATTTGAAGAAAGCATAATGAAATCTTTAACTTTTTGCACAAGAAAACCCGTGATGTTAAATTTCGTTGTTTTTAACTTGGCTTAAATTGCTTTCGACAGTATAAATAAAATAAAAGTACTTAAAACAGTTTCTGTTAGAAAGTTAGCTGTGGGGTCAATGAACGAAAGGTCAATAAACCTAAGCGACAATACCTACGTGAACAATTTTCGTTTTTTGTTTTGGCCTCCAATTTACCTTCCTTGGTACAATACTTAATTTTTTTAATTGTACATAAATTTTAAATGGACTCAAATCAAGCGAGATAAAAATATTGGTGTGACAACAGATGGAGTGCATCAATGTGAATATAATTAAATATAGGTAATTTAATGTGCCTTAAAGAATGGCTATGGTTAAGTATCTTATATCACGTATGTTTTATGGTTCTCATACATTTGAATATATCACCAAAAAAAACATCATTTTTTTTTAAATTTTAATTGATTAAAATCTCTTTTATTAAGCTTTTCGTTTATGTAGTGATTTACAGATGATGAATTAAAAATCAATTTCGTTATATATTTTTATTAAAATTTATATGAATTTAGTGTTATTTTGGGTCATGTAATCAAATATATCCGAATATCTTTTTAAGGATTTTAATAGAAATCTTTTCTCTTTTTGTAATTATTTATTTTTAATTTATAGTGAAAAATGTGAACGTTGGTTGCGGTTTCATTATAATGCATTATTTAAATATAGATAAGTGTCTATATATGCCATTCCTTGAGAACGTTTTCTAGAAAACCAGTGAATTCATTCCAAACTAAAAGTATTCTGTATGAAGGAACCCTTACTCATTCCTTTGAATAGTATCTATTTATTATATTGTTAGTAATTGTTAACGATAACCGTTTAAATGAATATGAAGCGAACATTCTTTGAAATGGGGTTTTAGAGAGATCAGCGATTTCTACCAAACTTATTTCAGCTATAATATTAGGTATAGATTATTTCTATTATACTATAAATCTAAATCAGTCTATTTGCACACTAGTCATTCTCAAAAATCTTTGTTCATATAAAAAACTGTGTACACTTATATAACAATTTGAAAATCTAGATTTACAAGTGAAGCGAGTAAACCGGATGGTAAGAAGTGGAAACTCTCGGCCTGTTTTCAACGTCCAAGTATATTTTTAAAAGCAATTAGACTGAATTATATTTATGCATGATAGGTTTAATAATTTCATAATGGGCTTAAGTTTCATAGATAAGATTCGCAAATTTTGTAGCCTTAACATTTGATATGTAACTTTGCCTTTTGTAGTAACTAGCCCGTCCATTGGTTTTTAAATCGTTATCTATTATAGTATATTTAGCGACATAACAATGTGCTTTAAGTCTCAAATAGCCACTAAACGTTTTATAAATTAAGAGCAACACGTTACTTAGCTTATTTCTTAAGCATGTTTAATTATATTGTTAAATCGAGGCCTTTGGTAGGGTTTTTATATTTGGCTAATTATAAGCAATCAGTGCCTAAATAAAATTAATCAGTATTATTAATATTTCCTCTATTCTTAAATAGACGGCTTGATTATGATAATTTTCTATATGATATATCATCTGTCATAGACTATTTATCGAAGTGAGTGCTTCGTTATTATTAAATTGTGCATGTTTTTGACGATCGTTTTAATCAAAATGATTTTTGTTATTTTTAATGTATAAACTATTTTTGTATTCCTTCACATTCCATTTTCTTTATTTATTTTTCTACGTGAAGATTATTCAACATGGCTATCTTACGATGCTAGAATACATAGACTGAATACATTAGGACAATTTGTGCAGTCGGCGAAAATAAATTGAATGTTTTTCTATACATCAAAAATATCACGAATGCCCTCTATATGATACAGTACGTTATGTCATTCTTAGAAAGACTGCGAATATTTGCAGCTATTGTGAGCTTCTTAAAATACTTAAATAAATGTATCGTGTCCCGCCTATATTAAGAAATAGTGACTGTAAAAGCCATTCCCTTGCTTTGTATTGTATAATTTTACTGGTTTATGAAGTGGGGCAAAGATTCGTCATGAAATTTTTACGTGATTACCAATGAAATATCAAACGCGTAAATAAAAAATATTTTGGATTAATACACTAACATCAAACTTCCCCAAAAGATATGATATGTTTCATCAAAGCTAATATTATATTTCTTAAGATTTTTTCCAGTTGTTTTTTTGCAACAAATTTGCCTCATAGAAATAAGTATGTTAGTTTATTTGCACGTTTCATCACAAATCATGTCCGATAGATGTATGTAATTTATTGTGACTCAAGTAAGGTATATGCCAAATATATTGTAATATTGTCACGTTGTTAAGAACTGTTATGATATTATAGATGTGAAAGATATCCGTTTTTCATTTTGTATTCCCTGTCACAATCAGACAATGTTTTATCAATAAGCTAAGAATATTTAATACAAGTTAGTTTTAAGATTCAGTCAGTCTGCAACAAATATAATAACAGTAACACAGTTTAACAGTATTCATTAATAACAGTTTTGATAATATACAGTATAACAATTTAACGGTTTTATCATTCAACATCTCCAACACTGGTAAATCGCCCTAATCCTATATACATCTCAATGATTCATTTTTACACATTATTTACAGTCAATATTACTAATCTAGTATAGCTCGTCAAGGCTTAGATATGACCGAACGAAGATCAGTGACAACAGCAATATGCATTTCTATGCATGTAAGTCTTTAAAATGTTCGATTGCTGCGTAAAGAGGGAAAAAGAAAGCAAGTAAAAAAAATAATTTTGCTTGGTAAAGTTTATAATACTAAATATTTGACTATTTAATTACTGTGTCATATTCAGGATTAGGCTATGGTTACATAAAGATAACACAAACAACGTTACAAATTAATTGTTTATTATTACAATGATAAATATAAAACTATTTGTAGAACTCGTATTCACTCTCATCCTTCTTGATATTGTTCTTGTATCCTTTCTCGAAATCTTTTGGAAGAACAATGTACCTGAAAATATTTATTTATTTAAGAAAAATTTCATGTTATTGCTCAATAAACTAATAAATAACAATAAAAATAAACACAAGGCAATGACATAATTCCAATACCATTCACAGTGCTTTAATTATACAACATAGGTTGTTTAAACAATAACAATTTACTATGACAGTCAAAAGTTTCAAAGTTCTTTGAATAAATTAGTCATTTAGGCTAACTTAATACTAAATCAATAGCGTAATTACCGGTTTTCCCTGACAGCATGCATTCCGGCTTCTTGGCAGATGGCGTTGATGTCAGCTCCAGAGACACGATCAGGTCTGGCCACAAACTCTTCCAAGTCCACTTCCTCACTTAAGTTCATCTTTGCTGTGATGGTCGAGAAGATCAATCGCTTTTGACGTCTGAAAAGTTCAGATTATTTAGATGACCTGAGCTTCAAGCTTGTCATTAAATAGAACCGAAATCCTAATATTTGAAGTATGGTTAACAGCTAATTGAGTTGGTAGATAGAGTAAAAAACGGGCCCTGTAATTACATTAAAGAAGGAAGTCTCATCAGTTTGTCTATCAGTATATTATAACTGTGACAGTTGAACACACACACAGATAATGTATTACTGTTGCAACTATAACAACTTATGCCCAGCTTTTTTTCTAGCACCAACACTTTGTTACTTAAGGAATTTACAAAGTATTAAAAATAATAAAGATTTATTTCGGATAGCTGAAACAAAAAAAGTAAAATCGCTTAATCGAAAATATACTGAACCTGTCTGGTAGAGGAAATTCAATTTTCCGGTCAAGACGTCCTGGCCTTAGCAAAGCTGGGTCCAATGTGTCAGCACGGTTGGTAGCCATTATAACCTGTAAAAAGTATATGTTTTGTATTCGTTTATCAAACCAAAACATGCAATAATATACACCTTCAAAGGGTAGGGCAAGGATTATTATTATGAAATGTAATCATTTTACTAGAATGAACATTCCCAATGAAGAGAAAGCAATATATATATATAGTAGCTCATAACAAAACATTCTGCTAGTAACTGGTAACAAAAGGATTTATTAAATTACATTTTTAGACAAAATCATTGCAATAAGTTGTAGTTTAGTTTCTATTGAAGCTTTACCTTGACATTTGTGGTCTGGTCGAAGCCATCCATTTGGTTGAGGAGCTCCAACAAAATACGTTGCACTTCTCTATCAGCTCCAGTTTGAGCGTCGAATCTACAAAACAACTCATTATAAAAAAAAATTTTAACACGCTACAATAATTTTTTTACAATTACAAACAATTACAGCATAAGAGACAAGTTTTTAAAAGCAGATTTAATTTATTCAACATGTCAGTTAAAATGTCTATAATTTTCTATATTTGATGATACCAAGGATTAAAAAATACTGAATAGTTTAAACAATATTGCTAAAATTTTAAGCCAGCCAAAAATGACATGTTTCAGTAAATCAATGTGAAAGTAATTTTAATGGAAGTGACATCTTTTAATAAAATTAGTTGTTATTCAATTTATATAAATTATCTATATATATATCTGAAATATCAATACAAATTTATTATCAATATTACCTTTTAGTAGCAATAGCATCAATCTCATCAATGAAAATGATAGCAGGGCTGTTCTCCTTAGCTAGACGGAAGACATCTCTGACCATACGAGGTCCTTCGCCAAGGTATTTTTGCACGAATTCTGAACCAACTACGCGAATAAATGCAGCTGAAAATATACATTAAGAATTTTGAGCATATGCACAAGTTAAAGAAAGAAGCTGCCTTGTCTGTTGAAAGTATTGTATCAGAAATGTCAAGATATTTTGTGTTGTGGTATACTAAAATATTGTAAAAATTATAAAATACTTACTTAAAATACAAAGCTAGCAAACATATGAAAATAAAACCCATACAAGGGGATGACTAAAACAGTAACTGATATCTTCAGCTAACTAACAAAAAATTGCTATCCAAATTCTGTAATTTCAAGATCAAATTTTGTAATGAGGTATGAATTATATTGACAAAGGAATTCAATTATAACCACCATTATTATTTCACATACCAGTAGTGTGGTGAGCAACAGCCTTAGCCAACATAGTTTTCCCACAACCAGGTGGTCCATACATAAGCACTCCTCTTGGAGGCTCAATACCAATCTGTCTGTACAGCTCCACATGTGTCAAGGGCAGTTCCACTGCTTCTCTTATCTCCTGCTTTTGAGTATCCATGCCTCCAATGTCTGAATATTGGACATCTGGCTTCTCATCTGTAATTGTTGAAACAATATAATATCAACCTCAAATTCTTTACTCTATAGAACTTAATCTTACAAGTTCATAATGTACTTACAACTTATACCATACAAATTTTATTTTAGATTTAAACAATTTAAATTTAATTTAAAGATTCAATTTAATAATTTATTTTTGATACAATATAACTGATTACAGAGACCTAAGAGCTGATATTACAATACCTGCTTGTAACATAGATATGGAACTATCCGCTTCAGGTGGTAGCACATCTACTAATGCATTAGAATGTTTATGGAGTGCTACTGAGGCTGATGGCTTCAAGAGCTCCCTGTCTATGGTTGACAAGATTCGCACATAGTAGTTTGATCCAGTTGTACTGCCCACTATGAAAAATATGTGGGTATTAATATAATGTTATGATGATGCATAAATTACCTTTTATAATATCAAATATACAGATAAGAAAAATATAGTGTATGATTCAAATTTTAAGTAATTTCTATTTTATTTTACTTCCAGAAGAATCACCTTTTAAACAACTTTTATATAAAAAATAAATTACATTGCACAAAAGACTAAGAAAATTTTATATGACTATTTAATGGATCAAATTACCTATTCCTGTATTTTGATCAACAGCTTCAAGAAACTGTCCAATGACAAGTGGAACTGACTGAATCCTTTTAACCTCTTCTTGGGCATGTAAATATTCCTTTTTGAGATTCCTCTGCTCATCCTTGATATATTCTTCTTGCACCTCAAGGAACTCCAACATGCGCTGCAGTTTCTATTATCCAAAACAATTTACTTTAAAATCCAATATAAAAAATTATATTAGTTGACATGACAAAGGTCTGACTACAATTCTTTACCAGTGCGTCTGAGTGTGTCCCCCGTAACTGTTCTAGATTTCAAGACAAGCAGAAAAAAATATTACCTTGTATTTTGTGTAAAGGTCTTCAGATTCTAGTTCATCAAACGATTGAGGTCCAGAAAACGCCAATCCTTTAGTATCAGTAACTTGATCATCCTGTAAGTTGAAATTTCATTGTTAAGTACCTTTTTACAAAAAATACTAAATTGCTAAAGGATAAACGATTGAGATACCTTTTCGGGCAGTATTATTCCGATTTCTTCCATTTTAACAATGAAGTTAAAAGAGTTATTAAACACAATTCAATATTATAAATAATCTAAGTCAAATAACTGATTGAATAGGCTGAGCAAGCGATTTGTTTCAAATGTCAAAATAATATCCAGTCATGCTGTCAAGTTTTGATTTGTAATATAGAAAGTTTTATGTTATCGGACCGAATAAACGCACCAAACCACAGATAACTACTTACTAAACAAAGTGGATTGTAAAAAATAAGTTTATTAGTAATCATATTTTTATGAAATTATAATAATCTCAAAACCAATTGTCAGAAGATTATCAAGAGAGACACAGAAACCTATTCATTATTATTTTGAAATATGTATTTGCAACTACTAATCAATATTTACTAATTTTCTACAAAATACTAGACGATAATAATGAATTAATATGCCATTTTAAATAAGGGGTAAAACCTTCCGGGCTGTTTTGTGAGACTATAGTCAAAGACAAAGCTCTCGAGGCGTTACTCGCACCTTCCGTCGAGCTTTTTGAAAACTCCCGCCATTTTTTGAGCATCTCTATAGCTCGGGACTCAGACTTCGGAGTACACTAAAGCTATATTTGTCGCTTGGCAATACAATTATTTATTATTTATTTACAGCTTATTGCCAAAATACTGTATAGTTTAAAACTACCTTAACCTAAACTTACAAATAATAACTCCTCGCAGGCTTCACTCAATCTTACCAAGCCTGTCACAAAATATATATCCTACTTTGGTGCGTTTTTAATAAATTTATTAATTATCGACGTCAATTGCGGTATCGCTAATTTTTGGGGAAGCACCATTCGCGAATACCACTCTGACAAAAGGATGCCCTCGCGACATAAAGTAGAGTAAGGCTTGGAGCAGCTCCGGAATATCTATTTAGCCCCTAATAACGCTAATTGCAAATTTACAAAAATATAGCTATATAGTATATAATTAACCCTGCGCAGTTCTAGCGATACATACCCCAAAGTCCCCAATAAGTATTTGGATGGGTACAATAGAGGTTGATAATAAAATTCTTATTTGTACAGCCTTCTTAAAAACTTTTTCTGCACTTTCTCTATCATTAGAGTGTATTTTTGCTCAAAGGTCATCCGCACGACAGCATTGGAATCTAACACACTTCTAACTAGAGCTGCATAAAGTGTTATCGTTGCCTTGTATGATATGTCCATATGGTTTTTTGACTGCTTGTAGATCAGGTTTCACTGATGTTCGAAGACATTGTTGAACACAAGTTGAGCTTTGATCGCGGGAAACATTTTTCGAATGCACTGTACAATACTTTATTGAAGTAATTAAATTACGTCATGAATGTCTTTAATGTTTGTCGGTTCGAATGTTTGAGTTTTACTGTGAAATGAGACCTCAAGTAAGGTTTGAGGAGAAATAATTTTATTCATGGCATATGTATTGTATTTATAGCATTTATTGTTAATTAAACAGATATAAAAATACATAATTATATAAAAGCTAGTAAAGTGAATATTGTTTATAAAGTTGTAACAAACTTCTTAACATATTTTTTGTTACGAACTATAGAAGCAGAATAGATATACCTACCAACAATAAAGCTTTTAATACTATTTACAAGTTATTATTTATAAAATCTAAAAACGACGTAACTCTTGTATAGGCTGCAGGGAAACCTAATTGACAGCCCAAAGCAGAGCCGAATGATGTTATTCCAATCTGTAAGAACAAAGAATTAGCAGAGATTTCAGTGAATAGTTAATATATAAATGTATCCATTTATATATAAGATGCATATATAAGAGAATCTTTATATTTTGATTACTTTGAATTTTAATATCAATACTATTTGAGTTTAGTCTAGTATCCAGTGCTCCTCACCTGGTGGTTTATGCTGTCAAAGTTGCTATGTCTAATGCAAACTGGTTTAAAGTAGATGCTTTTTAATCTTATTTTGTACCAGGATTGTAAGTTTTAGCATATTATTATCAAACAATAGTAGAAGGAACATTACAATTATACACTGAAACTCAATGAAGTATATTAATGTTAATATATTAATAGGGTAATAAACGTGTTCTTATTGTTCTTACCAATATTCTTGAGTCACCGTGACCAGCCACCAGTGGACCACCAGAATCTCCACCACAAGTGCTAACACCTCCCAAGCCGCTGGTGCAGAGATGCGACTCTTTTATGAGGAACGGGAACGCCATAGAGCATGCAGTGTTTGAGATTACACGCAGACGAACGTGGTTAAGACTTTGGTTCGTGGTCACCTTGTCATCTATAATACAAATTTAAACAATAACAACACGAAAAAATTGTGTTTTATTTACAATATCTGTAATATTTTGTTAAATAACAATTAAATGTTAAAAAATAAGGTGTAATTCGTCGATATTTACAATTTTATTTCTGGGTTGGTACTTACTCTTAAAATTACTATTAAAATGGAATTAGTAAATGTAAGTATTTACCACTAGAAGTTACGCCATAGCCAGATGCTATAACGGAGGTTCCAGCAAATGACTCGCGAGCTTGTTCTTCTCTCGGCAGAGCGATTGGAGCGACCGTATCTGACAGACAACAAAGCGTTGGGATAAAACTATTTCTAAATATAAATATTATTGATAAATAGTAGTTAAAACAGTGGAAAATATGTTTACCTGAAAAGACTACAGTTTCCGGCAATGTTACTACGGCGATATCATTACGAACTAATAATGGAGTCCAAAGAGGATGAGTTTGTACATCCGTCGTCACCAGACGGATACCGCCCTTGAACAGATACTCTGAACCCAAGACCACAGTCAGTTTTGAAGCTTGGTTTTGACCATCATACCAACAATGCGCTGCTGTGAGGACCTTTGTCGCCGAGACCAGGGACCCTCCACACATGCCCCGGCTTTCGGTGTTTAGAATCTCAGAGATGATGCCAGCCTGATAAATTTATGTTTTAATGCACATTTTAACTATTTATATTATGCAAACAATATCTGGAAACAAGTATCACCACATTATACATTAATCTACCGTCTGATAAGGGGAAATTCTGTTTGCATAGGGACTTTTTGAAAGTGAACAAAGATCCACTTAAATAAATACTAGTATATACCTGATAAGGATATTGTCCAAGAGCAGCCGGTACTCCTCCAGAAATTCTGGTCACTTGCTCTAACCCATTTAGGGTTTCTTCGACCTTTCTTATTCTCTCCGCTTCTGGGATCCCGAATCTAGTCAAGTATCCATACGCGGTGTTATCGGTCGGCACACCCGTACCAAAGGCGATAGAAAGCGAAGCTAATATAATTAACAGTTGCATAGTTCTGCCGAGTGGTAAGGTAAAAGGAAAACCATGTATTTATAGCTCTAGATAAAGGTTTGAAGTATGTAAATACCGTGTTGGTACTTAATGCTTGTCAATTGATTAGATGCAATTTAAACAAAAGAAACCAATATAATATTCTCAAACAACAAATAGTTTACTTTTGTAGTGTGAGTTATCATGAATTTTATCTTATCCTTTTTCTCAATATCTTTCTCATTGAACGATCTTGATATGGACTGTCAGCTGGTTAATAGTTATTTTTCAGTTGACATTAGTTTATAAGGTGAGTAAATATTATAATGCAAAAATGATTTATTATAAAATACTCAAAAGTTTCAAACGATAAATAATATTGTAGACGTCGAAATCTTTCCTTTATCTACAATATCTTCTTTTCTCATTCATCTAATAAGACATATAGGACTTTACTCCCTTTGTCATTTTTATATTAGATTAATTTGTTCTTTATTGAAGATGTAATACAAATAATTTCAATTTGCCTAAAAGTACAAGCTACTGTATATATAATACGTGAAAAAAAAGTCTTTGATCAAATATAGTTTTTAACATTTACATATTACAAGTTTTGGTTGATGAATCCGAGGAAAGAGGTTACTCTTGCATAGGCAGCAGGAAATCCAATATCACAGCCTAGAGCGATACCGAATGACGTCACACCGATCTGGAAAAAAATTTAACCGCGTTTTAACTTATTATGTTATTACTTTTTATTGTTGTTACCAACATACTTTGTTTCGTAATTTTTATTAGAAGGTTATATTAGCTTGTGTCCAGCTTTGCGTTACGACTTAAGATGATGAGAGCGTTTTGAAGTTTGCCAGAATAATCTTCTTTATATATATAATTCTTCTGTGAGTGTGTATGTCACTGAACTTCTCTCAAACGACTGGACCGATTTTGATGAAATTTTTTGTGTGTGTTCAAGGGGATCTGGGAATGGTTTAGATTCACAATTTTGTCCGTAATTGAAAATTGAAATCACATGTATGGCAAAGCAACGTTTGCCGGATCAGCTAGTAGTAATATATGAATGAATATATTTTGAATTTTTATGGATGTTAAGCATAATTTACGCAAAAAAGCCTTACCAACACACGCCTGTTGCCTCTCTGCACTACAAGGGGGCCACCGGAGTCACCCTGGCAGGTACTAGTTCCACCAAGACCGCTGGTACAGATTGTGGAATCAACAACGTGAATAGGGAAGATTGTATTGCAAACCTCATTGGAAATCACCCGTAGAGTGACCTGATTTAGACTTTGGTTTTCATGAAGACTTCCGCCTGAAATTTTTAAATAAATATTACACAAATATTTATGAATATAAACTGTCAAGAAGTTTCTTCCGCGTTAATTTTGTAATTAAAAATAATTTTATATTGGTTAATGAAGATTTCTCCCTCTTTACAATATATATGTAACTTGTTTTTGTGTTATACAAATGTTGTCTTGACAAGATAATGAACGTAAAAAATCGCCAAGTCCTAAAAACTTAAACCCGTACATACATCTCAGCGTTCCTTTTTTTATATGAAGATTTTATTTCAATTATAAAAAAATAATCTAACATTTCAACAATAAGAATCACTCACCTGATTGTGTTAGTCCATATCCAGATGCCGTGGCTTGCTCATCGACGAAGTCTTCGAAAATTTCCAGAATATTTGGTAGAGATACTGGACTGATGACAGCTGAAACACAGTTTTATTACATTTACTATATCTATATCAGAAATTGTTTTTAGACACTTTTTAAGTAAAGAAATCAACATATTTGAAATAATAATAGAAGTCCGTGATAACTTTTTTGACACGCATTGAAAATTAATTAATTGCTTTATTTCTTAGTAGCTTAACTTACCTGAAAAGTGAACATTCTCTGGCAGTGTAATTATTGCAACGTCATTGCGAGCGAGTAATGGGAACCACCAGGGGTGGGTTTTCACGTCTGACGTCTGGACCCTGAGTCCACCATGGAAAATATACACTGATCCAAGAACAACAGTGAACCTCCAGCCTTGATGGCGACCATCGTACCAACAATGTGCAGCCGTTAGGACCTTGTTAGCAGACAGCAGTGACCCTCCGCACACTCCACGCCCCGTCATATTAACAATATCCGAAATCAGGCCAGCCTAATTAACAAGTTTTATTATTGAAACAATACTCGACAAATTGTAAAGCTTTTTTTTTGGTTTTTTGAAGTCTCAAATAATACATTCTGGATCAATCTCCAACCACATTTTAACTCGATGTAGGAAATATGCTTACAAATAATATATAACTTGTGAAAATAAAGAGGTGTGAACAAACTAGTCCATATTTGCCTTTTTATTAAAATTTTGAACCCAGTCAAAAATACTGAGATATTTATGGGTAAGATGTAATTAATTTTATAATCTTTATTTTATCATCTATTACATTTTTGGGTAAGATGTAGAATGTTTAAGGCTCTATTAGTATAAAATGTAAAAGAGTTTATAAAATCCTAGATTTATAGAATGCTTTCCTGCGATTTTCTTTCGACGTAGGTAGGCATTGGGCGTCCGTTTATTTGTACTTACTTGATAGGGATGATCTCCAAGTTGAGCGGGTTCGCCTCCAACAATCCTTCCCTGCTGGCTATTTACGACAGCATCTTCAGCTTTTTGCAGTTTCTCTGCAAATGGAATTGCGTATTTAGATATGTATCCGTACGGAGAAAGAGTATCCAAATTTTCCGCACATGCGAAAGGCAGAATAAGTAAAGCCACGAAGAATCTCATTTTGATTGTTTTAACAATTAATTAATTTCACAACTTTTATAGTTTTTTCCATATCGGTAATTGTGATAATATTGAAGATAAAATGATAAATTTAACTCGGCTACCACATACAACTCGACTTAAAGTCCTTAGCTTTAATGAATTGTGCTTATTTGTTTGAGCCTATCCTGAATCGATCGAAATTGCTAAAATTATTAATTTACAGAGGCTACATTGCAAGTACTAAAAGAAGAAAAAAAAATAAAACATCTATGTGCTCCTAATTAAGGACCATTAATTAGTATTCAAAATTATGCATGCTCATAAATTTCTATACTTTGTTTTAATTACATATATTGATCTTGCTTATTGTAATATAATTAATACTCAGCATCAATCATAATATAAATCAATATAGTACTAACGAACTTTAATGTTATTAGGTCAAGATAGTTAATCTGATCTACAGACATTCATTGCGACTTCATACTCTATGTTTAAATATTGTACCAGCGCGGCGTTACAGACTGAATGTATTTTATCGCGCGTATTTTTATAATATTAATTGATTCTTGTACGATATTAAAGACGTTGTTGAAATAAATACCATGCAGTCCATTAAATTGCTAAGTTGATTTATTACTTTGAATGTAAACTAGACCGTTTACTGATTTTACACGTGTTTCATTTGTTTTATTATGTATAAAAATCGGGCATATGATCTATATGCCCAATTTTGAAATAGTCATAACTAAATCTAATCTTTATACTGGATATTGTTATTTAGCGGATGTTCCTAATTTTCATATCTTTGTTATGAAAAACACGATAACATATTTTTTTATTAATTAACCTAGCTACCGACAAACTGCAAAATTGATCACACCGTCAAAAGAAAACGTAAAATAAAACTCCAGCTCCTTCTAGAATACTCGTTGTATTAGAAAGAGATCTATATGGGTCAGAATATCCGAGTTCTCTCGAGATTATGTTATTTTAATCCACTTGTTTTTCAGGTCTATAGATTTTATTATATATATTATGAATTAAGTCGCTGAGGAGTTTGCTGAATTGCTGAGCTGGCTGAATTATTAAACTTAAAATGTATGTATGACCCGAATAGACCAAGAGTGCTAGGTACAAGTAAGTTACTTTTTTTACTTCGATTTTCTCTAGGAATTTTCCTGGTTCCTGCGTGGAATATTTATCGTCTATTGTTATTTATATAAAAGTTAATAACAGAGAACTTAAAACCGATAAACGCCGAAGATGTAAAAATATTCATTACGCTAGTGTGCGATTATCTTTATATCTTAAATATAAAAAAGATTTTAAAAATTAAATAAATTCTTTATGCATAAAAATTAATCGCTAAAATAATCGTGTCGCATGTCTAACAATACAATAATTAAAGACGCCATTAAAAGCCTAATATGTATTATTTTAATCTAATCAACGTGTTTTGTAAATTAACACACATTGAATTCGACGTTTAACATGATATATAATTATTTTAATCGTTGTTATCTATTTTGTTACGCAACATCAATTAAATTTAATAATTCGGTATGGTCAGACGTTGATTTAAAAAATCTGAAAACCTGAAAATTTATCTATTTATTCAATAAAATTTACCTATATTATTAATCTGTATATTTCTTAACTGATAGCATTAAGGTTTAATGTTGTCAATTTAGAAATAGAATAGAATAGGTTACGCATGTTTGACAGGTCTACTAAAGTTAAATTTTTGGCTTAGAGAGTGTACATCAGAATTTGACACCAATAGTTGCCTGTGTCATGAGACTACACGGGAAAATGATTGTGAAATTCCCGTTGCGAAATTAGAGAAAAGGTCGGCATCGCACTTGCGACACTCCGGCATTTTGAACATACGTGATTTGCGGTATCACTTAACATCAAGTGCCACTTGCCCGTTTGCTCCCTATTTCGTATATACTAAACACATTGTTTTTGAATTTTAAATATTGGATTTTGCTTGTTAGGAAATTCGAACACCTCTTGGAAAAGGTGATCCGACTACGATACATAAATGAAATGAGAATTTTTAACATTCATGTCTAGGTTGTAGGTTCTATTCCGTATGCAACAGTTTACACTCGTGTCGAATGCTACGTAATTATATTATATGAGAATATAATTACTCTTCGTTCGTTGTATTTAGAATATTCAATAAAGTACCATAACAATAATACTATAATATAAACGTAGTTTTAAGTCTCGTAAAAAATCTTTTTTTACTATTAATTTTATTTAGAATACTATACAATAACAACGACAGTTAAAATTAAATAATATTTATTAAGGATTTACTTTATTTACATTTACAGGTTGTTGTTAATAAATTCCAAGTATGATGTCACTCTGACAAAAGCAGCTGGGAAGCCAATTGTGCAGCCCCATCGAGATCCGAAAGAGGTAATACCAATCTGTAAAATGACCATGTTTGAGACAGTAGCTAAAATTACAATAGCTATTACTTTTACGATCGATTAGATATACGGATGGATGATTGATGGAAAATTGAGTTATCATTTTAAGAATGAGTTTTTATTGAAAATATACCAGTTATAGAGTCTATTCATGCGGCTCCGTATTTTTTTACGATATATGAACCTTTTTGAGACAACTTGGAGGTTAAAATATATTTACCAAGATCTTCCTGTTGTTCTTTGTAACAACAAGTGGACCACCAGAGTCACCACGGCATGTGCTCTTTCCACCGGCACCACTGATGCAAATGTTGGAATCCGCAACATTAAGCGGGAAGGATTCGAGGCACACCTCGTTCGTAATAACCGGCACTGATACTCCGCTCAAGAATTGGTCTCGGGTAAGGCTTACATCTGAAATTCAATAAAATTTATTACACTCTGATCGCGTATGTTTAACATTATAAAAATGGTTACGCATGCCAAAATGCATGCAAAAATTAAAATACTTACTGTCACCCGTAAGACCAAAACCAGAAGCCACAGCAGTTTGTCCAGCGAAGTTGTCAAAGATATCCAGGAATGAAGGTAACGCGATCGGGGAAATGGTGTCTGTAAAATACAAAATTCAAATGAATTCGATTGAAACTCCAATGCCTCTATTCAATAAACATCATAAAGGAGCATAAAGTAAAATATATAAACACGAATTCAAAATGAAATGAATGAGGATGGTTTGAGAATATCTACGTGGAAAATATTTAATAAAAATACTTTTTTATAAATAAAATCAAATATTTTAAATTACCTTAAATAATTTTTGCATGTGTCGCAAATAAATAATATGTAATGCCTGAATAAAAAAGGTAATGAACTCCACATTTTTTATAAAATAGAAATGCTTTTATATGAAAATTGTCTTTTGTCTTATACATTAGACTTAACTTAACTTACCAGAGAAAGCGACGTTTTCAGGCAGGCGAATCATGGCGATGTCATTGCGGATAATAATTGGCCACCATTGAGGATGCATGACTACGTCTTCGGAAAAGATCCTGTTACCACCATTGAAGAGCAGAACAGAGCCGAGGACAACTTCAAATCTTTAAAAATTAATTACTTTAATTATTCTTAGCACAAATCCGAACAGAGGGTCTGGAGATTGATCCCCGGTACAGTCAATCAATGTTGGCTATGGTCTGGGTGTTATATATATGTATTTATAAATAGAATGTGACGATATGTTTATCAGTTATGTTAACACTCACAACAAAAGCTATTAATAGCTTACTTGGGGCTAATATATATATATATATATTAATCATCGAATCAATTTAAGAAATATTGCAATATAAGTAATATTTTTCTAAAAAGAAGATTTTATATATTATTTTATAGTGTACCTACCTCCAAACCTGGTTGGTTCCATCGTACCAGCAATGGGCAGCAGTCAATACGCGATTAGCAGAAACCAGCGATCCACCGCACACACTTTGACGATTGCTACCGCTTAGGTCCGCAATTAGACCAGCCTGGAATTAATAATATTTTTTTATAAAATTGGGGACAAACGAGCTTGCGGGCGGACTAAGTGGCAACTGGCGCAGCCCATAAACACCCCTAGTGGTGTAGTTGCGTTAACGGCCCTTAAAAAAATCAATCTTCGCCTCCATGCAGTTCTATGCAAAGTGACGCTTTTGGACTGGTAGGTACATATCAATGGTCTGATCTCCTGCATGACTGGGAAAAGCAATTAAAAGAATTACGTTATTATGAGTTAATAGCAGTATAGAGTTAAGAATATGAACAAATACGACTCGGTTACAATGACATTTTATTGTAGCTGCTTAATTCACTAAGAATTCTGTCATATGCCAAAACTTTACCTGGTATGGGAATTCGCCTAAATTAGCTGGAGCTCCACCAGCGATCCTCGAAGACAGATACTGTTCCTCAGCCTTCTTGATTCTCTCAGCTTCGGGGATACCGATCCTTTCAATGTAGTTCCATGATGTGCTCCACTCGGGGACGTCCCGGATTACGTCCCCAACAGCGAATGCAGCAACAGCTGCTAAGACAATCAAGAACTTCATGGTGCAAAGGTGTTTTGAAACTTAGTTTCAGACGGGGCTTATATAGATAGTGGGAAAACGATTAGGTATCATAATTAAAAGATAATTGTTTGAAGATTGCTCAAGATTTTACGTATGGAGAGATTATAGGGATTATATATATTTTTTGATATAATTAAATGACGTATTCGGTTTTATTAATAAAAGTGATTTAATTAGTGATTTAATTGTAGGCTGCTTTTTATCCATACGCTATGAAATATTTGATTAGTATATAATGTAATATGTCTACAAGACTGTTTGTCTGCAAATTCATCATTATCTTTGTACGTTATACAATATACATATGGTTAATAAAAATGTATTATTGTATATTATATATATTTATATATCTTTGTATATGTAACCAAATAGTGTAAAACAGTTGACAATATGTGACTTGATAATATCGTTGATTATTGTTTCTTCTTTGAAAACATTTGTCCATCAAACTGTTTATAGCTAAGCTGATTAAGAGGTTTTTATTTATATATATATACTGTGTACATATACGGGGATATCTCTGCGGAGACTTCCCTTTTCAATATCCCTTTTGAAATTAATTGCCGACCAATTTATGTCAACTAATTTAATGTTATATTGAGCGAATTTAAGGAAAAATTTCGGTTTATATAAGTTTTAGATAAATCAAAGGATTAATTAGCAGTTCATAAGATAATTAAGACGATAAGATAAAATAATAGACGTTAGAATCTAAGGGCTAGTTGGAATAAAACAAAACACAATTTGAATTTATTTGTTTATTCAGTGCTATATACATTATAACGTACAAGTGTACGTTTATTGAAACTGTAAGGATTCTTAAGTTGTAACTATAGATGGGATCCTGTTTATAACATTATTTGAAAATACTGTACTACTTATAGCAAATTAAATGCGTGTAATACACGCGTTAATAAAAAACAATATTATTTACAAAACCTCGTACATTCTTCATACTTCTTCAGAAATTATTACTTTATAACCAGAAAATTATACACAAATCAAAGAACTCACTCACACATACTTATGTAATCCTTGTAATATATAATGAAAATTTGCTAGCAGTCTGACATAATTACAAATTTAATAATAATAATAATAATATATATATATATATACCCTAGAATTAAAGTATAGAATGATTTCAGCCATGTACAATCGGACTATCAACGTTTATGTAAATATTTTTAATAAAATGTTTATCGTTTGGAGTTGGCTTTTGCACATTTGGAGGTTGTTCTACATTATGTTGTATGTTTTCTGCAGAAACCATCTGTGAACGAGGAAACTTTATTTCATAAGGCAGGGCTTCTGGCGCTGGAAACGACTGCCTCAGAGTAGGTTGATCTTGTATTATCTGAATATTGGGAAGTCGAAGCAAATCGAAACTTTCAGCTTGCGCTAAGGGTTTAGTTTGTTTGCGTAAAATATTTTCAATTTCACCGTATTTCTGAGCATCCAAATTTAATTGTACTGGGTCAGGTGACGATCCATAATTGAAGATTTGTTTCAATTGTTCGCGATTTTTTTTAAAGACCTTCTCCCAATTCTGATTGTATTCTTGTGATACTGGAGTATCGTTTTCTACGACGGGAGCATTGGGCCTCGAGTTGGGCAGCTGCTCATTGATCAGATTCAATGTTCCAAGTTGCAACACTCTAAGATTGGACAATTTTTGTGTGTGCCTATCTGCTGGCTCTTGGTTCAATTTCTGTTCTTGACCGTTTTGTGGTTCTGGTATCAGCGGTGCTTTCAAGATATTTAAGTTCTCCAGATGACGATGATACGATTCTTGAGGATTTTGATAGGTTGCCCTCTGATTGTTTGATAGTTTATTTATGGTTATTTGGTCGGATGCAGTATATCTTAGCTCAGCTTTACCAGATTCAAGGTCCTTTATTTGACTAGGTGTTAAGTAAACTATGACGTCCTTGGTGGTAGGTCTTGGCGATGACGAATTTGTCTTTGTGAATGTTTGAGGACCTGGATCTAACCGTGTTCCATGAACAAATATTACCATCAAGGAAATATATAAAGGTACCTGAAAATGTAAAAATAACAGTTAATTATAATCCAATATGCCTTAGCAGCTCAATGGATGTTATTTTATTAAATGAAATCTTTATTATTGACTTACTTGAAAAAACATCTTTAAATTGTAAGGTCCGTCCGCCAAGGCTTTGTGAAATCTACTAAAAAATAGAGAAATCATCTTTTTATATATGTTTATGCGATCCCATTGGAAATGTTAATTATGAGATTTTTATATCATAATTTGCATAGTCTTCGATTTAACAAAGTAGTAGGCCTCATAACTAATGTATTCAGTTTTATATGTTGGGTAATTTGATCATTTGGCTTTATGACAATTTACGGTCAGAATTTTTTTAGATCACTAAATACGGTAGCAAGAATTTAGGGCGCGAGTGTTATTTGAATCCAGAATTGCGAGATTCAAAATAAATCTCTAAAATGTACTGTCGATGTGGGCACTTTACTTCCTTTGAGAAAATACATGTATGTATATGTGTCTTGAAAACTAACTATAATTGCGTAAAATTAATTAACTATACTTTGAATTATTATTACTGCTTGAGGACTTGCGGATGCCGCATTTTTAAACCGGAATTTTAGCACCTAATATGACATACTTAAATTGTCATCAATTTATTTTTGCTTTTGTTAAATAAAAAGGCAAAATAACGATTTGTCGCCAAACAATATAAAACAAATTCTATTATAATTCATTCATTTATGATCAAATGCCAAATTTATGTTTTTGTAACTTTTAAAATAGGTTTGTCAATGTAATGTTATTGAAAATTTCAAAAAAAAAACACAGTTTTTATAGTCTTTGTTGGTTCAGCCAAGCAGAAGTAGTCTAGTACCTTGATTTTGGATTTGTGGAAAAAAAATGGTATTTGTTTTGTAATATTAATACTTGACAAAGCTATAATACGTCACAAATATCGATAAAAGATGTTTAGCTTGTAATTGTTAATAAATAATTACAATGTACGCTAAATATCAAACTTTCGAGGTGAAGGTTTAATGTTTTTAATTCAATAAATTTTAACAAAGTTAACTTAAGCGCCTACACTAGAATTTATTGTAACTGGCCCAATAATAAATTTAAAATAATATAATACATATCGGGCACATTTTAATAGCTTTTTTGACCAATAACTATCCTATATATTTACCATAGCGGGATCAAATCATTCCATACGTTGGGGTTTTATAAATGTATTAAATAAAAAATTATATTGTAACCAAATATACAATACAAGGATACCTCATTAATTTGTAGGCTCATTGATGCAATCATAACGGTTGAGAAATTAACAAAATATCGAAAACCATAATAAAGAACCCAACAACACATTATGGAATCGTACCTACGACCCATCGTAGAGGTCGAATTGGTAATAGCACACCAATTTCAACATTCTTATTAAATTTATCTAAGACTTTCTTAGTCATCGAATGAACTATGGTCTTATTGGTAATTAAACTAGCCTGAATTTAATATTTTCTACCATATAATAATAAAATAGATCGACACTTTTTATCTGAGAATAAAAATATTGTGTGGCCATTTATTGCTAGCTGATATAAGTTGCTATGGCATATGTAAAAGCCTTAGTATTCCTTTGAAGCTTTCCTAGAAGGAACTTAAACCAATGCGGTATCTACCCGGACGTTAATTGATAGTGCCTGAGCAATATAACAAGATTTGAAATATTTTTTAAATTGTTAACATTTATTGAACATAACGCTAGTCGTCTGTGTTTATCTTAAACATTCACATCTCATTAAATGTTGTAATATTATCATGTTTTTTCATAAAAAGGTATATTTTGAAGATTTGTATGTAAATATAACAAAGCTTAAGGACCAAAAGTAATTAATGAAATAAAAGAAAACTAAGTTCTTAAATTATAAAATTATTAAATACGAAAGCCTATGATTATATAACTTTATTTAAAAGTAAGGCTTTAAAAGTATAAAAAATGTGTTTTTTTTATAAGACAGGGACAAACGAGCACGCGGGTCCGTAGAATAGTGGTTACTACCGCCCATGGACACCTGCAACGCCAGGAGGCTTACAGGCGCGTTGCCGGCCTTTAGGGATAAGTACGATCTTTTCTAAGGTTCTAAAGTCGTAGGCTCGGAAATACATCCGGCTGGCAGCTGGTTCCACAAAAAAGTGTTCCGCTCTGTTGTGGAAGCCAGACGTTGAGATTGTATGATGAAGTTTTGCATTTTGCTTCGGACGTCTATGGAATGTTGCCGCAGGCATCAGTCCGATCAATTCATATCAGAGCACTCCCCATGAAATATGCGATAAAAGATGCAGAGGGAACCCACATCCCAAGCTAGAGGATCAGCGAAAGAGAGAGCAGGGTCGTCGACGATTCGAGCCGCTCTACATTGGAGCCGATCAAATGGAAGGAGCTGTTAGGGGAGCCCGCGCCCAGAGCTGGGAACAGGTACTCCATATGGGGTCGGATTTGCGCTTTATAGAGTAGAACGTGGTGTTCCGGAGTGAAGTGCCGTTTCCTGTGATAAACATATTTGCATCACTTCAAGCCGCTTTTCTGTGAGACGCTTCTTACGCACGGGGGTCATTTATTAAAGAATATGTACTTAATATATAATAAATATGGTTTCGATTTCTGTAATTTTTATTCTATAGCGTATTTTTTGTTTTTGATGACACATAATTTATAAAATATGTGTTGCCATTAAATTTTGTTAAGCTCGAAATTGTGAGAAGGGAAGGCATAATTAATATACAATTATCAAGGAATAGGTTACCACCTGGTTAAGCCCTGCCTTAGAATGTTTAACTTCGTTTCAGTATATTACATACAAAACACTCACAAAGCGTAATTATATTAAGTGTAGGGCTAGGGACCTATTTAATTTCTAATTATAATCAATCATTTCATTAATTATAGTCAAACATAATATCAGAGGCCGTCACTAATTTCTTAATTATTATATTTTTCTTTTTTTAAGTACCTTCTTTCGTTATTTAATATAATTAAATATCTACAGACATATTTATTAAGGTAATCCTTAAAAAATTTTAACCGCGAAATAATAAGGACACGAATTCATAAGAAGCGGGAACCAGGTATAAGTAATTGTTTAATTACGTTTCAAGTGTATAAATAATTTTGATAGGATTCATAATTGATAACAGGTATTTTGACATATACTAATAAATATCAATGATTGATATACGTATAACTTATTATTTTCACTACCTTAATGTGTTTAAAATTTTTTGTAAACTAAACAACCATTTTATTTAACGATTTTTATGATGTTATCTTGATCTAAAATTACCATTAGTTATTATTATGATGTAATATTTTAGCAATAATTCATACTTGAAAGTGAAATTAGTGACTGTTAATAATATATACAATTAATAATATTTTTTTACATTTCTATGAAGTATAAAATACCTATTAGCCTACTAGAACTTGCTCTTAAGATTCTTATTTTGTTCCGACTATTTCTGTTACGCAAGCATACAAAACACAGTAAAATGTTTAATAGTTTTATTTTTAACATAATATTTACAACTAGTGACTATAATATTTACAAATCTATTTACTATTTGGCACGACTCTTCACCAGCAACAGCTTTTCTTCTTGTAATGCGTTACGTGTTTAATGATATGTATTGGGTAGGGCTTCCAGATGGCGACGGGAACTTCCACGTGCTTTTCAACGGGTACGTGAACTTTCTTTATGACTTCGTAAGGCCGCTCAACCGGAACGGGAACCTTCCTGATAACTTCAACTGGAACATGCTTTACAACTTCCACTGGGACGGGCCTTTCGACTTCAACGTGCTGTGTCTTGTAAACAGGATAAGGAACGTGCTTCACAACATCGACGTGGACAGGGTATGGCTGTGGTACAGGAACTTTCACTTCTTGACGAACTGGGACTGGGACGGCTTGGGGTACAGCTACTTGAATATGTCTTGTTACTTCCACGGGAATCCGACGGACTACGTTTTGAACGACAGATTGAAGTTCGTACCTGGTTGCAGATGCGACTGGGCGACCGACGGTAACACTGGTTCCAATAACTCTTGGGGCTCCAACGTTAGTGGTAATGGCTGAATTGATAACAGCACCAGGTAAAACTTGAGTGGAAATTTGAGCAGGTCCAGCAATACCTGGTCCAGAAAATGCGGGTCCAGTTAGACCTGGTCCAGAAGTTAAGGGTCCAGCTACACCTGGTTCGGCTAAGGCAGGTCCACTAAGAGATGGGCTGGATAAAGCAGGTCCATTCAGACCAGGCCCGGTTAAACCAGGGCCGTCTAATCCTGAAGATTGGAGTCCTGAGTTTCCACAGCCGGGGCCCCCTAAGCCTCCAAGGCAAGAGCTTCCTAAACCTGAGTTATCCAATCCAGAGCCAGGTCCAGAATTTCCTGGTCCCACAATGGGTGTGAAACCGGAAGATAAACCACTATCCAGTGAGCCACTCAAGCCATCGCTGTTTGAATATCCATCTAATCCTGATCCGTGATTTGAATCGTGATGAAGTCCACCATCGATAGCACTTCCATGACCACTTAGTACACTTGGCCCGGAAGGAACACCATAGGTTGTTGAAGGTGGTCCATATGAAGCTGATGGTGCATTCAGCGCTGATGAGACGTAGGAGTCCGAGCCGTGACCGTGTAACAGACCTGCGTTTGCACTGTAGGCTAATGCAGCCAGTAATGTTATTTTAACCTGTAACAAGCATTGAATGTTTGATTTAATATTTTACGAATATTTACAATTTTTTTCTACAAATATGTACTATTTTAGTTTGTTTTTGTAAAATTTATAAAATTGGTATAATAATTCTTTAATGCTGCATTAAAAACTTACAAGAAATGACATGGCTTTTAGCTAATCGCCTTAAGCCACCTAAAAAATAAGGCTTGTTGTTTTCGCTTCCGAGGTTTCGTGGGTTGTGATTTGATAACGCTACGATCCACATATTTATACAAAGGCTGCTCATTCGATACAGCGTCATGAATAAATTACCCAGGTGACATCGGTTATAGAATAAATCAGCTAGACTATATGGCTTCAGCCTATTACTAGAGCTCTATTGCTCCTAAATATTTGTTTTTTTTTACAAATTAAAAAATGACTGCTAGTTTCATCAATTTTGATAACGTCAAATTTTACCACTTCTTTACCTTTCTGCTTATGTTGAATTAACACTAGGGTAGTAAAAATAACGTACTATAGTTTTTTTTATTATATATTTTTATTATTATTCACTTCGATCATTTCGGTGATTTGAAATATCTCAATCCTAATGTTTGTGGTAAGGCTTCAATATACAATATACGAGTATATAGAGTATATATAATTTAAACTGCTAAAATCTTCAATTTGAGTGTTTATGTCGGATCATCATACCTTAATAACACATGTTTTATTCAACACCTTATCATTGTATCAAAAATAATTCATTGATTTCAAATTTTCTGCATATATTATAAACCAATTAAAATTATATATTAACGTACCTGCAAAATATACCTATTAGGTAGGTAGGTAGGATAGGTATCCTAAATAAAAATCAGGCAAAGCATTTTAAAAACATTCTGAAAATATTTCAATATATTTCTTTTTAATGTTTTATTACATAATGAAAACCACATCCTCAATTGTTATCGCTGATCTTGGTACTTAAATTTACCCTTAAAATCATAAACGTGCCTTACATATGACAAGTTGCGTAATAAACGATTTTTGAGTACCGGATCTTGACTTTCCTTATGTAAAGGCGTAATTACCAAAAACCCGACAGACATGTTTGTTTTTAATTCTAGTTCATACATAATATTACATCTTATTTGATTTTTTCGACACTAAGAGAAATTCGCATCACATTACTCTGGATTCATATTATATGATATTTTTATATACCCTTGCTATCTTTATATATATAATTCTTCTGTGAGTGTGTATGTCACTGAACTTCTCCCAAACGACTGGAACGATTTTGATGAAATTTTTTGTGTGTGTTCAAGGGAATCTGGGAATGGTTTAGATTCACAATTTTGTCCGCTGGACAGTGTTTTTTTAATTAATTTTTTAAAATTATGATTTTACATTGATCACAGACGGCGCACCAACCATTCAAATTTTAAATAATATTCGAATTAATTGAAAATTGAATCACATGTAGGCAAAACAACGTTTGCCGGATCAGCTAGTATATATATATATATATATTTTTTCTTTTTGTGGAGTTTCTGTTTATTTATGCGCGAGGGCCTTGGATTTAGAACATTCGCTATAATTATCTATGGTAAGGGTTCCGTCATTAGCTAACCTTACTGTCGGTTAATTTCCATTAAGCAATACCAAGATGTTTTCTATGTTTCTAAAACACTTAAAATTTTCGTCATCAATCCAATAACCATAAATTATTTTCTTCTGTCAAATTAAATTTACATAGAAAACATATATTCGTTATACTTTTGATTTGTGTTTCACCTTCCGTTACGTAAAAATTGTGTCATTTGACCCTTCATTGAGCAAGTTTTGAGCAGAAACCTGTTTATATTAATTTCACTCAGTTGGGAATGTTGTTGAATAATAAAGATTCGTTTGACCGATATATTAGTCATTCCTTCCGGTTTAAATTCTGTGTCAATCTTTACGTAATATTGGCGCGAATTCGTAGGCCGAATACCTATATTGATCGTCTCTTTATTCTGATTAATGACTGGTTAAACTGCTAGCTCACCTACTTACGAAATGATGATCTATCGTTATGATATTATGCGCTGTGTAACCTATATTGTCAATAAACTGTGCTTTATATTATCGTAAAAAGTTTAATTTTAATTCATACTTAGCATATACTCATAATGTTTGCTCCGAGTTTGCCCATGGCTGAATAAACTATATATAACTAAAAAAAACATGGCTGAATTATTAAACAAATTTCTGTAAATTTCTGTCGTATCGTGAGGGCTGCATTTTAATTCGTCTCATATGCTAGCCTGCTGCAATATGGCTTTTTGAATTTAGAATTCAAAAACAAAATAATGTTTTCAGATTGATCGAATAATTTTATTGTATCATTAATGTAAGGTTACAAGTAAAAATGCGATAATTTTTCTACAACTTTCAAAGGGGATTATCGAGTCTTCAGTGCTTTGAGGAAATCATTTCTATGTTCAGTGATGCAGCACTATGTCTTAGGGTAGAACGCTGGTGCTTTTTTTCTGAACTGACCAAACGCCCCTGCACGGAGTACGGGGCGTAAGAAAGTTGCTACCACATTTAGTTAGCAACCAAGTCCACTTCGGAGTGAAATTAATTTTGTTTTGAAAAATGTATTAAATATCGCGATTTTTTTTGGTAATAGTCTATTGGATCTATGTTTATTTCAAATGACACAATTTAAAGGCAGCTTTCGTACCTGTGCAGGCGTAATGTTATGGTTTACAAAGAAGGGTCATTACAACCTTTGGTACAGAAATGTACGTGACTGTTGAAACTTACTCACTGTTTCACTTACTCGTTTACATACCATTTCAAACATAATATAGACGTAGACATTTCTTCCTTAAATTTGTGAAGCTTTAAAAGCCTAGATTATTTAAAGAATAATTTATAACTTTGCCATAATATAAAAAACATAGAGTTTAAATGGAATTTTATTTTTGTTTGCTAGGTTTCGGTCACACCAGATGTATCGCCTTTATTGTGAAGATATCGGCAGCATATCTATTGATATTACAGTATTCATGTTATTTTTAATGTGCATTCATTATTTCATACGAGATTTGGTGTAACTTGTAAAAAGTATCAAAAAATGTAAATAAACTACTTATTATCACAAGGAGAAAATATGTGAAATTTTGTTAAAGTTATTTAGAAACTAATTGAAAAATATTTTTCTTTAAGTTTGTCTTTAAGTTGTCTATTGTTACATTGACACGTTTTTTAAAGGAATTGGATTATTTTATAGTTACAATAAAAGGATAACTTCTTTGGGTAATTATTTATTTTCATTGTGTTTATCCTTAAACTATTTACAATAAAGAATTGAATATCAATTCATTAACCTAAATAATGACTTAGTTATCACCCTACATGGCAGCCTCTCGATGAGCTAACATTGAAACTATTTACAAAACAGGAGACGGATGAGGTATTTGCTTGAATCTTCTTTACCACTGAGACCACCCACCGTGACCGTGACTAGGTGCATATTCATGACCGTGACTATAGCTATGGCCATGTCCAAAACTGTGTCCGTGACCATGTCCATGCCAGCCGTGGCTTTCGTGAGCTTTGTGGTGAACAGTCTTGATTACAGGGACTGGGTATTTCTTCACAACGTGCACTGGAACCTTAATCAATTTTACGATAGGCACTTCTACAACTTTCTCAACTGGAACTGGGTGGTCAACTGGTACTTGCACTACCTTCTCAACTGGTACCTTGACAATTTTCTCTACTGGGTATGGTACTGGCTTATCGATTTTCACATGTTGTATCTTAACGACTGGCACCGGAACATTTTTAACAACTGGTACTTGGACTGGGTAAGGCTGTGGAACTGGAATCTGCACAGTTTGTGGCACTGGAACTGGTACCGGTTGAGGAACTCTGTGTTGAACATCTCTGAATACTTGGTAAGTTTCTTCACGTACTCGGTATTGTGTGGGCGCGCCGTTACTGTTGGCAAGACCGTGAATCTCGTCAATGACTGGAGCTTTAGGTCCAAGTGGGGCTGGTTGGCCATTAACAAGTCCAGGTAAAGCAGCTCCGGCCAGAACTGGCGCAGCTAGTGAACCTCCATTAACTACGGATCCACCTACTCCAGATGCTAGACCAGGTCCAGATAAAAAGGATCCACTGAGCCCAGAGCTTAAACCAGGACCAGAAAGACCAGATCCAATTACTCCTGCCGAGCCAAAGGTGGCACCTGTAAGACCACCTGATCCATAGCCTATACCCGAGCTGTATCCTAAAGATCCCCCTCCGATTAAACCGCTTCCTGAATATGTGGCTGATGGCAGAGAACCCGCAGGAAAGGAACTAGGGGAAAAACTGGACGAGCCTGCAAAGGCACTGGGCGCTGATAGGTTAGGCACTGGTGCCACTTGTAATCCATGACCAAAACCAGAATGGGAATGATCATGAACATCGTGATATGAGTTGTCGTTCAAGTCGTGGTGAGAATTGTCGAGAAGGTCATGGTGTGAATGATCATGTAACTCATGTTGTAGACTGTGAGAGTGATCATGTATGTTATCGTGGGAATGACCATGCAGGTACCCAGCGTAAGCGCTGCTTAGTAGGATGGCTAACGTCGTCAATTTTGTCTGTGAACAAAAGTATTGGGTCATTTTTAATTTAAAACTGACTTTAAATTCAAATTCGTTTTCATATTTTTTATTTACTTACAATAGTAGCCATAATGATTAGCTAATCGCTGGCCACTCGGAGCTGATTCTTCAACAACAAGCTAAGCTCGTTTGTAAAGTTTTCGGACATCTTACAAACTTATATATTGGCGTCATCTGTGTCACAAAACGTAATGAAAGCGACCGAGGAGATGCTCTCTCTCTCTCGGTCACTATACCGGTACACTATTATGTATATAAATTAATTCATCGTAAAGTTACTTAAGAGTTGGCCCACCTGCGATGGTGTATTTTTTTCAATTCAGTAAAGTGGTAGTAATATATAATATTGATTGTATTTTCACATGTTTAAATTCGTTTCGTATAAAGAGTTGAAAGCGAAACCACTTGAAAGGATTAAAGCTTCTTAAGATTGTTAATACTATTTAGAGATTGTAATTTAATATACGTTTTAAAAAATAACAAATTTCGCAACTAAATATTTATGAAATGTATCTTTGCATATTGATATTGATAAACAATGACATGCATATATTTACATTTTTAGTTTAATTTTTTTTGGAAATCGAAATGAATTGTTTTCCATTGAAAACTTAAGCTCAATAAATATTTTTTCATCATCATCATCTTCGTAATAATCTGGTATACGTCAGATGTCAGGCCCATGGGGCCCAATACTCAAGTGGGTTATAAATATTAATAAAATCGGACACCAGCCTATAGTTTGTTATAGGCTGGTTTATAATTATAATAAAATATTCATAAAGTGATATTGTAAAATTATCCACACATTTTGTATAAATGTAGAAATATTTTATATATTGATTATATTTTATATAGTGATAGAGATATATTTTATATACTGATCAGAGCAGCAACAAAACAGAATTATTCCAATAGAAAAAGCAACAGATTTATGAAGTTTCATAACACCTTATGGACCATACAAATTTATGAATTTTTCACGGCAAATAGGTGATCAGCATTGTTTGCTTATAACGTCAACAAATTTTTAGAAAGTTATGTTTTCGGACTTATAATGTCCTTCCTTCAGAGTATCAAACTTTTATTACAATACAAATAGAGAGAACATGCTAATGTACTCTCTATGGGCTGGGGTTCAAGTTCCAATTAAAAGCAGCGTCGGTAGGTACTCTCTGTTTACTACAATTCACTCACAGTACAAATTGATCGATTTATAAAAAGTGTCTCGATTAACGAGCCGTTGTAAATGTGGAGTGATCGCGGTCAGAAAGCGAAACACATGCAATGATTATCTTAAACAATTTATCAAGTGAGATTATTTACTTATTGTTTCGAATACAGATTACGTTATTTAAATTATTATTCACTTTTACTGTCTTGCTAATCATACATCTCGCTAGTTATACATTTTGTTCAGAAAAATGATTTGAAATTTAACCAAATTATGTTTTCTTTAATAAATGCACAAGATCGTCACCAATGAGTCATGATTTTGTAAATCGTATCCTGCCTCATTGGGGACTTATGAGACAAGACAAGTATAGCTTATAGTATTGGTAAGGACAGATTAAAAACGTCAGGAACACTTATTAATTAATTTAATCGTAATTACCTTTTCGTATAGTTAGAGAAAAAATAAAGTGACAAATTAGTTAAAATCTATATTTATTTAACAAAAATCTTTTGATTACACCCAATTGTTTTATAATTTGCTAAATGCTTCAACTCTTAAATTATTTAAATTATGTACATCTTACATTGTTAGAACTAAATTAAGTAATATTCATTTTGTATAATGAAAAACTATAACTACTATTTACATAGAATATTTAATCTATAGACACAAATATATAAAACTATATAGTTAAATTAGTACCAGTTAGGGCTGTGGATTAAATCATGTGCAATTAAAATAATTGTAGATTGTATAGTTTGCTACATAACACTGTAACTTTTTCATGTTTGACTTATTATGATTAATTTCAGTAATTTATGAGAAGCTTTATTTAAAGAACAAGTTGTTTTTTAAAACAACTCACAGCATATAGAAGTAAAAAAATCTACCATATAAGCTCTATGCAGATTTAAAATGTATTTTATGTAGTGTCCTCCATTGCTGATTGTTCTTCATCAACCACGTCTGACTTGTCTTCCATTACTGGAGGGGGTTTTAATAACGTTGAAACGGCTGGTTGGGTGTCTTCCAAGGGGGTGTTAGCTTCAAAAAGTGGCTCTGTCTTGAAGAATCTCAAATGTTTTGGCTTATTGATACGTCTTTTTCTATTAATTTTATCTGAGGAATGAAGTTTACTACGGGATTTATGAGGCGGCTTTAGCACTGGATGAGGTTGATCAATCGTAGTTTTAGGAAATTTCCTTTGATACATATGACGTCCCAAATTATTGGTATGCCTAAATCTTTCACCCACCATTCTATGATGTGTGTTAAATAACTTAAGCGGCCTATCTTCATCGTTATTTGTTTCCACGTCGTCATCTGTTTCTGTTACGTCTGTGGTGTCTGGAGCTATTTCTTCCACTACAGCACCTATCAGATGGGAGTTTGATGATTCAGCTATTGGTATATTTTCTGGCTCTTCTTCACTTCGTGAATATTTTACTCCTTGGTATGGATACCGACCATTACCATACATATCAAAGTATGAACTTGGAATAACTCCCAAGCTACTAAGACTGTTTCCGTTATCGTTTTTTAAAAGTAGTTGTTGAATTTGTTGCAAATCAAATTTAATAGGCACTGGTTTACTATATTGGTCACGAACTGAGCTTAGTTGACTTTCGTCAAATGCAGGTTTTCCCTTAAGCATATCTGAAACTAATTTTAGGTCTATGTTAAATGGATTAGCAACTTTAAACCCGTGTATAGTGGACAATTGGTTATTATTTTGAACATCCGGTTCTTGCTTATTCGAGTTTTGTCTTGCAGCTAATATTTTACTTATTATATCAGATCCTACGTCAACGTGATGTTGTTCTAAGTTTTGATTAAGTTTTACTGGCAACGGATTAGGTAAGTTTCCGATGTCAAAATTGTTTCCTGGAAGTCTCGAAGATTCAGGATTTAGTTGTTGAATTAACCGTAATGGTATGTCATTGAACTTAAGTAACGCAGCTAAATCAGATGGGATTTGACTTCGTTGCAAGCTGCTTTGTTGAATATTTCCGGATAATTGAAGATTATCAGAGTTACTGGGATTTTGATTTCCATAAATATTAGATTGCAATGTATCATCAACATATCGTTTATTATTCGTCAAACTGTTGTAGCCCAAAATTGTGTCTGAAGATTTTCCTTGCTGTGGTGAAAGATCTAATTGTTTGAGTCTATCAGAAAGTGATTGATAATCTTCTGGTTGAGACTTTATACTGAATGTATAAACGTTGTTTTTGTCTTTGTAATAAGTTTCACTTGTAGGGCGATTGTATTGATCTTTGTTGTTTGAGTATTTGTCATTGGAATCAATACCAATACTTGATTTTAATTGTGTATTAGAATTTTGTACAACATTAGATACATCAATGGGTACAATATTTTTTATAGCTTTATCATGATCAAATACTTGCTTCGGTTTATTTTCTAAATAGTTTTCTCTTGTGTAATAAGGCGACGCAGTAACATATTCAGGCTGAGTATTTCCATTTATATATGCGTTACTATTTGAATGTTCTGGTTTGTTTTTGTTTCTCTCACTGTTTGCGTAGTAAGAATTTAGTGAATCTGTATTTGTGTATGCGTTATTATTGTACTGTAAATTTGAAATTCGATTAAGTTCTTGTTGTTGTTTATAATTTTCATGAGCTTTAGTTGCCGCTCTAATAAAGTCTTCAGCTTCTAATTTCTCCGAACTAGACTTCGATATTTGATTATAATTATATGGTTTACTTGTATCCATTTGAAAACTTACTTGACTAATTGCTTCATTATCAGACTTTGCATTATTATTTTGGTATCCTGAATAGCCAGTGGTTGACATATCAGAACCAAACTGTGGCTTTCGGTCAAGTTTCCATCCATAATCTCCGTGGGAATAAGTTGCTGTTTGCCCAATTTGTTGGTCTACCTCTCTGGAGTGACTTTTCAAATTGTTTGCTTGATTATGTGGTTGGCTATAACTATAAAAAATGTTGTTGTTAGCATTTAAAGTATTGTAACGTTGGGCATCTTGATTAACTGTGTCGTAATTTACATCATGTTTATATTCTTCTTGATTAGCTACTCGGTAATGTGGATTTGTTGAATATTGCGCAATAAGCATATCTTGAGTAGATTTATGTAAGACACCATTATTGTAATTCGTAGCGGCATTTCCCCAGTTATCTCTCGTTTCTTCTGAATAAGGTGAGGAAACAGGGGATGAAGTCGATGACGGATAGTTTTGGTATTGTACATTATCGGAATATCTGATTGCATTTCCAGAGTTGCTGTAGTTGTCTACCTGAATTTTTTTATTGTAGATATTGTTACTATCGTAGGGGACATTCTGGCTGACTGTTGACACTTTGTTTGTATTATAATCTACAGTACCAGTCTGTGTGTTTGAATATGGTGAAGAAACATATGCTGGTTGAAGATTGGGTGGGTTCGTTATATACATTGGTGACGGGCTAGATATATATGTATTTGCTGGAGTACCCATGTATTGATTGCTGGAAGTTGATAAGTATTGTGGTGCTGTTGTGCTCACAGAAGCATCTAAACCATAATTATTCGCATTGTTAAACTGAAAAGAATTTACATTGGGATTATAATAATTCAGAGCCTTGGCTTCTTGTAGATTTTGATTGGGCTGATTAACGTAGCTTGCAGTCATTGTTGAATATAAATACTGGGGTTGGGGTGTAGATGTGTAAGAGTATACAGAGGCTTGCGTTGACAGTTGTTGCTGTTGCTGCTGCTGCTGCTGTTGGTACTGATTCTCCGCTCTCATTTGTTGTAGAAATTCTTCGGGTGGTAAAGAGTACTGCATCCCGGCATACTGATTGCTCGCTGACGTGTCACTGTCTTGTGAATTGCCGCTATCTTGAGTATCTTCTTGTTGATTTTGAAATGGATTTTTAATTCTATAGACCTTTCTAGGCTTTGAGGAATCACGGTTGAATTCAAAATTAGCAGAATTCTCTGGCATTTGATACCTCGTACTCAGTGAGCCTTGGTTATTGGGATCATTGTTTAAGCTATTAAAACCCGCATTTGCTTCAATTTGACCATCATTAACAACTTGTTGTGCCCTCAGCATATTCTGATCATTGTATCCATCCTGACAGCGTACATTTCTAAGTAGCGTCAGCACCAGTATCCATATCTGAAATAATATATATTAATAAGAATAAATTCATTTTTCAAACTCATCGAATCGAGAGCTTAGTTACTATAAGCTCATGGCTTTATCAATATTACTATAGATTTAAATAAATATATTGACATAGACAGATATGTATATTGACTCATTTGTATAATGTAAGAATAATCCTATATTGTATTACGAATACAATTCAAAGAAAGCAGAAATAAATAAATGTGAAATGTATTCCAATAATACTATATTTTTATTTATATATACGATCATTTTTATTTCAAGGAAGGAATAAAGAAAGGAAGGATTTTACTTCAAAGTAAGTATTCAAATGTAAATAGATGCAAAATTATGTGATGATATGATAAAAAGTGTTTCATGACTTTCTTTCGACTTGTAATGCTAATGATAGGCTAAGGAAACATGTATAATTACAATTAATAGAATACTCTTAGGCTTTGTAAGAATTATTTATATGTATGTACATATAAATGACAGTTTATTTTTCGTATTTGTAGTACTAAAGTTAAAATAGCGCTAGAGTGTTTGTTCGTTTCGTTGAACACAATTAACAAATTGTTTTTGTCTTGGGTAGTCTAACGAAGATATTATATAAAGTAGAGATATTATAATATATTTAATAAATATAATATTATATATAATACTTGAATTGTTCTCTTATGCTGGGTGGCTTAAATGAAAAAAAAATCTATTACGAATGTTCAAATTATTATAATAATGTTTGCCCGATCTTACAGCATTACCTTTCTTCAGCTTTCTATAAGCCGTGCAATTTGTTATGCATGCAGTACACAGATAGGGGTTAGAGGGCATCTCTCAACAACGTTTAAGTTTTAAACGGTCTATTAAATCATTATGATCAGGAAGAATAGACAATTTCCTTTTCATTTCTCTACGTTCCGGTTTCTATTGTGTCGTCATGTAGTAACAATAATATGTGGCTTAACTATCTGTAGCATAAAATCTAAACGAATAATAATACAACACGCTCAATATCTAAATGATATTTCCAAATAAAATTTGACCTTTAAAAGAAATATAATATATTTCCCTTTCCCAATATTTTCGTTGAGGATTACGAAAGTATTAATTATATGGCCCTTTATAAAATATGTCATTGATTAATGTACAATAGAAATAAGTAATCGAACGGGACTAAATGCCAGATTTTATTATAGTTTGCTATGTTCACTACATATATGATGAAGATTGTTGTTTACAGTAGTCTAGATGATAATATGTATTTATAATAATGTATGTAAGTATTTGTTTATTAGTTGTTGTTACCATCCATGACAAAATTTACAAATAGCTTAGCATCACAAGCTCATACTAGCTAATCCTAGACAACAAGGGAAACGCGTGTGTAATACGTCCTCATATTATATTCCACACATACACTACTACGATTCAACACTAGCTAGGTCTCCTTAAAACATTGCATGATATTAATACTTAATAGAAAGCGGGGACAATCTATTGACTGCTAGTAAAGACGTTTAAATCGAAGTCAAGGGTCACACGATAGCATCTGTGTATTTTCTCTGCCCTTAAGTTGTGCCCTTTCCGAAAGTTTCACCAGGAATTCAATGGGAAAGTGATTTTTACAACCGGCCTCGTTGCGTAATATTTCCCTTTGCGTTGTTTCCGTATTACTGGTGAATTATTGTTGAAGCTTAATCAAACCATACTAGTTTTAAACTAGCTATTAGATACCACTTTGTGTTGGCGGTGAGGCATTTTGTCTGGTTAAATAATCATTCAAAATAGGTTATAAAATAATTACCTCGTATTTTAATGAGACATGGATCCTACTACTTTTTCGTCTTTTACCCAGATGGTAAAGTAAAACATGAATATATGCTATATATGGGCTACTTTTTTTCATTCTCACTAGGAATAAAGGCCATGACCACTGTACAATGTATGTTAGTGATGCGGTAACTCGACTAACGACACAAATCTTTATTTTTTTTATCTTATCTATAAAATTCTCGTATCACAGTTTTCATTCCCATACTCCTCCGAAATGGCTTGACCGATTCTCATGAAACTTTGTGAGCGTATAGAGTAGGTCTGAGAATCGGCTAACATCTTTTATTCATGCCCCTAAATGTTAGGAGAAGTCCACCCCTAAATTTTTATTTTTTAGACAAAATTTTTTCTTTATTTTATTATGATACAACATACAAAAATACATACAACCCTAAATTTTACCGCTCTACGCTCAACCCCAATTTTTTATTTATTTATTGAAAATTGAAATCACATGTATGGCAAAACAACGTTTGCTGGGGCATAGTATTTATATAAATATCTTTACAGAAATGTACGAGATATAAAATGTACCTAACTATTATTTAAAATGTGTTATGCTATTTTATGACTTTGTATTCGATTTCACAGTTTGTAAATTGTTATTTGAGGTCTGTTATGACTCTAAAATATTTTTAAATATTATTTTCTTTATTTATTGAAACCGAAGATACCTACATATAATGTGAGATTATGAAATCAATTAGCACGCAAATTCCTAGGTAACACATTCACTAGTAAAGGTAAGAAACGTTTAGTTTTCAATAATAGTATTTCGGTTTTTTCAAGAAGCGAGCCTACGACCTTTTCGCTTCATTGAATAAACTAGTTTTCACAAAAATTATAACATTAACATTTTAAAACTTTTTACCAAAGTAGAAATATAATTTAGTAAAAAAAATATCTTATAGAAATTAATAAGCCGAATACCTAAATGTTGTGATTAGACCAAAAAGTATTTTTAATTAATTATAAAGTCTTATTAAATATCATTTAGGCCGAATGAAGAATGAACATTAATCTCTCCTGATATTAGCGATTGCAGTTCATAATAGTTGTTTCATTATTATTGTGGACATGGATTATTTGATAAATTAAATAAATAATATATTGTTTGGAAAATCATTGAATTACTTATTTGTCCATGGGCGGCGGTAAGCACTAATCTAAGTGCCCCGCCTGCTCGTTTGCCCCCTGTCTCATAAAAAAAAAGAATTATTATATGAAAATATTAGTGCTCTGGTCTCCGCACTCTAAATATCCAAGGCCACAGTTTGTAATCGCCGAGCCATTGACCTAACGCAATAATTAACGCATAGTGACACGCAAACTTTCGAGACTTCAGATCTCACAGCGTGTCTGACGATCATTAATTAATTTACATTAATTGCTTTACATCTATCTAAGCACTTTTCTTTTAGATATTCAACAGATTAATTTATAACTATTCAAAAATACCTTTATTTACTAAGCCCCTTGGATAAAGAAAAAATTGTCAGCATGGAGGCAAAATTACATATAAAGTTTGACCCACCGAGTCATATTTCTGGTTTTAATTTCAATGCAGCTTATGTTAAAGCAGTTATGAAATAAAAAGAGTCTAAAATTTTCTAATCTTATGTAATATTTAGATAAGTATATAGAAAGCGGAATACATTATACTCCGACGACAGAACTGTATATCTCGATTAATTGAAATTGGCATCTTAATATAGCCTATATTCATAGAAAAGAAAAGTGACGTCGTTTTATCTGGTGGGTTTTACCTGTGACATTTTTAAGTCAGGCCATAGATCACAGATCTTTGTTTTATTTTGAAACTTTGTAGTGTAAAGTTTTGTAGTTCAAACGTAAAGAGAAGTGAAATAAATAAATAATATAAATTAGCTTTATAGATTGTCATATACTACCGGATTTAATTTGGCAATTCCTGAGATACATTGCCGACATAAATTATACAGCGACCACGTATTGTCTTAGTTTTCTTAAAATTTAGTTTCCTGGTACTTGTTCATATATTATGGCATGAAAATAATTTGCATTGTTTTTAACTCTCACATTAATGAATGAACGCTTTCAAAAGTAATATGCAGAGAAAAGAAAAATAAACGTTTGTTAAACTCGCACATAATAAAAAATAAACATCATATTTACTTATAAATTATGGACTTTAAATAAATATCATTAATTTACTTGTAGTAAGCTAATTACTAATACTACTATTAATTGTTTATTTGTTATTATTTGTTTATTTGGTTAACACTAGCGTTAAACCTCGGTGTTTTTTTTTAGTGTTTAAAAAAAAAAAAATTGTTAATATATTTGAACTTAGAGTAAAAAAAATTGAGCCTTCCGAAGTATTAAGATGATCCGTTAACTTGGAAATATTTATATTTCCATATATAACTTATACTGGGACATTCATTGTGTCCATGTAAATTCTACAATAAAATGTGACGTAAGTAATGAATTATACAGATAAGGGTAAATATCCAAAAACAATAGAACAATATTGTTATAATGCACCGAATGTTGAGTACTAGAATATAGATACGATTTAAACCACTGTACAAATATACTATATTAGATTGTTTTAATAATATAACCAAAATAATAAAAACACATAACGTTAGGGACGTATGTTTCATAGTCAAAAAATTATTGTCTATATTAATAAACAAGGAAATAATTTTAAGCATTCAAACTTTTACAAATCCTTTATTTATTGAACCACTCAACACGATGTAGATATTTAGATGCTATTTTTTACGTGAAATGTATTCTCTTACCTATCACTAATTTAATCACTTATTTTATATTGAATAACTTTATATTTTAAGATATTTATTGTAATTATTGTTAAAAAACTTAAATTGTTTGGTTAACTCACCATTTGCTTTACGGAATTCATCATATAACACGAATAATCACTGTTCAAAATCCAATCACATTTCACTCACAGTCCAAACTATATCAACATGAAAGGGGTAGTTTTCTATGATCGAACAGTGTTCAAATGAAGTTCAAGGATAGTTAGAGTTAGGTTTATATATGGGGGTATCGGACCGTAAAGGTTTGCATGTGTGCATTGCATCTTGCACATGCAGTTAATACAGCTGTGTTAGTATCGCTCAGCCCTTCTTAGCAGTCTAAGGAAGAATTATGCGTTCAATCCATTCTTACTTTTGTATTATATAATCGAGATATTTAAAAATATTATATATTATACTTTTATTTCTCAAAAAAGTCTGAGGTCTTAGTTTTGTAGAAAAGATGCCTGGAGTTAGAAAGTCAGACATCAGTTTTTATTATTTAAGATCAATCAATGAATCCATATGAAAAGATTTTCATGAAATTAAATTATTTCTGTAAATTTATTTTTATAAGAACTAATGGTTTACGTAAGTATTTTTAATTATTAATTTATTAAACGCTTTCAAATAGCATAAATTCTGTAAAACTTGAAACAGAAATAAATTATAATTCAAACTATATTTCTAACCTGTATAGACATTGAAACTTAGCAAAGGTAAGGCCTTAGGCTATCACTAGTTTCTTCCCATGCAGCTTCTTCGTATTGAACTTATGGTCATAGTGAATCTTCCCAAACCACTTTCTACAAGTCTGTTATTTATGGTAGTGAGCATTAGAAATAATTGTCTCCTAATCAATTGTGCGGAAGTTTGTCCTTACAAAGGTGATATTTTATTTATAATGATAATATTTTATTGCATTAAAATAATTTTACAGTTACAGTAAAGTTGAATTCAATAAAGTGCGAAATACATTCATTTATTTTTACTTTTTTGTTTGAACATTTTTTTGAAAATGCAATCCGAAGACATATTAGATGTTATTTTTTAATACATCGTATAGCGGAACACATAACGCCTAGTGAAATATTCATACTGTTTAATTTAATTTGAAGGCGTTTTGATTTCCTCATTCCAAAAATGGCTTTGGCAACAAATATAAATATTTACTTCAAGCTTTATATTGTTGTATATATTGTTTGCATGCAATGAAATGCACGATTAGTAGATTAAAATGCAAATTCATTCTTAAAATGTTTTAAATTTTATATATTTTATTTACTCATTTATCGTTTACTTTTTTTAAATATAGCTCAAGGCCGGTTCATGTAGTACATTCCTTCAGCTAGCTTATAATTCATTTAACTAAAATCAGGGCACAGCTTTATTAAATCTCTTGTTTGTTTTAACATACTAACGATTCTGTGTAATCTTATACTCGATCAGAATTTAAAATACACGCAAACAAAATTACAACAACACAGCTCTTAATTAAACGTACTTAAAATGATTCATTGGTATTTTCAATAGCTGTTACGCTTTTTAGCCACTTATATTTACAATACAATTGTACAAACACATAACTACGCGTTTGTACATTGTCTATGTGAGTATAAATATAAAAAACGCCGAAATTTACGTACTTTTTTGCATGAATCGTTTGTAATGTAACAAAAATGGCCACCTATACTGTGTTACCATAATTATCCTATATTAAATAGCTTAACAGAGTACAAATCTTTTAAAAGTGATTATTTAAGCTTTCATGTCCAAGGGATATTTTCATCAAAATAAAAAATGAGATCATAACAAATATTTATTCACTTTAAGTGAATTAAAGTAGCAAATACATCATAAATACTATATTCCAATTAAAAGTAAAACCAGTTCCGAACTATTTCACCTAACCAACATATCTTTTATGTAACAATTCCTTTACCTATAATATATGCTTTGACCAACGGCCAAAGAAGTAGTATAACTTTCCCTTACTTCCTGTTCATCCGGTATTTACTACCGCCTTTGAATCAGGAAAGGGTGGAGCACAACCTACCTATCATTAGCTAACCGGAAACCAAAATCGAAGCCTATTATAGCGAACTTATCAAATACCTTGTAAGAACTTTGTGACTGAAGCAACGTTGTGGAAATGTAGGATGTATTACGGATGCTTTCGTAATTCACATAGAGCAAATGAAAATATATAACTTATTTTTACATTAAAACTTTTTTTTAATTGGACGTGGTTTAAGCTATAGCGCAAGAAATCGGTTATAATTTTCTCTTAACCAAATGTAAAAAAAAATTAAGGATTAGGTATACAATTCGACATGATTTATTAATAATTATTTCACAGATTCTCGTAGTGCAGTTCGCAAAAGCTTGAATTACTCGTTGATATCTGATGCGACACTATTCTATTAGATTTAGATAGATTTTCTAAGAGATTTCGATTAAGGTAGGAATGATTGAGTATCCCTAAAACATCTTTCCTTTTTATATAAGTGTAGATTTGTAAAATGATGAACTCTTCCGATATGAAACTAAAATATTGTAACAAATTGAATTAAATTAAATAATATTATGACCAGGACATAAAATAATTTAATTTGTATGATTTAATTCAGTTGTGATGAAAACTTTTTATTCATATTACCACCAATTACCCTTAGCATGTCTGTGAAGTTATATATTAAACAAAAATGTAGGTGATGAGACTAAAGTTGTTGGTAAAGTTTTGCTCTAAACTTTTTGAAAGTAAAATTTACGCAAAGTTAATACATCCTCTTAGTATGCGGGTTTGGGTTAAATAAGAATAGGCTAGAAATAATTACAAATAATGAACTGTTGTCACATCTTGTAAATGTTTTGTCACATCTTGTATTTTATTCATGGCTATGGACTTGCTATTGTGTCCTGTGTTTGTGAATTCACTGCCTGTCTTTGTCCACTCTGACTTACTTTAAAATCAGCATTACCTGTCCAAATCTAAATATTGTTAACATTATAAAATTTTAACTAATTGTGTGTTATGGTTTTTTGTAGCTGTGACTTCTTTCTTATTAACACTATCTCATTATTTTTTATTACGAAGTTTGCCTGACAGATCCCTTGCCCTTTTAGTTCTTTAAGCGTTCATTTTTTATTGATAGTGTTAATAAGTTAAGGCTTTTTGGAAATATCCACCACTAAGCACTGCCTGCTACCCAGTTTTACGAAAAGTATGATTTTAATTAATTGTAGGTAATTTTTTACGGTTTTATTTCACATCAAACAGTTAAATTTACCACAGAAAACGCTAGTATTTCTTTTCATGATAACATATTTCAATGCTACTTACGTGTTTCACTAAAATCGTAAATATCATGAAATTGTTGACGATTGTCGTATCGTGGTCAGCGACAGCCGAATCTTGAGAGAGAATAGTGGTCATCATGTTGACAGATACCAATTTTATATTATTAATGCGAGTTGACAAACTAACGCCATCTATTGCCCACTACAATGTAAATGTAATGTAAAAAATTGAGTTTATGTCCATCTACATTGCTTACCAGTAACTACTCGCGTAAACAAACCAACAAACATTGTAACCATTTCATTACTTTAAAAAATATTATCAGATTAATATTCTATTGTCCGATAATTTCAGTCTATTATTATTCGTGACAATAGTTTTAATACACATATACGCTTTTTAACTGTAGACGTACTTAAAGATAGAAAGTAAAACAAAAATAGAAATAACTTTTTAATAAGTAACAATTTTAAGAGCCTCTTGTTGTAAAGTTATACAAATCATAATATTAAAAATATTGCACGCTTTACCGGTCAGAATTTAATTTATAATCTGACACAAAATAAATAAAATAATACATTTCAATTTCATAATACTTTTGTGTTGCTAACATAATCTGTGATTTCAATAAAATGTTTTTCGTAAATCTCATTACGCTAGATTCAAGCATTCACTTGTTGTAGATACATTTAACTGTAACCTAACTATAAAAAAAACGTTTAACAAAAACTTAAAACCTATTCGGTATTTACAATTGTTTTTAATTTATTTATGATGACATCTTTTCATTTCTTTGATTCTTTTTTGCTACTTTCATAGATGCCGCTGCTTTATTGTCAGGTTTAGCCATTCGTTTTGGATGACTGTGGTAATTTCTAGGGTAAGATGGCCTACTAGCTACTTGTGGTACATATTGGGCGCTTGTATATTCTTCTTCTGGCTCCACGTCTTGGGTATACTGGCCTGCGTGGTTGTAATGCATCGATTTAGAATTTACATACGCCACCTTATCACTGGTGGGTGATTTAAAAACTGTTTGTGGTACCATTATCCTGTATTGCGATTGGTACTTTGCCGAGGGCATTGGAGTGACATAACTAACAGTTTGAACGCTAGGTTTTGAGTTCTGAGCAGCATTATACGAGCTAGGCAATACAGTTGCGATCGTATGATCTTTACTGGGATAGTTTTCTGACAGTACTAAACCCTTCGCTGAATGACTTTCAGGTTGTTTAGATTGATATGTGTATTCTTGACCGGAATTACCGCTACTTTCTTCATACTGTTCCGAATGAATTAATCTTGATGGGTAAACAGAAACCTGTGCTTTATGACCTATAGAACCTGAGGATGTGTATGTGTTGGAGTCATAAACAGGATTTTCTTTTGCAGTTTCTTTTTCAACTTCGTATGGAGAGGTGTCTGCTGTAGTATAGTACGATGATGTGGGATGAACGACGCTCTGTTGAATAGTATGGTGCGGATTGTAGCTATCAGCTGAATATTCTTGGCTTATTTGTTCCGGTACTCTATGTTCTACAACAGAATGAGTTTCATGTACATTTGCGCGTTGTTCGACAGAAGTTTGTACATGCTGATATTCAGGTGAAGAAGATGGTTCTTCATATTGTGACTGAACATAGTAAGATGTGGGCAGCGCACTTTGTGGCATATACTGATATTGAAACTGGTATTGCTGTTGTGGAGGTTGATGATACAAAGATTGGGTCTGAGAAAGATATTTTTGTGGGCTGTAACTTGATGGATATCTGGCCATCACTGGTTTGACAGCTGAGTATTGTACTCCAGAGTACTCTGACTGCGTGTATGAGGGCTTAACATAAGGATGAGCATATTGAGGTTCAATTTCTTGTGGAGACATATTTGAGTTTTGATACGCCATAATTTGTGGTGCAAATGAATAACCATGTTTTTTAAAATATTGATTTACCAATTGTTGTAAGTTAACATTGTTAAGATAAGATGATAGAGGATAATTGTTTGGTAAATTGGCATATAATTCAGCTGAAGGATTTTTAATTGAGGAGCTTGGAATTCTGAGTACTAACACTGGTACAATTCTTTGGCCGAGTTGTGACTCGTGCGTTCTTAGGTGGTCTTGAGTCAAACCTGCGCTCTGGTACTGAGGGTTTGTTAGTAACTGAGAAGGATCTACAAAGTAATTTGGCATTACTGTAGGGAACTGGGAACTCAATCCAGAGAACTCTTGGCCATTATAGGTTGTATAAAGAGTTGATGATGGCTCACTGCCAAAAGTAGGAGGGGACGGGGTTTTAAATTCGATTTCAGGCTTCTTGTAATCATAAGTTGTTTGTTGTTCTTTAACGGGTACTAATTCAAACGCTTGTGATGGTTGTATTTCAACATTAGTCGATGTTTTGTGATAGTTTCCACCTGCTTGGGCATAATCAGAGTTATAGCTCTGACGTGTTGGAATATCTTCTTGAGAATAAGGATATATCATGAACTTTCCCTTATCTTGAGCTGATTTTCCAAAATAATTGTACGTGTACCCATTATTCGTTCGGTATCCATACCCAAGATTAGCATCGATAGTTCTTTTTCCTTTGCCTTTTGAGTCTGTATCGTTTACTATTTCTATGGCAATGACAGCTGGAAAAGTTAATTTCTTCTCAGAAGTATTAGTTAAATTTTTATTTAAATCTTTATTTTCCGGCTCTTCCTTATTATCAACAGGAACTTCAGATTTAACGCCAAACTTTTCTTCAACCTCTCTTAAAAACTTTCTTTCTTCGTTTGAAAGGCTTTCTGCTTTTTTATCCTTTTCAATTGATTCTGGCTTGTATTTTTTTGGATCTGGTTCAGATACGGAAATCGCTATCACACAGCATAACATCTGAAATTTCAAAAATTATATGTTAAACTTTTATAGATGGTTGAAATAAATATATGTTAAAAAGGTCCAATAAGTTAATAATCTACATAACGCATAACGGAAGGCTGTAATCAAAGACAGATAATCTGAGTTACTATATTTCAAAATGTAGAAACTCAGACCATATTAGTAGACCATATAAGTCTAAATGGAAATCATATTACGAGATGCAATAGTAGAATGTAAATAACCGTTTTGTATCTTGTCTAGTTTACATAATATGCAATGCCAATGTCTAATTTGCTTGAAGATGAAATCTTTACATTGCTACATTATTACGAAATTACAGAATCAATAATCATATATGCTCTGTGAAATTATGACTCTGTAGAAATTTGTAATTCAAACGATTTTTTATAGCCGATTCGCAAAGGAATAACAGTTTATATTAAATAAAATAATATTTCCTTGATGTGAAATTTGCAATTTTGAATGTTGTAGAAATAAATCCACTCGGTATATATATCATAATGTTAATATATTTAAGCAAAGTAATTAATTAGTTTTAATATAATCGTCGTAATTCTATCAACGTTTAAAAAAATTAAGAGTCATATATGTATTATGTAATTGCAATTTTGCGCAAGAGTTTGCCCCGCTAACCTCGCGCTTTTCACCAAATCATTTGGCATAATTAAAACCTGCAATTATTTTAATACGTTAAATGTTTTCTCTAGACTTAGACAGTTTACTTTTTGTATGTATACTGAATATAGTGACCAGAAACGATTTATATATAATTATGTATCTTTTATTAGTATTTATTTATTTTTTTATAACTATTATATAATATTTATCAGAATAAGCATAACTAATTCATATTACGTGTTTGCAATGCGAGATGAAAGTTTCGCGGTGAATCTTCATAAAGAGAAAGTAATGCATCGGGATGGTTTATGTGAATATTTCCTGTACAATCCCTATATCATACAGTCATCATCGTTTATAACAAATCAAGAGTAAATTACTTCCAATGACTGTGTTACTTTTAGTATAGTATTGTATTTATTTCTTAAGTCCAACTTTACTTTTATTTGTATACTAATTGGAAACTTGGTTTCTATAACTGTGACTTTACCTAACTTTTAAACGTCTTGTCGAACAATTATTTTAATAGTTTATGGAATGTTACGAATTATTTGTTTTTCAGTATATATATGTATGCTTTGTCTGTTTTCATCATCTTAAATATTTAACTTTTAATTCTGAATGTTGATTTACCCAAGAGCGTAGTTGGTGATATTTAATCATGATTGTTTTTTCTACTACTAGTACTTGTAATGTATTAAAAAAATTAAGTCGCAACCGAATTATGAACAGCTGTTTTTCTTTTCATACATTAACATTTTCTCTATTATTTATGTAAATATATATTGTAGTTGACAACATGACAACATGTGACATAAATAAAAAGACATACTAATAATATGTGTAATTCTTATCGATTTGTATGAAAATATATAAAAGCGATACACGTTTTATAATATATACATACAAGTACGGATGTATGTTTTGTAAACAAATACATCCTCATTGTTAATCTTTCATGGTGAATGGAACATTTAAATGATTTTAACACTTTTTTTTTAATCTAATCAGTTTTTAAAAAAAAATTGCCTAAACTAAGCATTACAATTGCAATTGTATCAAAGAGAAGTGTGCCAGTAATGGATAGACATTTTGACGCTTTTATGTAATTGATTGTTATTAATTTAAGAACAATAGATGGTATACAATTGCGATCAATCATTACCAAACAGAGTTTATATAAATTGTTCCATAATGGTGATAAACATTTCGTAATTTTAATGTATTCGAACGTTACATTGCATTTTGAAATTATGAAGCGAACTCCCGGGCGTGAGAATGCACATACACTGTGAGATCGTTTTGAAGAAAGAAATAACTCTACAAACTATCTGTAGCTGTTATAGTTTGTTTAGATGCACATTCTAGGGAGCTATTGGAAACCTCATAAAATTTTAATTTAAATTAGTCTCGAACGAGGAACGCAAAAACCTCTGTTGTGTGGCACTCTTGCGACAAATGTAATAAGGGAAATATTTTAACTGCAGGAGGTTGCCTGCATCTGTATTCCTAAGTTTATAAATATGACATTTATCATATTTGTTTAATGTAGATTATTCAAATAATTTATGAATCTAGGTCGCAAACTCACGGCTGGAACCCGTGGCACCTGTTTTGTTAGTTAGCTTAAGAAGAATAAGGTTATCTAGTATCTACAACTTTGTTTATTTCTGTGAAATTTTCATATTAACAATAGATTAAATAGAACGTTTTCTGAAGGCTAAATAAAAAGTAGTTCAACTCTTCACAATATTCTTCCTACTTTATAGATAAATTTAAGTTGCACAAAAAATGCAACCAAAAAACAGCTCAATAGACGATATTTAGCTCTTTTTTAGAACACAAACCAGCTCTCGTGCCAGTTAAAATAGCGTGATCGTAGATACTTGATTGTTTATGTTTTTTTTTCGAATATAATGTTTGGTGTCAAGATAATTAATAATATATCTTGCATATATATCCCGGTTAAATTATAAATATAAAACATACCCATTGAATTTATAGGTTAGTTACATTAGTATTAATTATATATCTGCAGTATAAATGGACGAAAAATCAACAAAAGGGATACAAACTACAGTAAAAAAAAGATTTTTATAATATTGAAAAAATTGCATACATAAATCTAGGTAACCTGATGCAGACATTGTACCGTTACTACAGTTCCATGAAAAAGAGCCCAATGGCATAATCATTTTAAATGAATGCAAACAAAATGAAGTTCTTTGATTTTACAACTTTATAACAACAGGATAATAATTATCAACTTTTATTGGAAAGATTAATAAAATATCTTATTACTTCATATTTACTGATAACCTAATAAAAATAGTTTTTTTTTAATTTCTTTATTTAAGTGAATACAAATAGTTATAATTAACAAAGAATAAACATTATTATTAAGTGTTATAAAAAGTCTAATAGGATTTTTTAAATCACGACTAGTTTAGAAACAAAACAATATTTTCGTATCTATGCTATTCAAAACAAAACTTTACATTACGCATGAATAATTCAATTTTAAAGTATAATTCTTTTATAACTGTTTTTTAAATATGTATAAAGATATTTACCAAAATGGACCACCGCATCGTTGCTACCGGGCTGCGTCTGTCAAAAGAAAACGAACACTTCACCACACAACACTAACACATGAAACTTTATAAGCTATACAGAGCTTTAATGCAATTGTACAAAGCTCTTATTCCAAACAACCGTACCTGATTTCGTGTTCGTGTCGAATACTAAAAGCAATGGGTTCGTGAATCACACTGTTACGTTCTTTTATACCTCGGAAGAGTTCAAGATGCGCCATACGAAAGCACGCCTATCTCTAGCCGAGTACAATTTGTGCGACAGATGTAATTGCACTTTCCCTCCCGAACTTGACAGCGCATTGACACGTAAAGGGCGAAATGTTAAGCAGGTTCTATTAAATCTGGCATAAAGTAGAGGGAAAATTATCTTAACCATTTCAAATTTCTTTATCTATATAAATTATCAATAATTTTTATTTTTGAAACTTAAATATCTCGATAATTGTTCCAGTTAAATTTTTCAAGCCTATTTATAATACTAATGAACTCTTTTTCTTCAAAAATTTCCTTTAGATGTGACATATTATTAAGTATGATAAGTTGTAAGACGCACATAAATTCGCCGCATCTATCATAAGCCTTGAATAGTTAGCGCTTTCAGTTATTTGCATATGTATATTTTCCTGGTGTATAAGGCTACATTAGTTTTAAGTTATTTAAGAATATGAGTAATAAATAATAATAGTTAGTTTTCTCTAATACTAGAGATACACAAGTCAGTATTTATAATAAAGAGTATTTAATATAAAATACTCTAATTTTTCTACGGTTCAACGATTTAAGGATCTATTGGGTCAACTCACAATACATAATTTCTAAAAAAAATATAATTTTGTTTCATTTCAATGTTTTGGTGTAGTTAATAAAAAAAATTTAGACATATAAATATAATTATATTGTTTCCCATTGCGTAGTATCATCATTTAATTGGTTCCATCTTAATTCGTATACCGTGTATTGAAAAAAACACACATTTTATTTACGTTAGATAAAATCTCTTCCACGTAATGTACACGTATACACGTATAGACAAAGATGGGAACATCTCTCGCCATTATAAATTTAGTCCATTATAATAATTATGCGTTAGAGAGTGTTGTGTAATTTAATTAATTCGTTAGTCTTTAGTTTCTATTTTAGATATTAACTTATTTTATTCGAGTTCGGTAAATTATTCCACCTCTGGGTAGAGTGGAGGTTTTTTATTCATAAGCTGGTGTCGTCGTGCATTGAGAAAACAATTTAGCTCCTGGACAATTATAATAAAGATGCAATGTTTAAGAAATGAAATTTTAATTAAACACTTAAGATCGTAATTATCAGCTGTGAAGTCCAATCTCTCATTAGCTATTCAAAATCATAAGCAGTTGCAAAAGCTTTCCTGTACTGCCGGATATCCAACATTCTCACAGTTGTCGCTAATTGAACTAAAATTCCCACAGTTGACTCAATATGATGCGACAAACATTATATAATGTTATTAGTTTTTTATTTATTTATTTATTCAACACCTCTTCGGATTAAACTTACTTAAATAAATTTATTAACATATAAAATAAAGGTAATAAAAAATGCGTTTAAATATATTTTTTTATTGATGTTATCTTCTCTACGTGATTGAGTGACGTAAAATTTCTTCAATTTGCCAAATTAGATGTATAAAAAAGTAATGTTGAGTTAATTATTACACATATTACATTGACATTTGATCTATAGCGATATGAATTTCCAATTTATAATGAATAGAGTCGTGACGGCTAGGAGACGCAATATGCTAAGTGACTTTCATAAGCAAATTACAAAAGATCGATCTTATTTCACTTTATATAGTTCTATTACACATTTCTTAAAATTCTTACAATTCACGATGTATAATTATGAATATAAAACTAGATACTAATATGAAAGAATGCTAGCTCTAGCTTAAATTTTTTGAGCAGGGTCAGGATATGATATTCAAACATTGTCTGTGGTTTATCTAGTGAGAAGTTATATAGATACCAAATGAATATATCAATAATACTAATATAAATAATACAATCTTATGGTGGAGAGGAAACCAAGATGCCTTAGATTCTACTTGATACGTTTCTATTTTTTCTTTGTTTCTATTTTAAATATATATTCGTTTCTATTGTTTCTATTTTATCTTTTTCTGAATACACTTCTCTGTGTTTCACATAACACGGCTTGCCTGAAAGATATGGTATTTTAAGCTATAAGGGCGCCCATTGCAGTCAGCAACTGATGTATGTTTATGTTTACTTTTCCTTGTTGAGTGCAAAAAAACGTGGATAAATAAAATCAAGAGTATCAACTGGAATAGAATAAAGAAATGTTCAAAGAAGCTAATGAAATTTACCACCACCAATAGTGCAACTAAATTTATTTTTGTTTTCTTAATTCAAAGTAATGGAAACATATATTTAGGAACAAGAGTTACTACAAATCACGACATCGAAATGTCACTTTGAGAACACGCTATAAAAACAAACGAATCTGTGAAATGCTGCAATAAAGTATTTAACGATCAAACACATTACCCTTCTTAGATAATGCAAAGCTTGCTTAATATACTCGTAGAAACAGTTTAATGGTACGACATGTTGTAAATTGTCACTGTTAGGTGAATAAATGGCGTACTGTTAATGATATATTTACATCGTATATTCCACCTTAACCTGATAAGTAATGCAATCAAAATATTAATTTAGTTTTACTTAAAGCTTCTGGATAATGTCTATGTTGCTAAACTGGTTAAATAAATTTTCGCTGGTACATACAATGTCATCCTTGGAATTTTTTCAAACATAAGACTTCAACGCACATCGGTCTTCGAACGAAAGAAAAAATTAGACACAAATAATTTAGGAACTATTTCTTTTTATTATTATAATCTAATATAAGAAACTTATACCGTAATCTAGACTTATTTAAAAAAATAGACATTATCTTATATAACCTTCATTAAATTTGAGCAGTGTGTTAAATAGCAATTAATTAAAATTGCACATAACATAACTTATTGACCACTTGCTGAATGAAGTATCTGATTCCCAGGATGATTAGTGAATTTAAAACAAAAAAAAAAACTCTGTTCACTTGAGAATGGGAGAAGATCGTAACGTTCAAAAAGCGTAATTTGCCACAGTCACCACAGTCTGACTTCCACGAGCTACATATGTAAAGGTATACAAATTGTAATTAAGAAATAATTATTAAAAAAAAAAAATAATTTTTTTAGAAATACGAGAGTTTATTTAACGTTCATGAGAATATCAGTGACCGGCCAAATGTCAAATACTAAACAAGTTTTATTTAATAATGATTGCATTATTAAATTAACCTTTGCCTATGAATGGTGCAATAAATAGCAGATACTCTACTTTGGATGACCAGGGTAAGGCACAACCGTCAATCCCGCAGTGTGATACCGGAAATTATATTTGGGCACCGACCTGAGCTCTCCTCTCCTGTCACATTCGTAAGTCAAGCGGACCCATAGTGCTACATTATCGGGTCTCTCGTATTCACTTGATATTGTCCTGAACTGCTGGAAGATAGAGAAGAGGATCTCTAAAATTATGAAATCCATTATTAATGACCAGCTCCTGGTTTACCTAGAGCTACTGAATAGTGGGCTCCTGGAGAAGGATTCAGGTTCCGAAGGATTGTAGCTGAATTCCAGGTGAATTGAAGATCAGGTGAACCATCTGCCCGTTTGTCTCCTCCTACTTTATAAAAAAAATACAAGAGGTAAAATCTTCACAATCTTACAAAACCAAACATTTAGTGTTTTCGCTAGAGTTAAGAAATAATCATCAATTATACAATCAAATTAGGAAAAGTAATTAATTCATAACTTTTATGTAACTATTATAAAATTTTAATATGGAAAATAACGAGTAACCTGCCAATGGATGTGTGTCAATTCTCTTCCGGGCCACTTGTTCTTCTGCTTATCCGTAACATCTTACTTCATTACAAAATATATCTTAATATTTATTATTACGACGGCTAATGATAACCCTTTAATGTGCTACCATTACGCTATTATTATTATTTAACAATAACAATTGCAAAAGCATGAACAACAAAGCAAATAAACTAATAAGGTTTTCTATAAGTTACCTTCCCCATATTAATTCGTCTACAGAGATTGTACAGATTAGCGATCTATAAAATAACATAATGCCGTCTTCGATCCTTCAATCATGTACGCACGCGCGATTTTCACTTTCCGAGACAAGTGTTTAGCATGCATGAATTCGGGTGTAATAACCGTTGAGATGTTTTCTTTGAATTATTTATGAGTTATGTGCGATCTCACATCACGTTAAATGACCGTAGTGTTATGTAATGCAATGTGAACTAATCATAATCAGGTGCTCTAGTTGTTTCGCGGATCTATTATTATTATGAATGATTAATGGCATCATTAGGGATACTGTCATAGAGGGATTTCGCAACATCTTAGATAACTTTAAAGTATTAGTCCAAAAAATGTTCTAAATACAGTTATGTAACGTAAAATCAACGATAGCTCTTATTTCTAAGATACGTGAAGGAAATCATAGTTGGATATAATTTAAATAATTGTTCAATAATAGTTAAAACTACAATATTTATTGTATTGTATTAGTCTAATAAAGGTTATATTCTACCAGTTCAGCAACATTAACTTGACTTTCCGTAGAGAAATATTTTCTACTTGGATAACATGTGTTCCTCTAAGAATAGTCTTTATTATTATTGTAGTGGTATATTCATGTTAAATACGCTCTTCAGTTATTACAGTGATAGGTTATGCGATGATTATTGTAAGTAGAATAAATATTGTATGTTTAAATTTACTGGAAAAAAAAAAAAAAACGTATTATCTAACGCCACACCAAGTGCGTGAACATTTTCTGTTGTTCTGTTTGTTTATCTTATATGCATACTATATATGTTTCGATCATTATAAATACATGATTATATTACTTGTGTATTTAAATTTTATTTTATTTCGTTCTCTTCGGAGTTATTTTACAATTTGTTTATTAAATTAAAGGGATTGATAAATACTGTTGTGCATTTGGTAGCGCCATCTCTTGGTGTATTACAACACTCGGTACCTACTATTTCAGATACGTAAAAGTGAACGTATACAAATCGCGCCATATCCTAAAGCAGTATTAATACCTATATCAACACATAGATGGTACTAATAAACGGTTTGATATGAAATCAAAAATAATAATTATTTTTCACACATTTTCGTCAATTATCCCCAAAGTAAGGTTTTATACCTTCTATTATTGATTCTAATACAACTGATTAATATATACATAGACAACAGCCAACATTTATGCTCATCATACAAATGTTGATCGTATCGGGAATCGAATCCGAGAGAATAAAGTGACCTCAAGTGGATTCATACCTGGATCATATTTATCACCTAAGTTAACCCAATCAGATATATGCATCACCTCTAACCCAAGTATAAAGCATAAATATCCATGAAATTAAGTATTCTTAACCGGATGTTAAACATTATTTGCCTACTGAAACATAAATATTTTTATTTCTTCAATGTAATCCAGTGCCTTAGATGTTCTTAGATTTTTTTTTACAAAACGGGACAAACAGGCAGGACGCTCACCTGATCCAAAGTGTTACCGCCGCATTGCCAGAGACGTCAAGTGCGTTGCTGAACTTTAAGATGATACGCTCTTTTCTTGAATTTAATTAGATATTGATTTTACCACACTTTATTTGTGTTTAAACAAATACACGGAGCCCTTTCTTTCAATAATACAACGTTCAGATCGAAAAAAAAAACTCTTTTTGTTTTTTTATTTCTTTAAATTGTATATAGAGACAGAAATACATCCAGTTATAAAACCAATAAAACAATTTTTATTAAAAGAACTTAGTTTGTAGAATAACTTAATGATCATGAACCATTGTGCTTCTTAAAACGTTCATCCGAAGAAGATTTTATATCAAATTATTTTTTTAATCTTGTGATCATTTCGCAAAAAGGTTCCTTATATAATCAAGCTTTTGCATAATTATTATGAGGAACAATAACTCAATGGGAAACTTTTCTTTATTTGAAAAAAATATTCGAGAGGTAACACTGACTCTTTTTATATTTATTAATAACATTTTTTAATAACATAAGTCGCATTCATAAAAACTTAATGTTATCACACTTATCTAATACTTCTTCACAGCGTAAACATAATTTGACATCAGGACAGATATTTTAGTTATGTGATTTTATTTCATAATATAAATGAGAGGTTAAATATAAATAACTACAAAATAATGCTTATTCTATTACGAGTATCCTATACAAAGAATGCCCGAATACACAGTAATTAAAATACTACAAGAAGTAGACAAAATCAAACAGATTCATAATTTGATGTTTGTTTGTGTACCTGTTTCTAAAAAACGATTTTATTCTCAATAAATATTATAACACCATTTGTGTTCAATTCGTTTAACTGTAAATGAAGGCGCTTATCTAATTCACAGGGACTAGTTATATACAGTTACTTTGAACATTAAATTGGCATTATTTTAAAGTGTATCCATCAATACGTTCATTATTCCTATCATTTAAACCCTTAGCTTATTTTGGAGCCCTTTTATGTTGACCAAATGTGATACCCCCTGCAGCTGTATGGTATATTTGATTTGGGAGGAAACCACGTTCGTAATATCTTGGTGTAGGGTAAATTTGTGGAAAACCACGACCGCTTGATAATGCTTCGTAGGTCGACGATGCATCTTTGGTGTAACCTCTCTTTAAATACTCAAGTTGCACACTTGATGGGATATAAGATTCCAATAAGGATGAGGGTCTTCTCTTAAATTGAACGCCATACCCTTCTGTGGGCTTAGGAGTGAAAGTATTAGAAATTAATGGACCACTTGTAGCGTATATTGGTTTTGACAAGGGGCGATATGTTGGCAAGGCCTTCGGTATATGTGATAAATGAGGCGGCGCTGGTTTCAATAATAGTGGACTTGGATGTGGCAACTCAATAGATGACCGATACTCGTCTCTTACTGGAGCCCTTGAATTATAGTATCTTGGAAAGTCTTGTTCAGGGTAAATATAAGGACCTCCTGCTTGTGATGACCCTTGACTGTGATTTTGCTCAATAGAATTGGAGTAATGATTTACCTGCTGATAATTTTTATAGGGTGGTGCTCTAATTGCTGTCTGATAATTAGCGATAGGGCTTTGGTATGTGTGGTATGATTGTGGTGGGGTTGCGCTTGGCTGGGGTGGAGGAAGTGTTGGCTGTGGGTACCCAATAAAAGCCACTGGAGTCGTGTACGGCTGAATAAACCTTGGAACTTGGGCATTTCCAGTTGGAGTGACAATAGTCGGAACAACGTAGTTTTGTTGCTGTTGGTGTTCGGGGCTATTTGGATAATTGTTTTGAGGTGCAGATGGAGCATATTGTGTGCCATGAGCCTGTGGTATCTGCTCGTTGTAGTATTGTGGTACTATGTAGAACATAGGCACATTTGATATATACCCCACTGGCTGATGTTGATCATACTGAGGTTTAGTTGGGCCATCAGGCGACTCTGTTACCGCGTACTGTTGTATGAAACGTGGGTGTTGTGTTGTCGGTGAGGGAACATCGTAGTACTGAATAAAATTATTTTTGAGATATGGCAGATCAGGTGCGGAGACTGCACTAGGTCCTTGAGGACGTTCCTTTTCGTAATCCTTCTGCCTTTCACTTTTCAAATTATCCTCTTCAATATCTTCTAATTCTATCTTCTTATCGGCGGTGGCAACCGCTAGAAGCAAAGCAACAGTATATATCTGAAAGTAAAAGCGCAATGTTAGGATGTCCGGTTCTGATCACTGCACTATAAACCAAAGGTGCGCCTATGCCCGTTTGAAAACAGGTGAGCGGCAAAAATGCACTTGCGAAACCGGTTTCAAGCGAAGGCATTCGAAAAGGGATCGTAGCTTTTACTCTTATTTACGCGATTATCTAATTGCATTCCACATGCTTCCACTCGGAGATATAATCTTTGGATTGAATGGCTAATCAAATTAACTCATAGGTGATAGATTGTTAGAAAAAAAGCAGTAGAAATCTTATACGTATTTGCATAAAGTATGTATTGGATTATTAGATCGTATTTGTACGTACCATTTACATTCGATTTTAGAAGATATAGGTATTTTAATATAACGTTTCGTTTTTATTTAGAACACCTAAATAAAGGAAGTATTATAAAACGATATAAAAGGTTAGTTTTCCTTAAAATTGCTTTTTCACGAGGGAACCAAAAATCGTGACCCCTAAACATGGCCGTCTTATTTGAATCCAGCGCATGACATCGGAAGCGATCGTGAGAATGTATATGTAATATCAAATTGAAGTGTAATTTGATCAATTTTACGATAAGAAATAGTCGAGACTCAATGCATCAAAATTCACCTTTAACACTTACATTAATTATATTTCAGCTACTTCACATGATCCATTTTGTGAAATTGACGTGGTCAAAAGGTGATCACTTAGTTACCGATTTGATTTTTGAATCTTAACCTATGATCTTATTTTTTATTGCCAAACGATTTCTATGAAGTTAGAAATTAGGTTCTAAATAATATACTGAGCCAGTGAGCAAAGAAAGTCCTGTTATATTTTTCGTCTTGTTTTAATTTATGTACCTACGCTTAAAGCAAGCTTGTGGGAACACCATTTTAATCTACTAAATTTATGTTTGTTATTTACTATTATGCATTACACACATTTTGATGAATTTTGGAAAGAGAAAGGAAACTATTCTAAATATTTTTACCGCCCGTGCCTTCGTGACAAGAGTCATTTGTAGAACAAACTAAATTATTATAACCACTTCCGTGTATTTGTTGTCGTGAGATGAATTTTTTGTTTTATGAATTGAATTTGTACTTTTTGGTTTGTTTGACTTGAGGAAAGCTAACATTTTGTATTTGCTGGGAATGCTTCACACGCTGATTTACGGATTATAAATATTTTATCAGAATCGCTTTAAAACAGCAACAACTTGTCGTCAAATCCTACTTGAGTTTAACATTCTCTCTTTCAAATAATTATAATTGTATAGATTAATTTATTTAACTATTTTGTGGAAATGGATAAATATGCCGATGTTTTTTAACAATATACGGTCGATACTCCGTGCAATGTTTATATTTATTTGGAAAATAACAATTTTATTCAACAAAATATTACACTGAAATGCAACCATGCCATATAAAATATTAATTGTTCTAATCAAATATAAAATATTAAAACCAGTAATTCCTCAGATTAACGCGTCCAAACAAAAAAGTTCTGGTTTACATATAATACGTCTTCGTTATATGTGTACGCGGATATTTTCCATTATGCATATAATTCGTTTCATCGAAGATTAAAACTGCAAGTAGGTTCGCGTAAAATTTAATAACGTTGCCAAATAGTAACCGCACCTGATAACTGAGCTGTTTCGCCAGTCATAATAGCATTTATTTTGAACTGGACCACACCATGTGTGGTAAGATTGCGAAACAGTATTTTGAACTTTTTGTCCAATTCGAACGTCTCCTTAATGGTATTTAGCCAAGCTCGAAAACATGAAAACTTTAATGAGAAATTTTAATAAGAATTTTTTAAAGAAAAAAATTATATTTTGAATTTATCGTTTTTTTTAAATAGCACACAACACACAAATATTAGAATTGAAAAAACGTGTGAGAATCAATAAAAAATTTAACTTTAATGAAAATTGCGTTCACAATCTAAGAGCTTTTAAAGAAAGCTGTCTATTAACAACACAAAAACATTCAGTTATTTTGAGTTAAGATTGTATATAGATACTTAAAAAACAAATGTAAATTCATGAATTTGTTAATTAATCTTCGCGCTGCGTCAAGTTATTTAGGAACGTCCAAAAAGGCAAAGTTTTACTTATTTGGCACTTTTTATGGAAATTCTCGGCAGCAGTATTTGTTTTCTGGAATATACGTAATGTATTCACAGAAGTTTCTGTTTGGAGAGATAAAAAGAGTTGACGTTGAAACATTTAATTTTACATATTAAAAAAATTATAATCAAGTTTGTTTATCAAATACGTCACCGATTTATTAACACATTTTAAATCAAAACTGACCTTAAACATTTTCAGTTCCTTCCGTTCGCAACAGTGCACTTTACAAACGCCGCAACGACATTGTCACGATCTCTAGTGCGCACGCGCAAAGTCCATGTCCACCATAGAATCCTATAATTGTAACAAACCAATGGTTAACTCTTTACTCTCTCCTGATAATTGTACTGTATCGATACAGATGATTTTAGTTTCAATAGTTTGATTCAGGGGATTAGGCTGTAATTTTAAATTAACATATTTTTATAAACGTTTAATTAGTAAAACACTGGTTGTAATGTTTGAAAAATGAATGAAAAAAATTTACTTGTAAAAACTGGTAAAACGTACAACCTCCTCTCCGTTTGATACCTAAATGGTTGCCGTATCATGTGGAAGTTTGTTAAATACAACTAGTGTACATATCAACGAAAGGCGTAGCGTCATACAATACGCACTTATAGAGAGCGAAAGCAAATATCGAATTAATTTTGTAATATTATATGGGAAAAAATGTAGATACACTATATCACTTAATAGGATGTGATGTGGTAATAATGATGATATGCTTTTTCTGTTCAAAATACAGCAGTATTAAAATATATAAGTAATTAAATCTTGCTTCGTAATGAAATTAAATATAATACTTTAATTAAAATGTATCATAATACCATTTTTATACAATAATAACAGTTGTTTGTACGAAAGCTCGTGAAGCCAGTAAAGCTCTATACATAAATCGGGGCAGATATTTTTGATTTCAAACTTTTTTCGCAGGGAACTAAATCCCAGGGGCCAGTATAACATAAAATATATACGTAAACAGTAATTGTTTTATTATTTATCAAATTAATTGTGCTATAAAAAAATAAAAATAAAAAGCCTTTTTTTATCAAAATAAGTTACAATGAAGATTTATAATGGTTTATTAAATATATGGTTTACTAAATTAATATATATATATATATATATGTTTAATGTCACTTATGATTAGAAATTAGCATTTACTATGTCGAATGTCGAAAAATGTTTACCTAAATGACATTTGTATCAATTTTTATGCATGAACCCTCATGGAGGGTGAAGGCCCCCTCAAGTGTCTCCAAAATTGTGCTATACTGTTTTATAATTATTTTGTTTTTACCTCTGAAAAAAGTAAAAAACGGTCGGACGTAAATTACGATCTTTATCCAATAATTTAACAAATATTCAATAACTTTTACTTCAATATGAAAAACATGTACTATTTCATAATTTATTGATTAATAATCATAAATAATGTAAGCAATTTCTAAGATTACCCATCAACAATCAAAACCTAATTGAATGTGAAACCTGTCCAACAGCAAATCATAGACAACTGTACAAAAAAATAATTATCATTCATTTAAAGCTTTATGTAACCATTGTGCTTCGAATTGAGTCTAAAAGCTCATCACCAATAAGTGTTATTATTTGCTCAAATTTTGTCAGATGAATTGCAGCCCTCTCGACACTATTTACTATTATTAGATCATTTCGAAATTTATAATAATACAGATATGCCATTCTGTTTTGATAATAAATATAGAGTGTTTTCGTCGTAGCTGCTCCGTGGTTCATATGGTGTGAAAAAATATATATTTTGGTCAGTTATAAATACAATTTAATGATTACAACTTTATGTATCTGGTCGTTTAGAGTAGGTAACGGTCTGATTAGAAAAAAACAATAATTTATAGCATACGGGAATAAATATGGCATCCCATATTATTATTGTTATCTTATATTATTGTTCCGGCTTCTTGAATCGCTGTTAGGATTTTTGAGTCGATTGAATATACCTGAATCTGTGCATTGTAGCACTTCAATTTATTATTGAACTGACATATATATAGTGTAGTAACCATCCAAATTATACTCAGTGAATATTTTACCGTACGAATAAATTACATCACAGGATAACGACTCCGCCCTAACACAGTACTTATTGCTGACCGCGTCACTTTCTACGCCAACTAAGTGGATTGCCCGATATTCTATACGATCTCACTTTCCATTCAATATCCCTTACATTATACAATCTTAATAAAATACCAACGTTTTATGGTTCTATATAATTACTTATGTCTTTAGTGAACCCGAAGGTGAATTTGCATGTAGCGCTGTTGTATGTTTAAAGGGACCCAACAGGAAGGGCTGGGGTTACATATTTGATGGATAATATGTAAGAAGGTAACCGAAAGCCTTCCGTACCTCCCATCACGAAATCAATATTGTTTCACTGAGAACAAAAGACTGAAACAATCAAAAACATTTGCGGCATATGCTCAATATATTTATAAATTATTTGTATTAAAGCTCGATGTTTAAATATTGAATAATCTCAGGTCACGTAATCTTTTCACTATGGGAAGAACTTCTATAGCACATTTCTGTAACCTATGACTTCCCATAAAGTTCAAGGCCACAGGTTAATGGAGATAATAGATTTAAATTAAGTCATAAGCAGATAATAAGCAGTTGCGAGACGGCTTGTCACTTATCTACTTTTTTTTAAATATAACTTGAATATAGCTATGAGGTAATTAAATTATTTAATTTAGATGGAGTTTTATCGTGAGATGTTATAGACAAAGGAAATATGATTAAATAACATAGATATAAGTCGAATTTTTATCAGTCATCGGTTAAAATGCATGTTAAAATATATGTAATATTTTATCATGTCGATGATGAAGCTAATAATTATTTAACATTTAGATACTCGTTTTATATAACGAACAAATATTTTTTAAATAATCAAATGCATATCTGAAATATTATATTATAATAAAATATTATAAGACAGTAAAATGGTTTCGTCTGACCATGCAGATTAAAAAAAGTACGGGTTTCTGTGCTTTCATGTCTTTGAAGTTGGCCAAAGATATCGTCCATCTCGTGAACATAAATTGCAATCAACAGAGCAATTACAAAATTTACATGTCTATTACATAACCTTAAAGCGGCCAAAAATGATGTACTAAAAATATAAAACATATATAAGTGAAGTCACCGTTTAATTTCTTTAACTAGGCCTACTGCGAGTCACGAATATAAACTTTATACATTAATCACAACCTACTACTTAATTAAGATGGTAGGCAGATGAGTGATTGGTTCAAATACAGGATGTTTGTCAATATTTATGAGAATTTGATTGACCCAGAAGTGTTTCACGATGCATTGTAAAGGATTTCCTTTGACTGGTGATATCCTGATTGGCGAATCATTAGATAAGTCTCGTTGTAATGTCGTTGCTTCCGTGGTAAATTTCTTTAATTAATTTGTATTTCATGTTGCCGAAATAATCCATTATATTGAATGTTTAATTGTTTCAAGTATCATGGTCTTATAAAACCAAGATATGATATAGGTTACGAGTGAACGAATGTTTATTAAAACAGTAAATATTCCTGAGATGTCATAATTACTTCATCGAATAAAATGAAAACTTATTAAACGCTTGAACTATTCGAAATTTTATAAAGTTTCTGCTATCTATGTTTTAAAGCCTTTTAGCTAAAGTACAGTTGTTTAATTGCTGGCAATGCATATTCCAGCAGTAACAGATGATAGCACCATGTACTTATTTCTAAGTACGTAGTAATTTCTATAAAATAAAAAAAATTAAACACCAAAAATATATTGTTATGTCTCCTATATATATCCGGTTGCGTATATTAAGAATGATACAAATAATACGCAAAGCAATTAGTGGCTCGCGCAAACCCTTTCACTACTCGATAACCACGGTGTCGTTACGTCATACTTTTTTTCACACGTCCATTATATAAATTATAACAATATCGTATACAGTTTTACAAAATATATCATATCTATATATAAAATATGTAAATTATGCAATATTCCTTATAATGATATTTTAAATAAGCCTTGCTATGTAATGAGTCTACAAAAACTTGGCCCTAGCAAAAAATCAAATCAGCTTTTAACCAAGTGAATGGGCAATGGGCATTCTTAACCTGGATTTTTAAACGTCATGTAAATGTTATCTACATCTTTACCATGTTAACGTATTTTGATGAGTGTATTACATGAATATTATTCACCAATTGTAGTGTGTTAAAAGATTTAATTATGGTACACTGTTATTTGCCAATGTGGATTTCCAGCGTTATTGTCGCTAATAACAATTCATAAAACTTTATTAACAAAAACAAGAATTTTCATTGTTTAAATGCGCCATATAATCTCCTTCACAATCTTCATTGTAAATTGTTAAAGTAAAAGATAAAACAACATATTCGAGTAACAAAAACATTTATTAATAAATAACAACGTTTTAGAAATTAAATTAACATGTATTATAAATATAACAATCAATTCAATGAAATTAAGAATTATATTTTAGCATATGTATTGCGGGCTGTATTGTAGGAGTTTTTAAAGACATTATTGGAGTCGGTAGCGATATAATCGGTTTGGAGGTCACTGTCCTCTTTAGGCGCAGCGGATTGCGGTGAACTCAATTTTTCGTATTCATTCTGTGAAATGGCAGAGACTGTCTGAGTTGAATAGTTTGGCTTCGCTTGAGGCTGGTAGAATACCCCTTGAGATGGACTCGTCAATGCTAAATTACTGTATTGCCCGAGTTGAGGGATGATGAACATAGACGGATGACCTAGAAACGGATTCCCAAAAGAAGGTAACGGATAGTGAGGGAAGTTAAAGTGACCATGTGGGGTGTTGAAGATTGAGGCATGCGGGGCGATGTGGTTTGCTGGATTCGCGAGCACTGTTTGAGGATATTGTAGAACTTGTTGCGCCGGGTAAGGGGTGGGTTGCAAGAAAGTAACTACGTTACCCGGCTTTGGTTGAACGACATATTTCTGTTGATAACCACTGCTGGGCACGAAATTTATGGGCACGAATTGCGATGTTTGCGGAACATTAGCTTGGTGTTGTTGTGACGCCTCTGAATTAGTGTAATACTGACTTGGCTGATTAGGATAGAAAGTGTTCGTTGCTGGGTTTTGGTACGCTTGGTGAGAGTTTTGTGAGTTCTGCGGGTAAATGTTATACGTGTATTCGGGCTTTTGCGCGCCTGTTGGAATTGCATTTAGGGCATTCGCTTTGCCGGCCCCCCTCTTCTTTTGCTCCGCATCTTCGCCCTCGTTGGCCAACACCAGCGCAGCGAAAGCGATACAGATCTGAAATAAAATGATTCGTCATAACACTTCAAAAGGTACATTCAAGTCGATCAATCAGCTCCTTGTTACATCTGTTTGTTACGAGGCCATTCACAAATCATTTTGCAACGGGTGCTAATGAAATACAGTACTTACGAAAATTTCCCTTCTTGCCATGGTGAATTTTTCTTTGAAAACAAAATCTTATAGCCTAAAGGTAAGTATCCTATTCAATGGTACTCGGAAAAGTGTAAGTAAATATCAAGTTCACGCATTTATATGAGCGCTTAGGTACTAGTTATGTATCAAGGGGCAGTACTGGAGGAAGTGACCGCTCATAGGTCTTTGTCCTGCCCCGTAACAGATCCAGTTATAGCCACTAGCTTCCTGAACCGTACGGAAACGATCCATACGTCCAAGAGTTACGAGTTACGATATATTTTTCAATTCTGAGTTACGTAGCTAGAAATTCACTACTAATTGCAGATAAATATTTTATTATTCATATAATCTTCCACGACATTTGCTTAATAGAGGATTTAAATGCTCAAACTCGATTTGTTTATTACATATAGGATATAATTACTCAAAAAGTTGTAGTAGCTATCTCAGAAATGACTGACACTCAAAATAGTAAAATAAACCCTTGTAATTCTTGTTCATACAAAAATATTTTAAGTTAACGTGTTCTTTAATGTCCTCCATCCTACTAGATAAGAATAGAATAAAAATATTCCATATTACAGTATTCATTTCTAGTCTTACAATAGGTTTCTTAAATAAGCGTTGATATTCTTTATTAATTTTATAAGTTATAGTAATTATGTTTTTAATTTCTTTTAAATGTACAGAGTAGTTATTATACGTCAGGAAGCTATAAAATTGCCTGAGAATGGCGAAAACGTGAGATTCCACGCCACCTTGCGCGATCTTAGATGCCTATTCATTGAAAGTGAGAACTGCCAATTAATACAAATCTGTTAATTTGGAGCTTTAAAATGTTCTAATGTAGAGGTACATTCCATAAATGAATAAAAATTTGTCTTTAAGTAAAACATCTTCAACGAGTTTTTGAGAGGCCATAGTTCCTGAAACTTAAGTTGCGTAATTATTTATGTCATTTTTTTATTGTTTTTATTACACCTTAAAATTGTATTAAGTAAGGTACTTTCACTTTAGGTTCTATATTCCGCAGATTCAAAGGCCTCTTACAGTTTGTAAGTTTATAGAAGGTAAGCGATTCTAAAAAATCTGAAAGAAAAGAAGACTACAGAAGTGAATGAAATACCAGTAGTATTTCTTTAGTAAAAAACTTTTATTTTTTTCCCTAATATTTAAGTGTCAATCGCGCCATCTTTTGACTGGAAAGTATACTACGTAACTTTGTTTGTATATAAGTCTTAGGAGTAGTTCTAATAAAATACGATAGGTAGAGCGGATTCTACAAAATTAATTAAAAAATATTTAACTGGTATATTTCTTACTTATTTATATATCTTACTCAATTCCTAGTATATTAAAAACAATACGGTTTGTCAAATTTTAATAAATAAATAATTAAATAGATACTTTTTTTTAAATAATATGTGCATAATTTTATACATACATATAATAATGGAAGCTAATTACTTGACTACTACTCAATTACTACTGTACTAGAGCCTACAAATTATTTAAACCTCTTAACACTTACAAATATTATTAGTTATCTATCTATTTGTTAATATATCAGACAATAGCACATTAATAGTATATTTAAGTATTGTGTGTATTGTCCAAAATATCAAGTAGGAAAACATCTGACGTATACATACACATATAGAATAGAAATTTTTATATAAATAAAATGTTATTTAAGTATTGGAGTGCGAGTCTCTATTTTACGCGGCTGAAGCTATGATGATATGATCTAGATTTTTATGAAATTAAGTATTTAAATAAGTCCTGTAACCTAATGATCCTTGTAACCTTGCTTAACAAACATTGGACATTGCAAGTCCAACAAACTCTTGGTGAACTTGCAATGTTAAATGTCGTTTTAAACGTATATCCGGTCCGGCGTCATATAGTCATTACATATGATTTTGTGCTTGATGGTTTGCACTTTTACAATGTGGTTTTGGTGGTTTTAGCTTAGAAAATAAAGGTAATGATTTTCGACTTTGGATATTTCTATAAATAGGTATATTACAACAACTACAACTTCTCATGGCTTTATTGGTTACGTTTGCCATATTTCCAAAACAATACTTGTATTACTATGAAATTGTTTTAATAAATCTTGAAACAATTTTAGGTACGCTTCCACGAATTGGGGGCAACGGGCAGTCTCCTAGAAGACATTAGTTAGTGTCTAGAATAAAAATAAGACCATGTAATAAAACGTATGCAATTACATAGAAGATGCGGGCTGATATCGTGGAGGATTTGAAATGTTAACTGTTTTAGAAAATAAGCACTGTAAAGGTTAAAGAAATAATTTCGAAAACTAGGTTGCCTTATTAACCGCATAATACCTTATTTACCGAAGTACACTTTTATTTGTGCAATTGGAAAGGAACAACTTAACAGTGAAAGAATATGAATTCTCAAATGTAAAATTAATAACAGAGCGAAATTAAGTAACGTAATATAAATCAGTTGAAGCCAAATAAAAAACAAGATCTATTACATAAGTGAGATGGGAATTCGGAAGTGAACGCAGTTTTCCTCCGCAAGCGCCAAATATTTCTCAGACCGTGAAACAACATCATTGTTTGTGTATTTACAATCTTATATAGCTATTTACATAATATATTTGGTAATCATCTGTAACGCCGGACAATGTATGGGTTGAATGAAAATTTTATTCATAGTTGTAATATTGGCGAAGGACTTTATAGGGATAGACCGACTAGATTGAAAATAAAGTATAAAACTTAATAAATTTTTTTTTTTTATTTTTTTTTTTTTTTTAATGAAAATAAATTCAACCGTTTTAAATTTATTCATTGGTAATCAAAAATATTATATCACAATATGAAAACATATATTTGATTTCTTTTTCAAATTTAGACTATATATTATATGGTTATATCTTGCCATATTCAAAATTTGGCAAATGTTTTTCATGTCTGTGAGCATATATTATAGACTTGTATGTTAGAATAGTAATTAAATATTCGAGACAGTATACAATCTTGGCATCAACTCAAAGATTATGTGCAGTTTCAATTTCCCTACTTTCCTATAAGTGAAACTGGCCACGTGTTGATTATTCAAGCAACAATATCACCTTTCCCATCTACGCACCTACTTTGTAATATAATCTAAGCTAACGAAAGTGGCTCAGTGGTTTCATCGGATGTGGATATCTGTTGAAAACCCCGGAAATAAATATTTTGGTGCTGCGGAAAAATTGAATACTAAAAATGCATTCACTTTTTATTGTAAAAGAACATAGTTTTGTAACAGCAAAAGATGTTACATAACCGTAAAGTTTTTGTTATAATGAAAATGAATTGAAAAAAAAAATGTGTTTGAAAGTTCGTTTATTCGGTGATTTCAGCTTCGGTAGAATTTGCACTTATTTTTTGTTTGTTCAGCATTAAAATGATTGAGTCACTTTGTGATTTGCTTGAGGAAATGAAAAACAGTTTTCCAATAATTATTTTTATTCAACAATCAACAATTTTATATAACTATTATAAATAGTCTAACTTATCGTATACATTATTATTTACAGAAATTCACTGCGCATTCAAACTAACATACACTGTTCCGCTGATAGCAAATTTATATGAAAACGTATAATATTATTCATAATACTTGTTTAACACTACCTATAATAGAAAGCATTTCGATTAGCTCAACGGCAAGAATTGAAGCGTTCTCCTGATAAATTAGCGGAACGTACGCAAATAAACAACACCTATAGCAACTTAACGCTTTCGTTAACTCACGTTTTCGTAAACATTCATAATCCACGCGTAACCAAGCCTCTATTTACAGCACCGTTTCATATCTTTATTTGATTATATTAATGATTACGGGGTTTCAGTTCTTCGCTGTATTTGATCGTGTTGTAGGTCGTTTCGCTGTAAGCGCCGTGAGAGTCCTTTGGTGGTAAATACCGTGTGCTTTGTCCTCCAAAACTGTACTTTGGCCCAGACGAGTAAGAATTCAATAAACTATGACCTGAAACTGGTCCTTTGTATGAAACGCTTCCAGATCCCAAGCCGCTTCCAGGACTGTGCTTTGATGAAGTAACGTAGTACTGGGGGGTTTGCGATGAAGCGCTGTGGGCATTACTGGAGCTGTAAGCAGATGACGGGAAACTGTGTGGACCGTGGCTCAATTGACCGCTAGCTGAGAATGTTGATGCAATGGAGTCAAATGATCCCGCACCATCAGCAGATTTAGACGGTAAATAGGTTTGCGATATATATTTTGGTGAACCACCGCCGAGTCCAGCGAAGGAACCAAAGCTACCATGTCCGCCAGCTCCTAATGACAACCCACCGGCGTGATAATTACCAAAAGAGGGTGCAGCATACGATCCAGATAAACCATGACCTCCTTCACTCTGAACAGAACCCAGGAATGAGGAAGGTTTAAACGATGATTTTCCCGGAGCAGCATAATTTCCTGCGTACGCCTTTAATGACCCACCGAAAGATTGGCCAGGATTACCTAATGAATAACTCGATAATGACTGACCAGGCTCTCCATACGATATAGACGCTCCATCATTGATGGAGTGGCCACTACTTTGAGAGGCGTAAGTCTGTCCTTGATTGCCTTGAGTATCCGGGGAGAATAGAACTGGTCCAGTGGAACTATAAGAACCTAGTCCCTTAGAGCCTGCAGAGTAAGCTGGTTGAGCTGATTCTCCTAAAGTGTATTGTTGCGAGTTTGGTGAGCTGTAAGCGAGTTGTGGAAAGGCAAGCTCTTGACCTCCATGTACGCCCTGTGCTCCAAATTGATATACTCCTTGACTATTGGGTGATAGTGTTATAGCTCCAGAGTTTAATCCGTGGGAAAGTTGGCTCATTAACTGTGAGAGGTCGTTGGAAACGAGACCGGAATGAGAGGGTTGTAATGTAATTGGGGCCAGTTGAAGCGCACCATGAGCACTCCCTGTTAATCCGTCAGATGGTACTTGGTAGGCAGCCCCAGATATTTGGTTTGCAAAGCTGTAAGATGGTTTGCCACCTCCTATACTATAGCCAGCGCCGATGCTTATAGCAGAGCTGGCATCTTCATGTCCTTGGGAAGGGGTCTGGAAGTTGTACGCCTGGCTAGAATGGCCTTGTGATCCATACCCAATCGAAGCCTCTCTCTTATCTTTAGGATCTTCAACTTTCGTTTTTATAGCCCATGTTGTTGATATACTTAATATAGTTATGAATGCGACCTGCGAACAGAAATATTTGTGTTAAATTAGAGCCAAACATCAAACATTGCTGACATTGTACTTAGTTTCACTTTCGATAATGTTAAGAAGTAAAATGGCGGGAATCCCAAACAGGTTTTCCTACTTCACATAAAAATAAAACCCGCATCAAGATTATAGCTGCTATTATAAATTTAATTTCACTTTTACAACTTTTACTTTGAAATAAATCTATGCAGGTGCAATCGATATGAATGACATGCGCATCCTTTTACGGCCATTTTTTACAAATATCTAAAATGACTACTAACATACTTGTTAATATAAAAAATTTAGTCTATCTAAATTTATAAAAATATTTAAATCTATTGTTGGATCTATCTTATACATCCACATATCTTATCACATATTGATATTCCAAACAGTCCAATTTTAAAGTATCAATCATCACAAAGCTCACACTCACCGTGAATTTCATATTGAATGCTTATTGGAACGCGCAACACGTTATAACTAAACCACTATACTAGTATTATTCTAACACTAACACAAACTAACACGGCTGACTGGCACAGCCGCCGAATTTGTAATGTAGTGTCGCAGGAATTTCGCCGAATTTATAAGAGAGCGAGCGGCTCGCACCCGTTGAGCCCGACGGAGGGTAAAAGTATCGGAGGACCCTTTCACTAAACTGCCTGAAAGAATGGGAGCATCGGGCTTCCGAGCCCAACAATGAGGTAATAGCGGCGGAAGCATTACGTCACATACACGCTTTGATGCATTTATTTGTACGCGACAATCTATGTTAATGTGTTTTAGAAGAAGGGGCTTTAAACCTACTTATCTCACACTTCATTTTCATTATTGTGATAGTAAAAAATACGTCAAGAAGGCCCTAAAACCTTTAAAACTATAAAATATAAGCATACGCAACATCTTTGTATGCCTCATATATTTTAGTCATTCAAAAATTCCAAACATTTGCTAAACGCTTGTAATGACGGATTGTAAGCCAATATCACTTTTCTCTGAACACTCATGTGTGGAATTATCAAGATGCACTTTCATTTAACTATTGACTTCATAAGACGTGTGTTGCACATCAATGAACTTCCAAGTTTTAACTTAACTTTACGGAGATGTTAACGGAAGTTGCGAGATCTTTTTATATTGGCTCGATTTGAAATGCATATTTTCTGTACTCTCGTTGACTTGCACATTAGACATTCTTTCAATTATTTATCAGCCCATCATCATCATTTATTCAAGTGACTAGAAAAAATACCCACAAATTACCTCTACAGTATTTTAATTAAAAATATATGTACAATATATAGTAAAAATTTATATCGGCATGTAAACAACGTAACGTTAAAGTTAAAAGGAATTTTAGCAACTACTACAAATGTTTGAAGTTTTACTCGAAGAAATCGTAAAAAAAAAATATCGTAATTTTAGATTAAGCGAGGGCTATAACTATGAGAGTATTACCTTCTCCACCCATACCTTCCTGCTTTCCATTTAACCTTTGAAATCTCAACACGGATACTACCTTTCATTTTATATTTATACGTATTTTATGATACTATTACATAAAGGGTTGATTATTTTTACCAATATATTAAAAAAATCATAATTCTTCTATTTAAATCAATAAATATTATTAAATACTTTCATACGAAAATTAATGTACATAACATCACATAGTTGAACACTTTCAATCCTGAAATGTTGAAATAATTGTAGTGGTTTATCAAAGAAATGTTTTGACAGATTATACCATGGAAGGTGGCGTGTAAAATATCGAACATTAAGTATTCCATTCCAATTCCGTTGAGGTCATTGTTGAATAAATGAAGTTGATGATATAACACTATTGTTTAGGATCAATTTCCAAATTCGTGCATTCGTTGCAACAGCAATTACAAAGAGTTCGTGGTGCACCTGCCATTTTAAGAATGATAGTTCCGCTATATGTATGTAAATATTATCGTTTTGATGTTGAATAGCCGACCATTTCTTGATATGTTGTCACATAAATTACGGATGGCGCTTTTATGATGATCACGATCACATCTCATATTCATATCGTAGGCACCAAAATACCAGAAATTGATGAGAAATGGGTTAGTTATTTCCGACAAGAGGAAAGCGAAACTTAGTTAATTTTTAAATCGAATCAACCATAGATCAAATTTATCTAAATATATTTGTTAATTTATAAAACTTATTTGTAACTTCTAGTAGAGTATAGTAAATATATCAAACACACGTAAATGAAAAGGTTGTATATGTCACTTTAAAAAATAAGGAGTGTCATATTTTTAAACAAATTTTCATTCAAAACCCGTTAAAAAGAGGTTTTGTACTATGGACTTATGGTAACGCCTGATTCTATTAATTAAATTTACATTCTATTTTTGAATTAAGCCAAATTAAATTAAACAAAATAGCCTCATAAATTTGTTTAAATTAGGAACACTTAGTGTCATGTTACACGTACAGCTTCATAATATTAATGTAATCGTTAATCACGTGCTATGTTTAATTACGAGATACTTGTCAAAATACAAGCTGTTACGACTAAACGAGGCATTTATGATAATCAGTAGTGATATAACAATAAAGTAGTTGTAGTAGTTGAGTTTACGCTCTAGAGAAAAGTAAACCATAAACACCATTTATAATCATAGAGGAACTGGTCTAATTCTTTGTATAATTACTTTTTTCCACATGATGGAAATAGAACATGTTTCGCCTATACATGTAATATATAGTTTAAGTATTTAATTTGTCTATTTGAGGACATCAAAAATTAGTAAACCAGGAAAGCATTGTCGAAGTTTGTATTAATTATTGAAATAATTCATACTTGACAAAATAACGTTTTGCAAAATTCACTTGTAAAGGTTAGTAAATAAGGCGAAATAGAGATGCAAGTATCATCAGTTCAAACTCATAAAATATTTATTGCTAAAAGTGTCCAGAGCCTTAAAAACGTAAATATGGTCTTTTTATCTTTATACGTATTACAGTATTATATTTTTATTATAAAGATACTCAACGTGTTTTTTTATTACATAGTATGTTACGTCATTTTAAACCAGTGCAAACATGAATCAGTGTTGATGATTCGTTCTTATGATATGAAATGTTTTAAATTAATTTCAAGATTTAAAATTAATTTGATTTTCTATACAATATCTCCCATATTAATGCTTGTTTTAACAACAAATTCAGTAATAAATGTAGCAATTACTATACTTAAAACAGGGTTAATGCTCTGACGCTAAATACATCTGAATAGTAAAGCGCGCCCAACGGCAAAGACTACAATTTATCAATTACAGAGAGACAATAAGCTATTTCCTTGTATCTAGAGCGTCCTTCTTCAATTACTTCTTATATAACAAAAGTTATATTGATGATTCACACCGCGTTTTCACTTTTATGGTCTCATTTTACAAATCAAGGCGAATCTTACGCATCCACCATAGCGGATGTTTATATTACTAATGTCTATTGCATATTATTTGTTTATTATAATAAGGTTTTCAAACCACTTCGAATTCAAACGGCTTCAAAATAAATAAGTATTAAAAAAAATCGAACTTTCGTGTTTTGTCATAAACCTGTGATGTAACTTTATTTTGATGTTCTTCTATAAAAATATGCCATTCGCTACCATTACAATCAGAAATCCAACTGTAGCTACAATATTGGTTTATTGTTATTAATTATTTATCAATACGTACAATCGTTTAAACTCTCATATAACATAAAATTTCAAGATTACCTAATAGATGATATTAAATATAAGTATCGCTTTGTTAATTAAAAAAAATGACGTAATATTTTAAAATCTTAGAAATTAAGACATTGTCATGCAAAAACTTAATTATTTCTTACAAACCTACTCGTAAATGGCCGACTTTCTAGTGGTGATAAAATATATTTTTAGATCATAACGTAAAAGTTATATGTTACTATAACTATACTGAAAACCTTGTAGCATGTTTTGTAAACTACGGAAATCTAAACCAATTTTGAAAGATTGATTACAAATACTTTCGACTAAGCTCTTTCTTAATTTTGATATATCCATTGATGTTGAAATGTTTTGTCTTGTCTTTAAAATGAATACCAATTTTTTCTGGATAATGAATTAAAACCTGTGGTTTATTTTTTATATTACAATTGATATTTTATTACGGTTAATCATTCTAAACGTTTAATATTTAGATCAGGCTGAGCCGCATCAATATCCTGACCCATCAGTGTTTAGGTGCCTATCTTTTATGGATGTTTAATTACTTTGTTGTCTTGTAACATCAACTTCCGTCATGGACTCTTTGGATTACGTTATCCGCCATAATCAATACACCTGTTTTGATGAGTCTTAAGCAGTCATTGTAATTACAGAATTTCATCAACTTAATTAATACATCTTACATGTTTAAATAAATACGATGTCAATCAAAATGTAATCATAATTAAAGTGTGCTCCAAGAACGAAAACTATTATTCAATACCATATCCGGTTCTGCAAAAAATGCTCCACTTTGTGAACCTATTCTATTTAAAAGAACCTCTATTCATTAAAATGAAGCAATTTTTATATAATCAAAGTAAGAGGTTAAATAATAAAAATAAGCCATATAGGGAAAAATAATATTTGAACCCTCTGTTGAGTTAAATATAACTGGTTCATTCTTATAAGAATTTCAAACGTACTGAGTTGTAATAAATTTATTGATAAGCCCTTCACTTATATTCAACTTTAAAACTCTCCTAAGCCAAAAACGTTAATTTATTTAAAAGGTTGCATACCTTACAGCATTCATTATTTATATATTTTTTTCTTATGGATTTTCTTGGCTGGTATTTGCCACGTTTACGGGTACGAGCCAAGTACTTAAGATGTGTGTTTGGTAATCTGAATGGAAATGGGAACCCTTGTGTGTGCTGTGGTGCTATTCATCTCAATTTTATGCTGTTATGTAAACTTGTTGGGATTATTCCGGTGGTTGAAAGGACTATTGGGATAATATTTATTTTATACCTCCAATTTTTGTAAAACACACATTATAGCTCATACAAAGCACTCACTCAAGCAACAGTTTGTTACTTTTTGTTCTATTAATATTAATTTATGTTTATACATCATTTATTAACTTTCACTTAAAATAAAATAGTGTCGTTGAAATAAAAACCAGTATCCGCTCCTACTTCCGTGAATGGTAATAATCGTCATCGAAATTCTATTCAACCGATTTTAGCCAATTTTAGTATTAACATTCTTCATTCTTTTAATTATACCTACCGACAGATTTAACTGGATTTTATAGGCAATGTAATGTTTCAGTGCAAGAAAATAAATCTAAAATAAAATTATAGAGGTGGAATTCCTGTACATTGATAAAAATCAGGATTATGTAAGAAGAAGTGTTCCACGGGCTAATCTATGAAACTGTTGCACCGCTCTATCTAAAATATTGGATAGGTGGCGCTGTCGGCTTTTAACATCTAATGAAACAAATTAAAATAGCATTAATTCAGAAGGCACTGTATTAGATATAAATCATCTAAATCTTCGAGGTTATCTTTAATCGGTATAGTATGAATTATGGCTATGATATCTCAAAATACATCTTATGTTCACTTTCTTTAAATGTGAAATCCATGCGAACAAAGTCGCGTACGCAGCGAAATTAGCCCGTTCGTAGTATTGATCTATATAAAAAAAACATATTATGACTATACATGATTAGAATCATGTTGAAGTTTTAATTCGAATATAATATTGCATTTCAGATTGTGGAATAAGTCGTCAATTCTTTAATAATTCTACAATATGTATTATATTATATACTACATATATCAAATGCTGTTTAATAAGGTAGGAATCTTTGTAGCAATTTATAATAATATAACATTAAGTTCTAGTTTGCGTAATATAAAAACATATCAACAATTAATTACAAATCATAATTGCAATTACATAAATATTATGAGTGATTATTCAATAGAAAAGTTCAGTATCCGCTATAAGTATTTATTTAGTTATGGCACACAGTTCCTACAATTAAGTTGCTAGTCTTTAAGTTGTAAATTAGATGAAAATTACTCCCGAATGTCAAGCGTTACAAGTCCTCTCTCAATTACACATGAGTGTGATTGTTTTTATTTATTAGTTTAGGTTAATTTTCACAGCCTTGCTATGGAGCATTATACTTATTTACTTTTTTTATCTTTACACTGTTACATCCATAGACTACCAAGCATTGTTTGTTTAATAGTCTATTGTGCAAAAGGATAGTTTATATTATGTTCCATAGATAATATAAGTCACTACTATTAAAGTCATTACCGTTCCGACTTATCTAACCTAGTGCAATCTTGATATATATTTTGTTCGCTTTGCGTCGAGCACTTTTACTCTCGATTGCTCTTACTATGTCGGACACGTGGGTTCATTTCTGAATGTTGTAACCAACTTTCAATTTAAATGATGTTGGTACAAAAACAATTATATATAAGTTAAGATGTTTCATAACTTATTTATAATTGTTAGTATTGTCCTATTTGATTTGTTGAAATAATATATAAAATTCTCGTGTCACGGGATTCGAACTTGAACTCCTCCGAAACGGCTTGACCGATTCAGATGAAACTTTGTGAGCGTATTGAGTAGGTCTGAGAATCGGCCAACATCTATTTTTCATCCTCCTTAATGTTAAGGGTAGTCCACCCCTAAATTTTTTATTTTATTTTTTAGACAAAATTTTTAGTTTCTATGTTTTTATGATACAACTACAATTTCCGAAAAACAACGTTTGCCGGATCAGATAGTATATATTATTGAATTTTACGTTATATTCGTCTTTCACTTAACAATAGATCTTCATAATAGTACCAACAATAGCTTATTCTCCTCTTATTCGTCTTCTCCTCTTAATCTTCTCCTTTTCTTTTCTTCTTGTCTCCTCTTCATTTCTTCTCTTCATCTTCTTCTCCTCCTTAGTTCCTTTACAGAACTGATGCATTGATCCAAACAACGTTTCGTAACAAATTTGCTGACTGTGCAGTGTTCACCATCACTCACAGATTGCACACAGTTATGGATTCGGATAAGGTTTGGCTGATACAATATATACATTGAAACATTAGATTTTACATTTATATATTTAAGCAAGTAACACTTAAAAAAGGTCAAAGTAAATGGGTATTTTTCATGTAATTGCAGGTGTTGGTGATGGACGCAGGTCAGATGGTGGAATACGACCACCCGCATATCCTCTTATAAAAGCCGAGCGGGTATCTTCGCAGCATGGTGGACCAGACTGGACGATCCATGGCCGAAATACTCGCGAGAGTGGTGCTATAGGTATTCACTTAACTTTCGTGATTAACGAAATCTTTATTATTTATTTAATTAATTATTTAGAATAGAGACTTTAAAATAAGACTGCCGGGATTCGAACGCGGGACCTCAGGGTACTAAGCCGTGAGTCGATTAAAAAATATATAGGAAATGTAAGTTGATTGTTGAAATTGCAAAATGTAGGTAAATTCTATATTACTAAGATTTATGAAGGTCAAACCTATGTCGCTCTTTGGCTTTGAAATGGCGGATTATATGTAGTTTGACGTTTTCAGGCGTACAACAAGACCCGCAAAGTTCGAAAGCCGCCGAATGAATGTTCCTACTTAGTGTTAAATACTTGAATTTACCCAAAAAGGGGGTTTCTCTAAGTGAGATTCATTATTTATTTTATCAGTGTTTTATTTAATGGAGCCTCGAGTTATTTCTAGTGGCATTTTTAGACTCTGTACCTCCGGAAATTTCTATCGAAATATATTTCTTAATTAAAATATAATTATTCTAAATCAAAACTGAACGCGAAGATTTTAGCTCGATTTATCTTAGGATATTTAATTAATGCATGTCCGATTTTATATTTACTTTGAATGCGGTGTCGAAATTTTTATTTGAAACCTTAAATTTGTAAGTTGCTAATACGTTTAGTACTTCATTTTACAGGTGACGGCAAATTAGTGGACTATTATTATTATACCATACGTCATATAAGCTCACTAAGCTTTGCTAGAAATTATTAACTTGTAGCTTATTTAGTATTTAGACAAACATTCCATTGTATTTTATTCCAAGAACTATGCGTAACGAATAGATTTGGTGATTTCTAATTAAATAGTGGAGTTTAAGCAGTATATCTTATAAGTTATTTAAAACAAATAATAGATTATCGATTCTTTAAAATTCCCATTTAATAATTATAAATATATATGTTTGTAGTTTTAAAGCGAATTATGTTTAATTTTAAAGTGAAGTATTTGCGTGAACTAAAGACAACATAACAGTTTCACTTTCAAGACGACATAAGAGAAAGAAAAAGCAAACTTAGATTGAGCACTTTATTCGAATAAAGGGGTGATTTAGGGACCAATGGGGTACTTCGTTATCGGAGTCCTGCGTTCACCAGTATGGGCCAACGTAGCCAGGGGCGACCAGGCGTCCGCCGAAAGCATCGTTGATAACGGTAGGTCCAGCCACCAAAGTCTAGATAATAAAACCGATTAAAAATCTATTTCCACAGATATAGTAATAATATATTTGTGTGCTACATTTTTATAGTTCTGTGGTATTACAAACAGGTTTTAAAAAATCTGAACACTACATATTTAAACAAAATTGCCTTCATATATTTACTCTTTAGTACTAATATTTAAGATCACAGCTTTATTAAACTGAATCACCCACCATTATCATGAATAGTCATGGGACATTTTTATATTTATATGACCTTACATTCTAAATACATTGCCAAATTTATAATCGTATCAATATATAAACATTAACATGTCTTCTATTAATAATAAATTAACTTTTTTTAAAATATTCTTAATTCTTACCCTAGGTCCAGTGGTAATGCCGGGCCAGATGTACTGAGGAGCAGCTGTGGCAAGAGCCAGGCAGCACAGAGCGAAGATAACCTGTCAAAATAAATCAAGTTACATACTTATTATATACACAGGGAGAAAATAACACTTAATAATATGAAACGGTCATATATATATAATATTATAGATAATATTAAAAAGCTGACGACTTTGTTGTTTTGTTGAACGCGATAATCCAAAAACCAATTCGAACTGATTTTTTTTATGGTAAGACTAGGTTATGTTAGATGAAAAGCTTCAAAATATGAAAATAATGTTTTGAAGTAAAAGATATTTTTTCTGCTAATATAAATATAATTTTAAAATAATAAATATACTCAATAATTATATATTTATGAAATAAAGTCTTTTTTTTAATGATTTAAATAGGTCAGAATAATAATACAAAAAAAATGTTGGCTATGATATACGTACGAGGAATTTCATCATATTGCTGGTTGGGGTTTCTCACTAGAACTGCTTGATTGCCTTCTGAGTGCAAACTATACTAATCTCGGAAGACAGACTCATTATATACAGCCCTAGAAGGTCACCTAGGTCCCTAGCATCATAGCTCTTATCTATGTCTAATAGCTTGTCTTTGAAAAGTCGCAGTACAAATATGGTATATTATTTATTAGATCATAAAACAGCTGTGACACGTATATGTAGTCTAATCTAAATGTCTATAGATAAATGGATATTATTTTTAGGTATTATTTTTTTTTTTTTTCAATAATTCCGGACAAAATTCGAAAACGGAATTAAATACAAAATACAAACCCACAGGCCCACATGCAGTGCACATATTTAATTTTAAAGAGTACAACTTCTAATAAAACATCCTTTCACGAGCAGCAACCCATTTTTACCACGGTTGGCGTCAAACAAAAAAAAAAATATTTTCTTAGTATCCTTTTGCTATCTTATATATCTGTCCGATTATTTCAAGTAAAATTCAAAAACTCATAAAAGGCAAATACAATAAAGTAAAAAAGCAACATCGAGACATATCCGTTATAATTATTTATAAAGACGAGGTCAAAATAATGCATATTACAAATATTATTTATAAATGCAAAGTAAAAGCCGCTAATTAAACAAACGTTTGCATTGACATGGATTTCTTTGTATACAATGTGATATTGCATTTTTATTATATTCAAGAAGGGCTGTAAACTATTCAGTTTATAAATCAAATAAGAAAAGAAATATATATTGTTATCAGGCCAAAACTGATTATAATTAAAATTCTTCAAGCAACACTTAAATGATACTGTGTGGAAAATATTCTAAGAGGCATGTTTTACTGTCTGAGGATGAAGCCTCCGGTAGCAAGATTCTGTCCCAGACATAACGAAATATGAAATGTAATACTGTCAAAAATAACTAACAGAATGTGACATATTTTTGACAGATTTAACCAGGGGAAGGATATTGCAATGAATTATATTTTTTATTATTAAAAATAGCTCATCTTGCATCACTAACTAATTATCTTATCAAACATACATCCAGACCTTACCATATATATTGCAAATCGGATTAGAAGAAATTACAAATTTCATAAATTTTTTATCTATCTAAAAATTAATAGATAAGATCATAGTATAACGTGATTGACAGCCCTAGCAGAATATAATATTCATGTAAACTGGATCGAAATGTAGGCGTTCCTTAAGATTAATTAACATAGCTGTCCTATCATTGTTTGCTTTACAATTCATTATTCTTACACATTTATTTCCTTATTTTAATTGTCTCGAGCTCACTCATTTTATTCTAGTAGGCGCGTTAAACTCTTTTATATCAAGCATTCGTTAAATATATCCAGTATCCATAATTAATAATTTAAATTTAAAATATGTAACTGTTTTCATACCATATTGAACTCCAAAAGCATGTGTATTATGTTTGACATTGTACTAACAAGAACTGTTGGACACAGGGTGTCAACTCACCAATACCATATAAGTCTAACTTGACATTACTCCTATTTTAATATTGAAGTCATTCGAATAAATTTTTATTATCTTTTGGTATATGGATCCTAATGCCTGAAATATTTAATAATATAATAGTATTACTATTGATTGACAGAATATAATTACGGAAATGATTCTTCTGTCATGTCATTCTTCTTTGTATTATAAGGGTACTTTGGTTACGTAAATCTTTAACTTATTCTGGCAAGCGAGTTTTTACCTTAACAAATGAGGGGTTTCTCAGTGTCCAGGCGCATATGCTCATCAATGCTGGACTCTTTGGGTTCAATAGCATCAGCTCGGTACACAGCGTTTTCAATCCATACAGCTATACGATCTGATATCGCCACCATGAAACGAGCTAGCCTTCCAGGATCCGTGCGCGCTGGCTTTGGTTCTCCTATTTCAATCAAACTGAAATTACTTAGCTATAGTCTGTGGAGATTTCTTTTCATTTAAGCCCAACATTCTAGAGCATGATAAATAAAAAATATGTATACATTTCGCACGCCGTCAGTTAGGCCCAAAGTTGGCTACTATTTTTAGCTTGTATTTATAGGTGCTTACTCAACTGATAACACATAAATAAGCATATACTTTTTATATATCTAACCAAAACGATTATCACATTGATTGAGTAAACCCGAAAAAAAGATTGAATCCGGGATCGACTGCTCGGCAGTATAACATGGTGACCATTGCACTACCTTGGTGGCTACATATGCTTATGATATCGCATGAGAAGTATTAAAATGTTAACAACAATTGGGAATAAAATATCATTGAAATACACGCAAAAAAGATTTGCTATCCGTCTAGACATACAGTGACCTCGATATGGCATCACTTGTATTTTAGTATGAAAAATAACTTTTTATTGATAGTGTCGGAAATATCAATATTAAAATGTTATTGAAATAAAAGCCCTTAAAAGTTTTTTTTTAATGTTAAGATTCGAAGTGTTTATGATTCTCTCGGGACCTAAAAAAATACTTTTAGCGTGGTTATATTTTTCAAGCCAAAGAAACATCAAGTGATGATCTCTCTTATGAAACTGGAACGTATAATACCCTCATGATAAAAATACATTATACCCAGAATTTCGGCCACACGTTCCAATACAACATCAGCGATGCTCCTTAGTCTATTTGACACCAAAATTTCTTTCTGCCCCTTCGCTATGTAATCGCACAGGCGGTAGGCCACCTGTTTTATATAAGAATGCATATAACCAAACAATGCTATGCATGCAGAATAAAAACAAGTTATAATTGTGATATAATTTTCATATCTCTAAGGTCTACTACACAAGTAATGAATGGCTGTTATTTCATCAGACTGCATCAATTAGGAGGAACAAAAGTCAAATATATTATCTAAGCATTTTTAAGCCTACAAGCTATTCCAGATATAATTTATATATAAACTGTGTTTAAACAATTTTTTTAATTTTAATTAAAATGTTTCCTTAAAACTATCCGTTCGAAAAAGGATTAGGTTACATCAATAGTGTCCAGAAAAATTGTTTTATTTTCCAATAGTACAAAAATTATACGTATACCAATTTGAAACAATATTTCCGTATGTTTCTTATAAAGACGCTGACTTTAAAAAGAATATACCTGTGCACTAAAATTAATAAGCCACTTCTGTCTTTGTCTCAATTCGCGTATTTTGTCTGCTTGCTCCTTTCGACTCACCATACCACCAGGTCCCGACCAGTGTTTCGAAGAACCCCCAATGGCTTGGAAATATTGTTCAGTTTGCCTACATACATAAAAACAAAGAAGCATTTAAGAACTTATCAACAAAGGTATTAAATTTACTTTTGGTTCCTATAGCAGACATTCATGTGAACATTTTAATAAGTATACCTAAATAATTGAAATAAAATAATATCATATTTTATACAATCTCCAAGGGATCACTGAAGGTCAACATCTGAACCAAAAATCATATTCCTTTCCTTTAAAACATTGTTGACGTCAGGATTTTGAATTCAATAAAATCTTTTTAATTCGTACGTATTCTAAAATCTACCTAACATCTAACATCGCGTAAAACGAAAATAAATTGCGGTAACTTTTACTTTTTATTTATACCTAGGTAACTTTTAATGCATATTTCCGGAGTATCTAAACTAAGCAGACTATAACTAATTGGATTCGCAACTATCGCTAGACCAAAACTAATTCGATATTTGTCAATACACCGCCGCATCAATACACCGCAAAATCAGCATTTTTTATTATTTTTAGACTCGTGAGCGGAACTATACAGTAGTTGCTCTACTTCTATTGAAGAAAAGTTTCTCTTACTCTGGACTAAGAAAGTAATCTTCCTCTAAAGCACTTTTGATCTTGTTCCTCCTCTCAGGTGGAAGAATATCACACTTTTCATCCCACAAGCAACGCAAACGCCTGGCGGTTGGACGGGCTAACATTTCTACGCGTTCCATTAAACGTCGATTTCGAGGGGATCTTTTGACTTCATCACCTAAATGCATTCAATTAAATAAATATAAAAACCGTTTGCTCGAGACCTATTGAAAAAAAGATGTTTATAAAAGAATTGGAGATGACATCAAGTACTTATTAAGATGAAATTAAGTTTACCACACCTAGGATATAGGAAGATGGTAGCGAGACCTTCAAAAATTGTAAAAATTGGTCCAAGGCCATCGGAATTAAATCATTTAATATTACCCTTGAAGGCATTGGGTCAGTCTATTGGCAGCGTGCATGAGAACTTACCAGATTCAACATTTTTCATTATTTTGACATTTTGATCAGAGGCAGCCGACAAATCGGATTTAGAGGCATTTTTGGATCCCGAATCAAGTGATTTTCTTCCTCTTGGCATATTGTTAAAAAGGGAAGGAAATTAAGAATAACGAATTACACTTTTAATTTCTATAAACGTACCGAAACCATAATATTAAACTATATTTTGACAGGAACATGACAAGAAAAAAAACCCGTATAAGGTTTTATACTTTTTTTCTTTTTTTTTTTTTTTTTTTTTTTTTTTTATTTTATTTTTTTTCTTTTTTTTGGTTTTCTTTGACATTCCTATTTTTCTCATTTCACACACCCTTTGGATCTCTTTTTAATGTTTACATTCAATTTTTATTTTTTCTTTTATCTTACTCTATTTTCTTCTTTTTTTTTTTGAAGAGGAATGAGGGTGAAAAGGAGTATGTGATAGTTAATGATTTGTGTAGAATGTGTTTTTGATATTCTTATGTTTTCTCTTATTCTCACCCTTTTCTTATTTTTATGTTAATGTTAGGGCATTTCATTTTAATTTTTAATTTTTTTTTTTAGAAATTTTTTTTTTTTTTTTATTTTCTATTATATTTTTAAATTTTAAAATTTATTTATTTTTTATTTATTTTTGTTACTATTTTTAAAATTCTCTTATTTATTTTTTTTTTTTTACTAGAACAAATTATCTAGGCTGTCAGACAAAGTATGATAAGTTTCGTTCGAATGTTTTATTTTTATTAAGCAGTTTAATATTGACAATTTACATCCTGAGGTAACTTGCATTTAAAGTGATTCCTCAAAACAGAGTTAACAACTTCATACTTTATCCAAATATATACCTATTTTAATACAGCAAAAAATGTAATATGCTTTATACTTTCTCAATTTTTATGTCTGAAATTATTAGCTAAGCGGTATACTTGAAGTAAGTTTCTTTCAATCTGATGCGATCTTAAAAAATACCAAAACAAATAAATAATGTATGCATGTTCAACAACTTTATTATTTAACAGTATTAGGTCTAAGACACAACCAAGTCGTGCAGTCTGGCACGCCATCATTAACCTTCCCTTCAGTTGAGGCGTTTTCAGCTTCATATGGGATGTGCCATACACCTGAGTTTTTTTGAGCACACGGTGTGAATAGCAATGGAGGCTGAAAGATTAATGTTGAATCAGTCCGCATCATAGATAATTCTTATTTAATTATACCTATGAAACATATATAGGTTTTTATGTAGTATTTTTTATGAAACGACGTAAAAAATTGCAAGGAATACCTGAATAAATGGCCCTCGTTTATGGCCAAAAACCTTCCATTGATGTTGCCATTGCCAGCGTTGGAAGATCATTCTAAGATTGTCGTGTTGCAAGACGAAACGGTGTCCACGTAGCAAATCGCGGGATACAATGTCTGTATGAGGTCCGCTCATTATCGCAGCGGTTATAAAATATGGATCGTCTTGTGATCTGAAATAATATGATTTCATGAAAAATATAAATGTTATCTGGTAATAAAAATGTTCTTTCGAAGTTTCTCAGTGTGTGAGAGTAGTTACATAAAATTGTTGCATATAATTTATTCTAAGGTCCGTAACATAACACTATTTGTGCGATATAATAATGTATATTGATAATAGAAAAGGCGGTTATTTAAAATTAATAAAAAAAATTAAAGTTTAAATGATAATTTTCAAAGAAAGTAATTGTTGAAAATTGTAAATGAGACTAAAGTATGAAATAAAAAACCGGAAATAATTATTTACGGTTTAGTACATTACGGTTTCAATGTATATGCTTTCTAAAAAAAATTAAAGAGATATTATAATAATTTTAGGCCAAAGCTATACTTACATATCCTCTGTAAAAAAAGTAAGACATCTCTTCATAATATATTCTAACCCGCCTCGATTCCATTTCATCATGTGTTTTCGACCCAACAATAATATTTTCATATTTTTATTAGAAAAGTGATTCACTACAAACTTCAAAACTTGCATGCGATCTTTGATATTTTGGTTGGCTAAATAACATATATTTAAAGCATCCAAGACAATATCATAGGGTGCTGTTTGTTTCAAAAAGCTCTGAAACCTTTCTAGTTCTTTAGGTGATGATTTTAAAAATAAATCTGAGCCCACTATTAGTTTTTCTTTAACATTATTTTGCAGTAATGTAAACTCATCTTGTGATATATCCATACAGTCCAATCTTTCGTGACATGTTGTACATTCTCCACTGCAATAAAAGAATATTGATTATTCTATAGAACAGGTTTTCAATTATAATCTATAGAACTATAATGCACTTAAAAAATATGTGGATACATATAGTAATTTGTCAAAACAGATACTAACATTTTGAAAACATAATAATGAGTAAAACAGGTGAACTAACTTTTTTCTTAATATTGCAGTATATTTAGTTTCCCAATCCAGTCCAGAATATGCATCTTTAATTTTGTCAGCTGTGTACTTTGTAACTGGAACACCACTCTGTTTGATATGTTCACAAATTTCATCCAGATACTTTAGAATAGTTTTTGTATCTTTATATTTCCTAAAAATATATTTAATCCATTCCTCATATGGATAATCCTGGAGTGGCCGTCTATCATTTATACTCATATTTATTATTTTAAAAGCTTCCACCCTTTTATTTATTTTGAACAATGTACCTATTAATGTACTATATGCAGAGTGGGTTGGTTTACCACTTTCCTTTATATCATCTAGAACTCTCAGACATTTCTTCCATTCACATATAGAACATAATGCATGTAATAAATTCTCTGCTGTAGCAGAGTCTAATATTTTATATTTATCATATAAATTTTTATATGAATCTAATATAAAATCTCTTTCTTTATTAGTCAGACAATTTTCTTTAGCATAGTTATGGTAAAGTATCAGAAGTCCATTTGTAGCACCTAAAGAGAGTTCAGTATTATTTGCTTTTAAATAGTCTGCAAATTTCAATGCAGCATCAAATTGACTACTTCTAACCATTACCTTTAACAGCATGGCATCTACATTTTTTTTATTGTAATTTCCACGTTTTTTAAGAATGTTTTCTTTTATATTAGTCCAATCATTTTCCCCATTATTTAAAACAGATCTCAAATATTCAATTTGTTCTGTTGAATTCAGTCGCACAACTGAAGCAAAATCTGTTGACAAACAAAACAAATTAAGTAAATTCAATATGAAATAACAATAGCTTAGTTTGTATAGTTTGGTGTTTAATTAATGTAATTATAATTCATGTATGTATATACATGACATGGGACTTAAACTGTATAATAATTAAATTATTATTAACTACTCAATCTGTTTTATGGAAGTAGTATCAGTCAACTTACACCTTAGGCCCAAATATTTTCGATTTAAAAGCATGTTTCAAAAGGAGTTCTCCAATTTATGTTGTGGTTGTTATAAATGAAACTTAACCTAAAAGGTTTCTACATGGAAGGTTTTGAAATTTTTAATTAATTGCTACCATACTTTTTGGAATAAATATCATATCAGTAATTGATCGTGCAATGATATATATATATGATCTGTTTGCCAAATTTTGTAAATAATAGAACTAGAAACAGTTTTTAATTTTAAACTTTACCACTGTTTGATTATATTAAAAGGCAATTGTCAATTGTCAACAAATGTCAGAGAGTAGCAAGATTGTAAGTTTCAAAATTGTAATTTAAAATACTTTGTACCACAGAACAATAATATACAGAGTATTCAAACTATAACCTACAACACGGATATACCTATGCTAATATAAAGCAAACTAATGACCTGTGTTGCGGTGCGACCCCATTTATTAGTGAACAATATAAAAAGCCTTTAAAAAGATAAAAGCAATTGCAAGGAATGAAGCTCTGGTTTTAATCTCACTTTATGGCATTCTTACTCACAATTAGAAATTTTACACGTTTCGCCCCGACACCGGAGCATACTCATGATGTTGATGCGCCTCTATAGAGGCTTTCTTCCTAAAAAGTGGCAATTAGTGTGTCCAAGAACCGTACCTATGAGTAACATCTTCAATTTGATTTCGATAAATTTCAATTGGACGTCGAGGACGAATGAGAAATTTCTTCCTATTCCTATTACCTCGCTCGACGCCTGGCGTTCCATTCACAACACTGTCTTTAAAGCACTTTCTGCCGCGCAATACTTGTTTGTTACTTAGTTACCGTCAGACGTATTTCCGAGCCGATACGACCTTTAAAAGAAGAGCGTCTCTATCCTATCCCTTAAACAAGCTGGGGGCGCACTTAGCAACGGGGTTGCTAAGTACGCCCCCGACACCCCCCGAAAGCCTTTGCGCCACCTTAGGGTGTGCGCGGAAGAAAGCGACAAGCCTTAAACAATACCGGCCGGCAATACACTTGTGTACAATAAATTACTATTACCTACCATTTATAACTGTAAACTCTAATTTCAATCATCCCCTTATAAGTTAAAGTTATATAAGGGGTGATTGAAAAACTATTTAGTTTACGATTTCACCATGTGAAAAATTTGTTATTTTTGATAAACGAATAAAATAAATAAATATCTAGAAAGCTGCCAAATTTAGCAGCCTAAAATTTATGAAAATTTACTTTTTAAATGATTTTTGTCTGCTTCTACTTCAGACACAAAAAAAAATCGAAATTGAGAAATGCACAGAACACTCTAGAGAAGCGCTAAGACAATTTACACCATAACCGTAGTGTTACTGGTTAAAATTAGCACAGAAGATGAGTTAATTGTTACACTCAATACTCAATAGAGTGTATAAAGCTGTTTTTATTTTGCCTAGTAAACAATTTATCATGACTACTATTAGGCCTTTTACTTGCGAAGACATGCTTAAATTTAATAATGTGTTAGTTTAAACTTCGTAATATTTAATTGACAAAATTTTATTTAAAAATGTAAATTTAAAAAATCTTAATATTTTTCAGTAACTTAGATCCTCTGACTGAAACATATGGCTTATCCTTTTACACTCAGTATTTGGCTCACTGGCCTGAATATTTTCAAGTAGCAGAGTCTCCAAGTGGAGAAATTATGGGATACAGTAAGACGTTTTTCTTATTTTACGAATGCATAGGACATACATATTTTATTATAAATAAAGATGTTTTTCTTGCACATATCTCCTTTTTTGTATATTTTTTAGTATGTATATGTTTCTTATTTCAGTAATGGGAAAAGCTGAGGGGCTTGGTGAAAATTGGCATGGTCATGTTACTGCATTAACTGTTAGCCCTGATTATAGAAGATTGGGTATAGCAGCTACATTAATGTCTATTGTTGAGGATGTTTCAGAAAAGTGAGTTGAGATTTTTTGTTTTAGAGACTGGTTATGTTATCCTGGAAATATAATTGCCCAGTAGTAAAGGGACTTCTTTATGGTAACAAAAAATCACATTTGTTATAACTTAAGATATTTACTTTCAGAAAAAAAGCATACTTCGTGGATCTATTTGTTAGAGTTAGTAATAAAGTGGCTATCAATATGTACAAAAATTTGGGTTATATTGTGTACAGGACTGTATTGGAATACTATTCTGGAGATCCTGATGAAGATGCCTATGGTAATCATAAAAATCTATTCCTATTTATATTATTGTTTATACAAATAATGCAAGAAAATGTGAAAATATGATATCCATTCTTTACTGCAGATTTCACTTCAATTTAAACAAAGCCACTAATGTAGCTTTTTCTATAATACAATTGTAAATACCAGTCTTTAGTTTTAGAAAATTAAACAAAAGCAGAATTATATAATGCAATTTTTTTACAGATATGCGGAAAGCTTGTTCTAGAGATGTGCACAAAAAGTCAGTTATACCTTTATCACATCCAGTAAGGCCAGAAGAAGTGGATTAAATAAAATAATGGGCATACTTTTGTGTTTTACTAAAAATATATGATTGCAAAATAGAGGCATAAAATAATTAATTGAATCCGGCCCTTCCTTGCGGAAGCCCCCTTCCCCAAACCCCCCCCCCCCCCTTTGTGGCGCCCCCCCCCCCCCCCCCCCCCCCCCCCCCCCCCCCCCCCCCCCCCCCCCCCCCCCCCCCCCCCCCCCCCCCCCCCCCCCCGCCCCGTGGGGGCGCCCCCCCCCCCCCCCCCGGGGGGGGGGGGGGGGGGGGGGGGGGGGTTTTTTTTTTTTTTTTTTTTTTTTTTTTTTTTTTTTTTTTTTTTTTTTTAAATAGAGGCATAAAGCAAATGCTAGATTTTTTTTTGATATTAAACTTATATAAGTTTATAATACATATGTATTATATGTCTAATAATGTTTCAGGTAAGAAAGGTCAGCAATTAAACACCTGCAAATACTTAAATTATAATTTACTTATTGATTTCTTATTCTGAATCACCTGAGTGGGAATTATTATTTGAAGTGTCAATAGAATCTCCTTTATCTTTATATGAAATTTGCGGATCACATTCTTCACTTGGGCTATGAAATTCTTCATTTGGATCCTTCTCTGAATTAGAAGTTTCAGTTATTTCTTGTTGTTTGCGCCACATTTTAGCAGCAGCAAGCAATTTGAGATTAGGTTTAACCATCTCATCCTCTGGGAAAATATAATCAAACACTTCCTCCCATCCCTCCTCAACGCCACTTTCACTAACAATTTTTTGTCTCTTCTTAACTCTTCTAGGCATTTTCGCCATTACTTTTTCAAGTTTACTGTCATCACCAATTTCTATTTCAAAGTCTTTCCAAGCTTCTAATAAGAGGACTCTGGCTTCTTTTTCCCCAGCATTCCTTAGACTATCATTAGCACGTTCATAAACACGTCGAGCTAGTTCTACATTTATGTTATCTGGATTTTCAGCATTGAGTTCAAATTTTGCATAGGATAACCAAACCTTGACATGTACTGTTCTTTCTAAAAGTCTTTCATAAAGTTGTCTAGCTCTTTCTGTCTCACCCTGAGATACTTCAAAGTCAATGTAACTTTTCCATAACAATTCAGGCATGTCCAGACGTGGTTGCCCAACAGCTATTTCATAAATAGCTCTTGCTCTATCAATATCTCCTAATAATGTTTCAAGTTCTGCAAACTTAATCCAAGTTATGCAATTTTCTGGTCCATACTCCAAAAACTTTTGGTACAAAATTCTACATCTATCAAATTCCCTAAGCTGGATCTCCAAATCAATGTAACCTCTGTACAGTTTGTCTCTAGGACAGATGCCTAAAGCCATGCCCAAAGCTTTTCTTGCTTGTTTCAAATCTTTGCATCTAACTTCCAATTGGGCATACATTAGCCATATTTTTGAGAACGTAAATATTTTATGGGGAATTAATTCAAGACAAGTTTTGTATACCTGCCTTGCTCTGTCTATATCTTCAGCTTCTAACTCTTCATATAAAGCATAATTAATCCATAAGTAAATGTAGCGCCTCCAAAATTGTTTGTCTTTTGTTGGTGGTACATTTGCAATGGCTCTTTCATATGTATCTCTTATGACATCTAAATTACCCTCATTTTCAACCAGCCTGATATAATCAAACCATGCATCATAATTAGTAGGATTCTCGATTACTTCTTGTTCATACATATATTTTCTCTTATTAACTATAACATCTTCAATGCCAGATCTATCCCCATACTTCTTTTCATGTATAGTATAAGCTTTATAGAGTTCTTTATTTCTATCTTTAGGAATATGGTCTAAAGCATATTTGTATATTACTCTAGCTCTGTCATGTTCTTTTTGATTTTCTTCATACTTTGCAAATGCAATAAACAATCTTTCATCTAAATCTTCATCTCCAAAAAATTCTACAGCTCTTTCAAAGACTTTTCTAGCACTATTAATAAAACCATGGTTCTCTTCAAATCTTGCATATTTAATCCAATTCTTAACATCAGGATGAACCATAACAAACCTCTCATAGATTTGTCTCGCTCTATCTAGTTCTTTATATCTTAGTTCAAAATTTATGTATGTTTGCCAAGCTTGTTCATCTGGTTGCCATTCCATCCATCGCTCAAAAACCTTAAAGAGTAAATTGATTCACATTAAAAGAATTTCTGAAAGTTTTTTTTTAAAATGTACAGAATTATATGTCCTTTGTAATATGTGTTATAATCAGGTGAGGAATAGAAATATACTTACTTGTCTTGCGCCAGCTACATTCTCCAGCATTTCTTCCATATATGTATACTTATACCAGAACTGTGACACTCTTGGTAAAATAGTTACTGCTCTATCCCATAAATTTCTAGCATGATTCACTTGTCGATTACGCATCTCCATTTCAGCATATTTCAACCTAAATCAAAAGAAAGTTCTATTTGGAAATTATCTTCTGATTTGCACAAACTAAATGTTTGACTGGATTAGAGATATTGACAAATCAAGAATATTGAAATTAAACAAACAACACTAGCATGTTTTTCAAACTTTCATTCTAGATAATAAAAAAGATTGTTTTGCAATAGCTATACATTTGGAAGAATTAAGCTTTAGTTTTTTGATGTTTAGAAGAATCAACACCTTTTAAGAACAAATAAACCACCTATCAATACTGGCATATGCTTACCATAAGGTAACATTTCTGTGATCCACATCCAAAGCTCTTTCATAAATAGACCGGGCTCTCTGAACTTGTTTCTGTGATTCTTCCCATTGTGCATATTTCAACCAATTACCTATAACCTGATTAATAAAAAAGAAATAAAGTACAGGAATAGAAACAACGGTTCTATTATAAAAGTTGAGATTTTTACCAATCTGTTTTTTCGAATATTATCTTCAAAAGCTTTTCTCTTTCTATGCTGATAGTCGCGAAGCTCTTCTGGATCCGATATTTTTTGTTTTGGTGGTGGTGGTAATATCTCTAAATCTCTCTCTTTAGCCTCCCGGAGTAATTGCTCAGCAGTTATTTGAATTTCCGCTGGTGCTTTGTTTTTAACCTATAAAAGGTGAATTTGTTAAGAATACAGTGTACACAAAACCAAACAAATTAGTAATTGCAAAAACTACCTTTGCCACTTTTGGCATTTTTGCAGGTTTTCCTTCCATCGTGTAAAAAAGTTATAGACAAACTTCCAATTACAACATATAATTTAAAAAAAGATACAAATTATCCAATTAATATAACAGCCAACAAGCTGAACAAAATTTAAGATTGATAATTTCCTCAGGGATTTTACTTCATTCAATAGCCACAGTAACCATAGCTACTCTAATAGCTAACTAACACAGATTAAGTTCGTATCCAGGTAATTACTTGAAACATAGTTTTGCACAGATTAAGTTCAACTTAGTTATTTAAACCTCAAAGACGAATATAAAAAGGGGATGTAAAATAGATCATGTTGTTCGATGTAGAAATTTTGATCCTCTGCTCCGACTAGAAAATAAAATCATTATAATTGACATTTAATTATTTGATTATACACATTTATTGTATAATATATGTATATATATATATATATTTTTTTTGTTTTTTTTTTTTTTTTACCGAGTGTTGTGGCGTTCCTTGGGGGAGGCCTTTTTCCCGGGGGGGAAGAAAGGGGGGTTGTGGTGGGGGGGGGGACACATTTATTTATTACATATTGATTATATTTTAATATAGTAATGAAAAAGTCTAAGCTAAATTAATTTACATTAAGTAGTATATATAATTACAATAATTAATTTACTTGTGACTTCTTTCATAGGTCGGCTTTTGTGAGCCCTACTTTAAATATCCTTAATTCTTACTTTCCTTTTATTTTTTTTATATTTTCCGAGGAATAAATAGGCAGTTTATATTCGCCATTTCAGTGTACATTAAAATTCTATAATTGTTTAGTAATAAATTCTATAATTATAATTGACATTGTATACATACCAATGTGTTGAGAGGTTAACAAAAATTGTATTAATTTAGACATTTTATTTGTTCTTTTGTGGTTACTCTTGTTTGTTCCTTTTTCTAGCCCATATTTAAATTTGAATATAAACATGATGAGTGGTACCTACCATTACCTACCTTTTTAAAATAAAATAATATTCTAATTTATTTATTGGATCAGTTTGAAGTCAGTTTAGAATATTTGTTTTATATAAACCCGATATTATAGGTAGTTAGTTAGTATCTTATATTATAACCATGCATCTTTATTTCCAACTTTAACCAATTCCACTATAAAGCATTTATATCGATGTTACTTACTATCCTAATAAAAAAATAAAATTCTATACACCACTATATGTCTGCCGTCTACTAGACTGGTGTCAAGTAGTAAAATATAGCTGCATTATTGCTTAACACTACATAGTTAAAACTTGAACCTGAAACTAAAACAAAAGGTTTTGGGTTAAATGTAGTTCGTTTTTATACACAATTTAGATAAGTTCGCGTTCGCGTAATGTCTTTTATACAATATTATTTTTATGAAACATTCTTAACGATAAGTGCTGTACTTGATAGTCTGTATTCCAATATTCTAATCGTTGAGTATTCTATTTTACAATGCTGCGTCTCTTTCACACTCAGCAAGTCTACGCCTTACACATGTTGAAATAGTATATAGTTTATTTAACTTCTTATGAGTTCAAATTTAACGTAATCTATGGGCATCCATCATGCAGTTTACCAACACGAGTCACGACAATGGCCGAATTGTCCGAATAAGATATTTTTTATTGGCTCATAGCTCAAACCTGCCATGTCTTTGGTTTTAAAAATGGCGTATACAAGCTTTTTGTTTGCCGGTTTATGCTGTTGAGTGAATAGTTTTCAGTATTCTGGGTGTGTGTGTTCGACAATTTAACATCGTAATATGAAAAAACAGTACATGTGTAGATACAATATTCTGCACCATGGATTCGTGGACATATTTTCATAGCGTTATGGTGAATTAGAATGGTGCCTGTGGTTTGTCAAGCTCTCACGTCGTCAGGTTACCCGTATGTAACGTAAATACCATTCTACGGGAGTTTAATATTTCAGATATGTTAGCATCGAAAAATACTAGATAATGGAGAGTTCTGAAGACGATGCGGGCACCGCAACAATCGCTTCCCGCCGCGAATCGGCGCGGGAAAAGAATATCGGACGCCTCGAAGAGGTCGATGCAACTAGTAGTATTCAACAAGATACATCTGAACACAGGACATCGTGTCAAACCCCCGCAATGTCTGAGGATAATTTCGATGGGGACAGCGTTCCGTCGCCGTCGACACACGATGTCAACACTAGCACTGAGGCGATATTGGATATGATAGATGAGATCGTTGATGGGCCTGGTGCTCCCAAACGCTTACCTTTATTATTAGATACGGATGCTGAGACCGTGCCGAACAGTTGTGAACAGCAAAATACGCAAGTTTTGAAATCCGTCTCTCAAAAACCTGATTCAGGTTTTGGTCTCGGTTCTAATAGTAATATTCGTAATTCAGAGATTGAAAATGTAGAAAGTGATACTAAGTGTACACCAAAAACTCTAAATGAAGACATTTGCATGCAAACTGACCCTTGTGACAATGTTAAAACATCCCAGAATGACGATGTAAACATAAACATTAAACATCAAAATGTAGAGATTAGGGCAAATTCTAAACATGTCTCTAGTGAAAATAATGAGAGCTTGCCTGATGGTAAATCTCTTGTAAGTGTAGTTACTGAGACTGATGCATGTGAAAAATCTAATACTGAACTAGTATCCTGTGTGTCGTCTGACTTTGGTCCAAGTTCATATACAGAGAATGATACAAAAAGCATGTGTGCAACTGAACAATCAGACACCACCTTATTTTGCGAACATATGAAAAGCCCAAATGTCAGAGTATAGAGAGACCTATAGAGTCACCTAGAAGTCTAGAAAATCATATTAATATTGATCAACCAAAGCCAATTGCATCAGGTAATAATGTGGAAAGTAGTAATAGTCAACTTTTAGATAGTGCAAGACACTATTTAGATAAAGAACAAGCCAATGTTCTCTCCAATTTATGTAGTATATCTGGAGATCATAAACAGGAGTCAAATTCTGTATATATACTAAATCAAATCACAAGCCCAAATTTATTATTGGAATCAACTCAAACAGTAGAGAGTTCTTCTAATCTTGAAACCAGTACTGACAATAAATTAAATGTTGTCCCATTAAAAGAATTTATGGATTATGAGACAAATGACAAGCCGAAAAGCCCTCAAATAGAAAGCAGTGGAAATGAAAGTGGCAAAAATAATAATGCTACAGTTTTCGAGCACAGTGCGTGTAGTATGGAAATAGAGCCCACCACTGCTTCAAATATTACTTGTAACAGATCTTGTGAAAACAGTTCTAACAATGAGTGTGTACCACCAACTCAATCTAAGCCCACAGAGAATACAGAAATATTGCTGAATGTTGGAAATATTACTCAGTCTATAGAAACAGATGGTGTTGTAATTGTTGTGAATCCAGTAATATCTAAACCCAGCCTTTCACTAGTGCTAGAAGATACTATAAAAACAGTTGTAAGCGATGACCAGCAAGCATCTAGTTCAGAAAAGTTGTTGTTAAATAGCCCATTAAAAAGTATTCCCTCAAGCAGTTTAAATAAGACTGAAGAGAGTATGCCAATTGAAGTAAGTGATAGGCTTAAGTGTACAACAAGTGAAAAAAGAGACAAAGTTGTTGTTGAAAGTGCTGAGTCCACATCTAGTGAGAGCAGTGTAAGTGAAGTGAAATCCTCTAGTTTAGAATTGATGACGAGAACTCCATTAAGGAGAAGGTTAGTGCGACCTGCACTTACACGGCCTGACTCAACTGTATCTTCCACAGTTGATTCAAGTGTTTCTCCTCTTACATCTGAACATTCTAGTGAGTGCATTAAAGATGTTTCTAGTTCTTCAGATGCTGTAACAACTGTACAGGATATTGAAAAGACAGAAGAAATGAGTAGTGTTAGTGAAATAAGTATTTGCAAGGCAGAAACTTCGACAAGTTCCCCTAAAAAAATTAGGCTTATTCGACGAAAAATTGATCCAGAAATAATAAGTACCCCATTTGATATACAGGGTTCAATGAGAGAAAGTGAAGAATGTGAATCCACATCATCATGTGATGAGAAGTCAAATATAACAAGTGAACAAGTTTGTGTTTCATCACAAATTAAAAGCACCATGGACAGTAAAACTTCTGGGGATAACACCGACAGTAATAGCTTTGATACAAGTGATAGTCCAAAACCTTCAAGTTCATTAAATAACCCTGAAGTAACTCTAGAGGAAGTCAATAAAGAATATGAAAGGGTTCCTTCTTTGAAGCTACATTTACCTAATGAAAATAAATTAGTGGAAAATTTGCAATCTCATGAACACTCCTTGGGTGAACAATCTAGTTATAAAATTGAGAAAAAAGAAGAAAATGTAGATGAAACTGAAAGAACTGTACCAAAGTTAACAATTAAAGTTAATAATATTCCAACTGACAAACCAGACTTAAAATCTCCAATACCTAAACTAACCATTAAGCCTCTAAAAGTACCAATTATTGAAGAAGGTGACAGAAAACCTGAGGAGAAACTATTAAAACCTAGTATAACAAAATTGAATATAAAACCAATACTCAAGCCACCTGAAAAAATAAATGAAATTCATAGAAAATCTAGTAGTAGTGAAATATCAGAGTCTGAATACTCTGAGAATGATGACAGTACTAGCACTTCAGATCCAGCGTCAGCCTCTGAACAAGGGCCATTAGATGTTGTTCCAAAAGTTACTATTAAATTAGGTAAGCCAGGTACAGATTCTGAAGGTAAATTTTATACAGAGCCTAACATTCCGAAACTGACAATTAAAGGTATTCAAAGTAGTAATGATGAAGGAAGGGAATCACCATCAAAATTAAAACTTGTTATCTGTCAATCTGAAGAAAAACAGATGGAAAAAGTACCAAAATTGACTATTAAATCAGTGAGTATACCAGAAAGTCAACCTCTAAGCCCGAAATTAACTATTAAGCCATTAAAGCCACCAGAGGGTATAAGTATTACTTCAGAAGAGAATCCTCCCATCCCCAAACTCATTATTTCAACAGATTCATGCAATTCTGATCAGAAAGATCTGAACCATATGCATAAAGTCACAATTAAGTCTATTACTAAGCCTGACACTGAACCTTTTTGCAGAACACCCAAAAAAGGAATATCAGAAAATTTAGAAAATATACCTGTAATAACAAAATTAAACATTAAACCCATTATAAAGCCAGATAATAATTTAGAAATATTTAATAAAATAGAAGAAAAAGTTCCTGTAGTTTCAAAAATAAATATTAAACCTATAATAAAACCAAATGATATTGATTTTTGTAAAGAAGATAATATTCCTAAGATAACAAAATTAAATATTAAGCCAATTAAAACTCCTGATGGCAACTCATCTAGAGATACTGATTGTGAACAAGTTAACACAGACGAGACTAAAGCCATAGTTACAAAGTTGAATATCAAACCAATTTTAAAACCTGAAGATGAAGATATTTCTAAAGAATCTGAGAATCATTCATCTGGAAACTCTAGTGATGACAATAATGATAATATCCCAGTTGTTACAAAAATTAATATTAAACCTATATGCAAACCAATTGAAATTGAAGAAACAGAACCATGTAACACTTCAAAAGATGAAAAAACAACTGGGGTTGTTCCAAAACTTATTATAAAACCTCTAGTTAAACCTGAACAATCAGGGTCTCAATCACCTAAAAAGGAGCGTACCAGCAGTCCAGATTTAAGAAACCAGAATATCCCAGTGGTGACAAAATTGAATATAAAACCTATAGTAAAACCAGATGAAACTCCATTAAAGATCGAGGACTGTGATGATACTAGTGTGAAAAATCCTCCCCTATTAATGAAAATCAATCGTAAAACTAGGTCAGATTCTGGTAGTGACACTCAGTACCATATTGATAAAGGTAGAGAACAGTACAACAGTATGCATCATAATATTGTGTCCAAATTAAATGTTAAAACTAATTCAATGGAGACAGAATCTGTTTATAATGTACATGAAACTCTAGAACAAAGGAACTATGCTCATAATGACCACAAACATGAGAGTCAAAACTTGATATCAGTAGGCACTTTAGATGAAATGTCACCCTCTCATGTTAGGCAAGTCCACCAGGAAGATTTGAAAATGAATCATAAAGGTGACATAGAAAGTAAATTAGAAGAAAACCCCCATAGATTACAGTCTACAAATTTAACTAAAGAACTAAATGAGGTATCCAGATTCGATATAAAAGGTTTACAAGAAAAAACTGATGTTATTTTTAATTATCAAATAAGCAACATACAAAAACCTGTGATTGAAGATGATAAACAATTGAGTCAAAGACAGAAAACACAACCTAGTGACACAAACTGTACTCTCCTTAAGAAATTATTAGAAAATCGCAAGCATGATACTAGTAGCTTGAATAATGATAACAACCCTAATACTTCAAACTGTATATCGCCTATTCAGACAGCAGATACCCATTCAAATGATGTGTGTAACATACGAGAAATTAGTGATTTATGCAAACCAAATGTGTCCTCGCCTCCCAAATTAAAGATACGGTCAATGCAAGATTTGTGTAAAGAGGTAAATGAAAGTGTTACAAAACCCCTAGAAATTACTATATCTGATAAAATAAACCAGTGTTCTGACCAAGATTCACCAAGAATAATATTAAAGATAAATAAGACTGATCATGGTGCTTCTGCAAAAATTATCACAGATGAAGTTATAAATAAAAATGAAAATAAAAGTGTTAGTTCAACCGAGAGTATGATGATCAACAGAAGAAGACCTATTTTACTTGGAAGAAAGAAGCAAGAATCAGAATCTGCTAATATCTCTGAGGGCAAAAGGTTAAGGAGCTCCAGAATTGTACAGAGTCCAGAAAAATCACCCTTCCCCAAAAAGAATACTGGGAAGAGGCCTTCAAACACTGAGTCTTCTACAAGCCCACCATCACCTAAAGAAGCTGAGCTTTCTGTTCTCGACTCAAAAAGACTGAAATTGGGACAACTGTTGTCCAGTAAAACCTTGACAATCACTCCTGTTGTTGTATCTAAAACAGGTCAGATTTCACCAACAGATGCACTAGAGATTAAACAAACAAAAGTAAATCATTCCCTTCTAAATAATGAAAATTGTTCTAAAAATGGTAGTTCAAAATTACACAATATTCTATCAAACTTACAAGCAAAACAACAGATCAAAGTTATGCCACTAAACGATGTACATTCAGACAGAAAGCACAGTGAGAGTCCTGAGTTAAAATCTGGTGGGACCTCTCTGGATAGTAACCCTAATAATATTCAAGTGGAAATTGAACCTGTCAATCAGAACTGTGACGATATCAGAGAAACTATATTTCAAGAAAGCACTGAATCGCGAGATTATAATATAACACCCGATCCACTATCTCAGGATCCCCTAGAAGTTGTTACTTTGAAAGGATCTCCAGACAGATCTGCAGAGGATGTTGAAAAGGTCCAAACAGTCGTAGAAATAACACCCCAACCTAAGAAACGTGGCCGTCCAAGAAAATTACCTGTCTCCGAAGGAGCAAAACCTTTAGTTTTACCAACACCAGCACTTGAAGAGAGACCCCAAAGATCATTACGTCTGTCAAGGTAATACTTGTAAATTTTTTATCTCCTTATAAACGTTACTATATTGCATTCATATTCAATTATTGCTCATATTATTGAGAAATTTATTTAAATATTAGTAACCTTGTTGAAATTTACATCTATGAAAAAGACAGACATAGACATATTGCTTTTATATTTATGTGCCTTTTAAGAGTTTTAAAGTTTGGATGTTTGTGTTTTGTTGATATTCATTGAAAATCAAGTATGGCAACTTTTTAAGCACTATATTGGCTTATACATATTGCTATATATAAGCGTATTTAAATCACTAACCATGATTTCAGGGATCGACCAGTGGTCATTGTGAAACCGAGAGGCCGAGGCCGTGGCAGAGGTCGACGGATGGATCCCGATCAGACGCCGCACCAAGAGCCGGATGTGGTGGAGACCGCCAATAAATTCTTTGAGGAGAAAACTGAGGACATAGACCCCACCAGTTCACGGATAAAGCTTCCGCGGATGACGGAAGCTTTAGACAAAATGCCTTCGTCATGTGGCACCCCACTGACGAGTAGACGAAGAACTTCCTCTTCGTCCACTAGCGATATGCCATTCTACAATACGGATACCCCAGAATTGAAGGTGGTATTGGAGACGTCTCTGCCGCGCATGGAGGATCCGTTCGCAAAGTCTCCAGAGATGTTGGGGCGTGGTGGCCGCGGCGGGCGTGGCAGTCGAGGGCGGGGCCGGGCGTCTCCAAGGACCCCGCGGGCCAGGGGCAGGGGCCGAGGGGGAGGAAGAGGCGCCATGTATATGAAGGTTGATATACTTTTTACTATTTACCTGGATTTAAGTGCACAGTTTTTTTACAATAACAAAAAGGGCTACATTGCTTATGTATGACAAATTTTGATGATCCAAACTATTGCATGGAGTTAAAAGTTATAGAATAATTTTATAATACCATGTTGATAAAGTATTTTGATTGAAATTGAGAAATATTATAATTTTAACTGAAAATACTAGAAGATTGACTCCTAATCCATAATTCTTATTGGACGTCCTCCGTGGCATAGTGGCAACAAATTGTGGAGGGTAGATGATGTGGTGTAATAGATTATCAACGAAATTAAAGACAACATGTCTGATCTTTAAAGTCAAGTAAAAGTCTTAACTCACACACACACGCACGCATATATAAAGAAATTTAAATGAAAAATTATTTCCTAGGAAACAATGGGTATATATGGACGAGTCTGTGGTCCGGCTACAACCACTGTGCAACTCTTTGAAGAAGAAACCTGTATGATGGATGATAACGCTACCCCTTCCAAGTGAGTTAATCGACTAGAATATATTAAAAACAAATAGATATGTATTTCTTATCACGTCCATTTAAGATCCATGCATTTGATAATCATACATAATATGATTAAGGCTCTTAGGAGGTATTTTAAAAATCATCTCAATCATCCTTTTGAGAGATTTATTAAAACTAAAATAAAAGCCTGTGTGATCTATGTTGACCCTGTATATTCAAAATTTTCCAGATAATCGGATCGAGCAGTGATTAATGTATTCTTAAATTATTTAATTTTTAACTGTTTTAATCTCTACCAACAATTTGACTGAGCAAGTTTGTTAAATTTTTTTATATACTATAAAATTTTGGTATATTATGCTATTATCTCATTTTGTATTTATATTTTAATTGAAAGTTTATTTTATGTTTACATAGAGCATTGTTGAAAATAATATTATGTACAGTAATAAATTCAAAATTTTCTAATTTTCAGACCCTCACATTTACTTGACGAAGACTCTCAGAGCTCAGTTAAAAGCTCAACAAATGAAAGTAGCAAAGCAAAGAAGTCGAAGTTTGCAGATCTATTTGACAGGTATTTTAATTCTTATGCCTTGTTGTTGACCCGATTTCGCCGCTAGCTCTGTATCCTAATCATGAATATACTCCAATATAAAAGAAAAAAAAAAACACTATCTTTCCATGTATTATTTGGATATGGTTTCTTTTGCAGCAATAAAATCTGGTCAGCTTCAGATGTCAAAGAGTACACCTGGCCACCACCTGAAAACACTGATGCGCGAGAGCACCAGGTAAGATTAAAATTCTGGCAAACAATTTGTAATTTTTTATAGGATGGTAATCTATAAGTTTACTTAATAGTAAAAAGAGTATATAAATTATGTTTATCTGATATACGTTCAAATTATAAATTTGGTTATAATAACAGTATTTTGTACATTAATTTTTATAAAAAGTTTGTGGGTGATTTTCTATATAGTAAAAATATAGATTTAAGAAATCTTGAAAGATTTTAAATATAATGTCTTACTTAACTTTATTTAAACCTTAATGTTTATAGGTAATGATGATACAAGAGCAAGTAGCAATGTTCCTTGGCGTGAAGAGTTTCAAGCGACGCTATCCGGAGTTAAAACGACGCGCCATTTCTGCACAAGAACGGGATTATGTGCTCAGCAAAGGGATTGTTACTGAGGCCCTTTGTGATTTAGGTAAGTAAAATCATTTGATACACATTCCTCATGCATGTATAACTGAATGCCAAGGGGCATTTTTTGGTGCATATGTAAGTATGTTTGAATGTTTTTTTTTCGTTTCTCAGGAATTACGGCGGTAGACGCAAGCGAAGTTCTCGACATAATGCTGTCAGACTACCCTCATAAATACGAGGAATACAGATCGTACCAGCGAGAAAAGCAGCTCTCTGACCCTACGCCAGAGCCAGCGGCTAAAGAATTCAAAGAGGTCAAAATGGACCCCAAGACCAGTGATAAACCTGAACCACCAAAAGTTGACCCTGAGAAAACTAGACTGGTAAGATATGATACAACTTACACGCTTACTGTAATAATATTGGCATAAATAGTGTTTACGTAGCGCTTCTTCAAATACTGAACAGTCAAATAAATGTTTCAGATAATGGCCGCAGCCGCCATAGCGTCGGCAAGCGAATGGAACACTCGCATGAACGCGTTACGGCGGCCGGCCTGCGTTGACCTGCAGAGCCTCACCATACAACGGCGAAGGGCCCCGTTGCCCTCGAACCCGCAGATACGGGTCGCGCCGCCTCATGGCTTCTACCCTCACGCGCTGTTGCCCGGACAGTACCAGCATACCTACAGGGCTTACACGTCAGAGCAACTGCGGTGAGTATTCGTAGTGCTTATAGCATTTACATAACAACTGATTTATGATGCAGTTTGGTTAAACCATTCTTAAAGTTGATTTTTAAAAATTATTGGTTTTTTGAGAGCAATTGGATCAATGGATTATGAACTACCGTCATTCATAAATAAAATTGATTTAACTAAATTATGTACAAACTTATTAGTCCTGTGTAGAATATGTTGTCGATATAAATTTTATATATGCATTGAATAAAATCACATAAAATGCTTTTGTGTTGAATCATCCGTTAATACTTGGCAAACTCGAACAGCTACTTCCCCCTGAACACGGTGGTGGCGGCCCCTCCCGCGCCCCCCTCCCCGCAGCTGTCCAGCTCCGAGTCGGAGGCCGACTGGTCTCACGCCTCTTCCTCCGACAGCGAAGACACACACAGGCTGCACAAGGTGAGATCTCGGCTTATGGTCTACTGATTGAGCAAGCTGAGCCCATTTTTTCGTTAATTGAAGATTTCAAATATCCACAGACGGAAAAGTTATTGTGCGTTTTAAATTTCTTAAGTAATTCTTTATATCTATGACGTTTTGTAGAACCCTTTCAATCGTACATACATAATTTTAAGATTAATATTTATTTATTTTATTTAAACTTTATAATCTACGCCTAAAAGCCTGTCAAAAAATATTTATAAATTTATAACTAGCGCACGATTCGCGGTATTGCTAATTTCTGGCGAAGCATCGTTCGCGAATTCCATTCTGTCAATATGAGAATGCATTTGTGACCTACAGTAGTTGTCGGGTACATACAGCCGGAGTAAGGCTTGTAGCAATTCCGGACCTCTACGCTCTAGCTCCCTCCGCAGCTCTAGCGATTCATAACCCAAATTCCCCAATAAGTATTTGGATGAGTACTACAGAGGGTAATAATAAAATTCCTGTTTGTACAGCCTTCTTAAAAATTATTTTTGCACTTTTTCTAGCAATATAAAATATTAGCAAATGAAAATCAAAGTAACGTGTTCTTGTACGTTTCAGCGTAAAAAACTGACGAAAGTGAAGCGTAGCAGCGAGACAGAAGTGAACGCCGGCCGAGTGGAAGAGCCGGAGGTGGACACTTGCCGCACTTGCAAGCTCCGGCTCGAAGCCAACAGGAAGACCACGCACGAGCGCTTCCTCGTGTGCGCCACTTGCAATGCTAAGCGTGAGTTTTTATACATTGGCTTATATTTTAATTAATCACCTCATGCCCTTCACTGGAGCGCTTCAGAAAGCACTTTCTGCCGCGCACCACCGCTGTGTGGGACCCGCCGCCAAAAGGGGTATTTATAATTAACCAATGGCCAGTTAGAATATGACCTTGATGCCGCTGTTTGAAAAAATCCCTATGGCGTTCGAAGACCGTTGCCGCTTTGGAAACACCCGAGTTGCTTCAGTGCGTATTTCTCACCCAGTTGTTTGTAAAGAGCCCGAATTGTGTCGTGTCATTACCACCTCGGTAACAAAAAAAACTGAGATGTACACTCTCTTGTGTCTAGTTGCGAAACCTTTAAGTAAGTCGACGTGCAAGACACGTTGAGTAGCATTTTTGAAATAACCCGTTAAATGATAAACATTATCCGCCAGTGCACCCGGGCTGCGTGGAGCTGCCGCCGGACACGATCCGCAAGTGCCGCGAGTACGCGTGGCAGTGCGCCGAGTGCAAGACGTGCTGCACCTGCGCGAGACCCGCCGGCGACAAGATGATGTTCTGCGACCTCTGCGACAGGGGGCACCACGTCTACTGCCTGGGGCTGCAGCGAGTGCCCGATGGTCAGTCATCATTACATTACGAAATTACACACTGTTCATTGGTGATGAGTTGAAGTTGATCTTTAAAAATGCCTTGCAGGTCGATGGCACTGCGCCGAGTGCGCCATCTGCAAATCCTGCGGCGCTCGCTCGCCCAGCGGGCCCCCGGCGCCAGGCTCGGACCCCTCTCCGGGGCCCCAGGGGCTCCGTCACGGAGCCAGGAGGGCCCCACTGGCACCACCAGACACGGCGGGGCCCTGGTGGACATAAAGTCTACTCGCATTCGCTCTGCACGCCTTGCGCCAGGTCAGTATTTCTACCATGAGGTTGGCACTAAAGAGATTGCAGGTGCCTTATATTAAAATCGATGAGGATGAATACACCTAATTGTGTTGAATTTGAGCAGTTTTTTGGGAAAAACATATTACTTCAATCAAACTAAAGAAATTATTAATTACATATCACGGATCGTGGACAGACTTGATACATAATTGTACGAAATCGTCTCGTTAGAAAATAATTGAAAAGTGACAAAATTGCCATATAGTTCCGTTAATAACATAAAATTCGTAGATAACGTATCTCAAGATATTTGAATTTGAAAATACAAATGAAACATACATTTTGGTTTAAATATTTGAAAACCATTATTTTAAAAATAATAATTTGATATAAATACATAAAGAGCAAACATCCCAATCCATTTGGTGTCTTCACCCTCTTAATAGTGTGTACTTTGTTATCCAGAATAGGACTCGACAATGTAATTATTCATAAATATAAATGAGGTATGTTTGTGTTCGTTATGAAATTGTGAATTTAGATAAATTTTCAATACTAAAATAGTTTTAAAAAAAGTTACGTTTATTTCATTACGTGCATTTCATATATTTTAATAGGGTTTTTACGGTTTCTAGATAGTATAAAGACTCAAAATTATTATTCCATAGGACTACCTTTGTTATGCCTTTTGTTGCAATATTTAATCAATTTTGTATTAGCTCACATGAATATTGAAAAAATTATATTTACGGTTTTTTACGTTAATTAGGTGTTAAAAGTTTTTGGTTTTAAAATGTTTAAAACGCAAATGAATATTTTATGTCATGTATAGTATACCTCTATCCTTAGTACATCCTTTGTATTATTAATGAAGATACTTCCACCTAATTAAAACGCGTTTATTTAACGAAATTTAAAATTGTCAATAAAATTATTGTAAACGCATTTTAATCAGGTTTCACATTACGAAAGTAATTAGTAGCCCTTCTCTGAGCACTTGAAATGAGCACAATTCTTAAAGACCTATACGACTAATTATAAAACTGAGATGCTTTTAACCAAGAAATTAACAATTCAGCGAAAATCGATGATTTTTTTTAATGGCACTAAATGATACTAAATGATAATTTAAAATTGTTTTCAAGTAAAACCAAGAGGGGAAAAGCCAACCCATAGCGTTACCGAGGTTACGAGGAACGATGTAAAAAGTACACAATTTTGATTAAATCGAAATGATTTGTGTTAACTGGTCTGGTAGTCATTGTCTCATCTCATTATTGGTGTCGACTAACATGAGGCCTTAGTGTGAGTTGACGTTTCACGTTACCATTGGAAATTTCTACTATAACTAGGGGAAAATTACACAAACAAATTGTGTCCATACAAATTTTGTTTCTTATAAGGTCAGTTTAAAGCGTAAAAATTCTTTTTTACATTTCCCAGTAAACTTATTTAGGAAAATGAAATGATTGTTAATGCTAGCTTTCAACTATTTCGTCTTCTTTCAAACTGAATACGCTTCAAAGAGTATTTTGTTTTAAACGGTGCTACGTTGATTGACATTTTCAAAATTAGTATGTCTAACAATTAGCGAACAAGACATTTGGAAATGTACTAGAAATGCAGAAAACGCTTAAGAAAAAAAAATGAAAAACTTAATATGTCTTTGCATTTTATTTTAAAAATAAAAATATTCGGCCAGCACTCCTAAAGGATATCGTTCGTAGATTTTTTTCAGATAAAACATTTAAAACAATTTAATCGGAGAAAAAACAAAGGGTATTTAAATAATTAATTGATATTAATTTTAAAAATAACTCTATAACCGAAAACATTGGATCGGCTCAATTATTGTCTTTTGATCGTCAACTCACACTGGTTATATTTTTCACCATCGACATTCGCTTTACTTTCGTAGCATTGACCCTGCATTTTCGGAAGCGTCTGAGCACTGTTCCCAAGCCGTTCTAATTCTACTAAATAATGCCTATTATCACATTTTTTGTTAACGAAGGGTAATATAAAAACTAGGAAGACTTCAAATGAAAATTATATTAGTCGATATAGCATTCCGTATACCATTCGTTAATAAGAATCCGCTGATTTGTTTATAGTAACAATTATTTGGTAGAATATGAATTTATTATAAGTTGCATGTTACTCTTAAATCTGTCTCATATTTTCAAAAAAAAAAATTCTATTTTAATAAATTCATTGGTTTTCGAAATGTATTGTGATACCATTTAATTAATATGATTTAAGCTGCAAGTAACATTTTCAGTCACAACTTATAACTACTACTAATTGAAGACGTTTATGATTAAATAAAGCTTTCCTTGTTTATCTTAACAATTAAGTAAAGATTCAAATTATTTTAAAAGGCATCACAATATATTTCGTGTGATTCTCAAGAAGTAGATAAAAAAATCAGATGCAATAAATATTTATTTTTCTGATGTGACCTATTGATTAGGGAAAACTCAAAATTATAGGAAGGAATCTGTATCAAATGAGCGTATTGACATACATTGGCCCCGATTCGACTACTAAAATCATCTTCAGTGTTCACTAATACGGCCGTTCATCATATCCATAATGCTAACTAACATTACTTTGTTACTTTCCTTTTCATTCTTAATTTCTTTTTATATATACCCAATACATCTTGCACTATATAACGATTGGAATGACCATAAAATAAAACTTCTTTCTATAAAATTCTATTGTAAATGTAATTTTGATTTCTAAATGATTCATATTTTCTAATTGAAACAAATTGAGATGGTTTTACACAGCACTTGTCTAACAATTCGTAAGCACGACTTCCTTTGCACCACCTAACGCTTCGACAATTTCCACCATACGAAGGAAAGTAACAAAGTGTGTGCGCGCGTATACTAATGGCGTGTTTTTGTTCCGGTGTTGCGTGCGTGTGGTCGTATTGTGCGTGCACGTATACGTTATAGAGCGTACCGCATTGGGCGCTACTGCCCGCTCTGTGAGCGCTCCTTCATCGGGCCCAAGGGGACCATGCAGCTCGTCATTTGTAAGCTCTGCGATAGGCAACTGCATCAAGGTACGACACCGAAACTAGACCGCATACGCTTTATCCACCTCACCTCGCTATAACCCTTGCTTGGACAATTAACGCTTATCAAAACTGAGGGTTTGCTTCCAGTAACCCTCACTTTTGATTGCGGTGTTCCTAGATAACTTGCGCTTGATCTGGATCCTCTTTTGATCAGAATCTTTTATACTAACGATTGTCGCATGTGATATAATCTGACTAAAAATTATTTGAATTCAATCAAGAAATGCCTGTAATTTATATGAGACGACGGATCCAATTTCTTAAAAACTGTATCCGCTCGTTGTTGCCTGCAGCATCGTGCATGTGTTCGTGGAGCTTGTTGAACATTTTCGCTTTTTATGTATCGCTCTCATAATTTCCATTAACATTTCACTCGTGCGTAAAGAAAGCATAAAAGAAAATTGAAAATCCTGATAATTAGGTGCTTCAACGTTAATGTTAGTTGTGTTTAGACAAGTGTAAGTGAAAGCATGATTAAAATAAGAATCTGCCTCGTGCGTAGGCGAAGCTAAACTAAAAGTTATACTGATATAAATAATAAAAATAAAGCGGTTTGTGTGTGTTGTGTGTTTTCCTTTTGGCAGTGTTGTAATTCACATCCCCTAACAGATATGAAGCATTTTTTCACTCTGTAATGTAAATGTAATGTAAACACATTATAAACAAAAAAATGTATCTGTTAGGCACCTGTGAATATGACACTGCCACAGCTATATACTGAGATAGAGTGTTGGTCACAGATTGCGTTAAGCAAACGGTGTCGAGCCTAAACGTGTTGGACTACACGTGCGGCGAGTGCCGTCGCGGCGGGATCACGTCGCGCGCCGCCGCCGTGCGCCTCGCGCCGCGGACCATCGCCACTCTGTTCATGGCCAAGCGCCGCTTCAACAAGTACGCCCATCGGCAGTACATGCAGAAGTGCAAGGGCCAGGCCAAGGACGACTCCGACAACGATTTGGGCGACACCCTGCCCGACGACGGCGACTGAACGGACGCTTAGTGACCAGTGCGCCGGTGTATAGACAGTGTATTATAGTGACGTAGTATCTTATTCGCTTCGGTAATACGGTTGTAAGTTGCATAAATCTGATTATACTTTTATTATTGATAGCGCCCTAGGGCGGATTATTGTAACGTTAGCGGTAGTGAAAGGTCACTAACATATATGTACAGTAATTTAATACTAACTTCACTATGGGTAGCTGGGCAATCATACTATTTTTAATATTAATAGTTTTTTAATGTTCGCTGCAAGTGTATCTCTTAACAGACGAGATTGGATAGTGTGCTGTTATTTTGTTATGAACCGAATAGGTGTAACCTTTCCACGAACGAATCTGTAAATCTGCATTTCGCATTTGCCGTAGTCGAATTGAATTACAAAACGGTGGACGAGACAGTGCGCATTTCGCTTATATTCTCGTAAAATGGGTAGAGTATTTCTTTTCATCATTAAGGTATTTATTTTAGTTATACATTGTGGATACATCTGTATACAATCATGTAGCCGATTGATAACATAAGTTGGCCGCTAAATCTAGTTACTGTGATTTGTTTACGGAATTTATTATTTTTTAATTGATCTATCAAAATTGATCCCACTCATTACTCAGTTAAGTTTAAAAGATCGCTGTTATAAAAAATATATAGACTTTAATGTAGTTTCTTTGTTAAGATTAATAGGGGTGAGTAATTATAGTTTTTTCGTACAGTGTCGATTTTTATTTTAAGCCTAGCGTATCGTTCCAATAAAGCACTTTCAGAGACAAATATTAGCATAAGATAAAGTGCTGACTGTCGAAATATATGATTATTTGTTAGGGTTTTTTGTGTTTCTTCATATGAGCGCCGTGAATTTGAAAGATCTGTCCCGTTTTGGTTTAGTGAGCACTTTGTCTTGCTTTCGAAGTACAAAACATAGGCTTTTCTGGGCCCTGTATTAAAGTTACAAGTTAATCAGATTTTATTTGTCGCGTTTAGGTCAAGGCTTTATTCAACGCATTGATCGAGATATACGTAAGGTCATTCGTCTGTACTTATAACCCTTAGCTGTCGATTATTCTGCTGCGTGCAATCCCCCCAATGTATTATACTTTGTATTAGATTCATAGATCAGATAACTAATACAGATAAGCGTAATTGTATAATGTTTAGTTATAGTTGCTTTCGTTATTAATCAATATTTTAGTATGGAAAAATCAGAATCATGTAATTTTTATACGACATGAATCGGCCGGCGAAAGCCGTTTGTATTTGCTTTGAACAGAATAAGACTTACTTGTAAGAGAAATAATCAAAGTTTATGTCTACTTAATGCAAGTGTAAACGTTCTAGAAATCTCGCACTGTTCGGTCAATTTTGTAAAAAAATAAAGTAAAATTTAATTTTATATTTGTTTTATTTGGGACTCCGGGGAATGAAACTAAATGTGCAATAAAAATAATTCATATATTTTGACTTAAATACAGTAAACTCGTTAGCATAATTAACAAAAAATTATAAATACTGAAAATATTCAGCAAATATATTAAAACGGCGATAAAGCATCTGCATTCTGATTCTGATTGATGTCTGAAAGAAAATAAAGTATGAAAGATAAATATATATTATTATACTTCCACAGAAAATCTAAGAACCTATAGATTTTACTAATTAAATTTTAAGTTTTTATACCGATTCACTCGTCAAAGCGCAGTCCACTGATGGATAGAAAAGAGAAGGCGTTGTGTAGAGCGAGTACGGGCACGCACGTGACGGCTACGCGTGCGCCCGTCGCTTTGCCCGCGGCGCGCGTCGCCGACACCATCACGCTTGGCGGCGGAGCGCTCCATACCTACGAAGCGAATCGAATGTCGAGTCTTGTCTTCTTAGAATTCGATTGCAAATTAGTCGATATCACAACTATCATATAATTAAACAAATACCTGATAAAATATCCTGACACTTAGTGCTGGGTCGGATTCCCTTTGCTGACACTCATTGAGAAGTTTCTTGAGAGCGTACTCAAGTACGGCCTCAAGATCCTCTCTGGACATGGATGCTGCGAGTTCGCGATGAGATCGGCATGTCGCTTCATCAGGGAACCACAACTGACAGCTAGAAGGTGATGATCCTAAAATTATTATATAATTATATATGGAAAAAATTAATATTGACTAGTCTGGCCGTGACCAAGGTTATTGCATCCGAACCGTTATGAAGTATTTTATTTAAAATATTTTTTTTATAAAACGTGCAAATTGTATAGTTTTAAGAACTAGAATTTTATTTTTGTCATTGTTTAGTTATATATGTTGTTCGGGTTCTTTTCATAATAATTCATAGTTCTTGCCTCTTAGTAAGTCACTAAAATTCTTTGCAAAATATTTTTTTTATTTGTTTTAAACAGCATTCACAGATATCAAGGATAAGAATGTGCTTGTTAAAAGATTCATCTATTATTGCATTAATCTTACCTGTGGCGACATAACAGACAATTGCTGCGACCGTATTTTCGTAGTTCCAACGACGCGTTATCGCCACCTTGTATTCACCCACATTGCAACCTGTTTCCTCATCTGAAAACCGACACAACAATTACTTGTAGATATATATTACAAATGATTAACACACACATCTTATAAAAAAGCAAAATACACGAAAAATGAAAAACATTAACACGGTAGTGTGTAGTCTTAATTCAGCACACTTGGACACTGCAACCACAACAACTGCATTGAATTGCATTTTAATGTTTTATTACATTAAGAACATAAACATACAAACAAACAGCTTATAATTTCTTCGAATGGCCTGTTAATTTCTATCTCTACTTGCGAAAATTATCTTTTAAATAGGGACACCTACGTGCATAAGTTTGAGAGTCGTTCGAAATTTGAAAATGTATAAGAACACTCACAGTCGAACCGGTTGTTGTCGGTGTGCGCCCACGCGTGCCACTCGAGCGTAGCGCTCCGGGGCAGCGCGCCCACCACGGCGCACTGCACCATGGCGCCCGCCGTTCGCCTCTCCAGCTGCCGCCGCGCCTCGCGGGCGCCGCCCCTTCCGCCGCCCGCCACCACGTAGCACACGCTCTGCGTACCACACACCGCCTTACGTGAGCACTTCGCGTACAATTACTTGGTTAATTAATCACTTTTATTCGTGATGTTAAAAGGTATATAGACAATCATCAAGTTAAACACACACAATGAATGGTGTTATGATTGCCATAAATCATTTGGAATGCCGAAATTAACAAACATTTATTATTATTTTTTTCTTCAAGTCAAGTCAAGTCAATAGTATAACCTTTATGATCATCTTACCTGCACAACACTGCGTATATGCGCCCTGGGATGCGCTGCTCTGATGACTCGCGTGAGGTGCCTTAAGGCGAGCGCACACTGCGCCCGCGCACCGCCCTCCACTAGTCGCATAGTTCCCGGAACTAGCGCTATCTGACCAGACGTACCTACTATTTCGCCTATCTAAATAGAAAATTATCAATAACTTATATTAGAATCCCCTTTTTCCGTATATAATTCAAGAACCAAATACATTTCTTTGTATATTTATTTTCATTAGGAATTCAATTGAATACTTTACCTTTACGGCTTGACTATAAGGTCCAATATTAGCGGGCGCCCAATGAGAAATGCCTTGAACATGCATCGTGACTCGCTCCTTTGAGTTGCCCTCACCTTCCGCATTACTTGGCAGACATTTATGTGCAACCTGAAATTTTTTATCAAAGAAATAGAATTTTATCTTAAAAATCTATAAATATGCAAATATAACTTTCTTTTTGACATAGAAAAACCAAAGCTAACGATTTATTTGTGCAATCAACAAAAGGCCAGCAAGCCATAACATCAGGTTAAAAACAAAAATAGTATTTGACTCACATTATGCTTCGAGTTAGTTATTTTCAGGTACATTTGATTTGAAGTGTAAATAGACCTTAAAATTGGCTGTGCATACATAAGAAAATAAAAAAAAAGCATGTAAATTAAATAAACTTTGCCCAACCACCTTTAAACTATCATTATTTTTTGTGGTAAACATAGTTACGAAACGCTTTTCTAATCGAGACACGAACAACAGAGTTCTAGGGTACAAACATCTACATGCATATGTGTAACATCTTTTTAAAGATGTATTATTATTAATATAAGTGGTTCTTACAGCATCCATAATAAGCCCAACTTCATTTGGTAAAGGGCATTGCACACAAACGCGAGTGGGTGGGTTTGGAAAATTAAAGGCCTTCGCATAGACTGCGTTAAGGTCCGCATATTGCCCCATATCACGCATATAAATGTTGACTGAACAAACATCTTCTAGTTGCAACTCTTTGGACTGCAGGAGGTCTGAAATTTAAGTACTGTTAAGAAATAACTATACAATCTATACCAATATATAAGAACTGAAAAGTTTTGATTGAAAGAGCTTGAAGAATTACTCCTAGTGCTAATTGAAAATGTTTCTGTTGCACATAAATTAAATGTATTGTGAAAATAGGTAAAATGTTTAGTTTCAAGCGTTCTGACAAACCTTATGTATAACATTAGATTCCAATAGCAATTTTCTTATAAAGTTATGCACTTTATAGTAAATGTTTAATACTCAATCAACCTTCAGTAAATAAAATGTTGTCTACTTGATGAAAGAGCTTGAAATAGGAAGAAAAAATTGAGCAAAAAATTGAACAGAGAATTAGTACAAAAAATGTAATGCAATTGTTGCAAATTGGCAACAAAAAAATATAAAGCTCATGAACAAGTTTACCTACTAATTAATTTATTGATTGCATCATCTGTTGCCTTTGCTGTGTCTGATGCTTCTCCAACAATTCCACCAATGTAAAACCATCCATTTCCATTTCCATAGATAGAACTATGATCGATTATTGGAAATCTATCATTCTCATTATGCCCTTCATCATAATAATAGCCATCCTCAGTTTCTTCGTCATTTGAATTGTCAACATCATCTGTTCTGATATTGGTATTGCCTTCATAGCTTATTAGTGGATTCAACTCCTTTTGTTTCTTTTCTTCTTCAATTTTTAATTTTTCAATTGATTCTAACTCTGATTCTTCTATATCACTGATATCACTAAACACTGAATCGCTCAAATCCTTAAAGTCAAAGGCATTCTTAATGGCAGGAGGCAATATGATCTCACCATCAAAATCAGCTTTTTGTTCAACACGTAGTTTTAAGTTTAAATAGCCAACTGAAGCTACTGAGTCTTCAGTATGGATAACCAACTCTTTATCATCTCTATAAATATATAATTAAAATTTATATTAAGTGTTAATAAATACCTATATCTCAAAAGCTATAGAAACCATTTAGATGTGATATGAACTATTTCTCAAAATTGAAATATAATTTTCAAAAATATATACAGTAAAATATTAATGTTAATTGTTAAATTTTAAGTCAATTTAAAGAATTATTTGTTTACTAAATATTGACAGAGACACTAATATTTCTTGCTTTAAAGTAGTTTGTACAATAAAGTAATACATATAAGTTTGTCCATAGAAAGAAAGAAATGACCTTAACAAATATACTGGTTAGCATGATACTACTTACATTACCAATCTCTTTTTAAACAAGGGGCAATCTAATGTAAATGTTTCATATTCCCCACCCTCACCACAAACATTAAGCCCATACTTCTCTTGCATAACTAGAAGATGTGGTTGAATTTCTTTCAGAGTCATACCTAAATGAACTCTAGGATCTAAGCCAAGAGCTGCAACCTGAAATTGATGAGGATATGTAACAATTTTTTTACTATTTTGTAAGCAATTGACATATTATTTTCTGAACAATTATTTAATATCATAATTACCTTAATTATTATAGCCTCAACACCACTAGATATCATTTCTTGCAAAAGTTCTTTTTGATTTCTTCTCCACAAGTATGCAAGAGAAACTAAACCAAGTCTTTGACATCTGTTTAAGTAAATAATATTTTTCTATATACTTTAATATTTGTACATGGATGAAAACCCAACATTACAGATGATTACAGTGATAAAAACATGAAGAGAATAAGGTGCTAGAAAGATTTGGGGATAAGGTACATATAAATAAATATAGAATTGTATGATAAGTTTTCAGTCTTGTCGTTGAAAACTCAGTGAAGCCTAGAAAGGTATCAAATAATGGTCACAATTCACAGGAAATTGTTATAATACTGACACAAATATATATCATATTATAATTCAAAATATGAAGGTAAGTTTCCGTACACTGCCTAGCCAGTGAGCCTGTGCTACATAGGATTAAAATAAATGTCGTATTGTTGAGATTATACTTTCCAAATCCTAAAAAAGCAGTGCACTATTTTAAATAATGTATCCCATTTCAACACAACATAAGCACAGTTTAACAGAAAAATATCTGTACCTTTATGAAAGAGTAAAATTAAAATGTTTGAGTTTTTGGAAATGAGTTGATAATGTCTTAATGATATCTATGTTGTACTCACACATTTTCAACTCTAACTCTTTGGTAATCAGAAAGAATTGCTCCACACGAGACAGCTTCAACATTCAATTCATTCTAAAAATATTCACATTATCATGGTTAGGTGTCAGTCATTATCCTATATTGGGAGAAACAAGTGACCAAATAGAAAATAGTTTTATTGAATATATAAAACAGCTTCCAGGTCTAAATCTTTTTTTAAAAATCAATTATCAGATTCTTTGAATAGTAATAACACTAATCTAAATATAGAAAACAAAATCTTTATTGATGGAGTAAGATTCTATAACTGCTATTAACATCTCTCTGTAAATATTTTAGAAAGATGTCTTACAAGGTTTATGCTACTACCTATATGATGTTACCTTCCCTCTAGTAGAGAATAATCTTACCTTTATTCTGAAAAGCAGCCTATAAAGATCTTCAACTTCATCATTTGCAGTGGGCTTATAATTCCTGCCTTGGTCAACTGCTACACCAGATATTGCTTCTCTATAAAGTGGCAAGCCCATTGCTTCAGCATAAAATACAATTCCTTGGTGTCCAACGGTCTGGTACATGTAACTATCCAATTCATCTAAAATGTCAATTGAAGATTTAATTTTAAGATTATATATTGAATGTTGTAGGTGGGCAATATGATTCTACAAATATTAACAATTGTAAAAAACGGTGAACATGTACTTTGCAGATATCTAACTGCATTTACCAAGTAATAACTATGTTTGATAAAAGCATATATAAACATATGTAAGACGTCAGTAATAACCTTTGAGGACAGGTTGGAGGTTGGCCAGTGCGACGATAGTGTGGCCGGCACCAACGCACTGCATCATGTTGTAGCAGCTGTCCTTACCACCACTGATTAAAGCTACCGTACGCATTTTTATGAATTTATTCTTCTTAATTACAAAAAATCAACACTGGTTATATAACATTATTACTATTTTGTGCAAAACAAAACGAACTACTAATGCGATTCTTTTCACAACAGCACCATTATTTCTTATTTTATTGCTTAAATAGATTTCCTCTATTATAGGTTTAACTTTTTATACACGTTTGGCAACGTTAAGTATGATTTTCTTATCATTTTCAAAAGTTAATTTTATGAAAATAATTGCTTTGAATTTTCATCCACACGTTAGTTTAACATTTAACAATGACATATCACAGAGAAAACAGAAATGTCAGGAAGTAATCAAGTATTCGACTTATTGGATAACGATTATTTTACATATAAATTATTACACAAAGCAAAAAAATTAAAAGCACTGTTTTAGAATTTAGAATCTTTGTGATGTTTTAAAATTTTAAGTAATTAATCGCTTAGGTGTCTATTATTATTAGATACGCCATCTTGTAGAATAAAACAAAAGATATGGGCTGAACATTGAAATTATTTATCATACTAAATAACAGTAGTTCCTTAGTTGCATCATTACTTATTTTCAAACTATGTCTGATATAATAATTGTTGTAAAATAATTAAAATATAGCTAAATTGATTTAATAAATAAATAAGTGTAAATTTAGTTAACAAATTATGTATTAGGAATTTTGTGACCGTCTGTATTTATAATGTTGCCGTTATAAAATAAGCATAATTATTTCTATCTTCACGAATAATATTAAAAAATAAAAGAATTACATTTTAAAAGGGAGATTTTATAAAATAACATTTAAACATACTGCCTATAGAAATATAAATTTGCAGTAAAATGATTTTAAAAATGAATGCGCAAGTTACAGACGCTGTTAAATGACCCATTACTTTCTCAAGCTGGTTTGTCAAAGTATTGATGCGGTGGTTTGAATCACGTTTGAATTGAAGTGCGAAGCTTTTTAATTCTTAATTATTTGCTTTGTTTTATTTAAATTGATCGACGAAAGGAACGCTAATTCATGTGAATGATTAATATATAAGTGAATTACAGTAGTGTGTGATAATAAGTATTGTACGTGACAATCATGGTGTTAGCTGAAAGAAGTAACGATGTTCGTAACGGGAAGCGTTCCAGAGGACCAAGCCCAAATGGGCATGGAAGCCCAGATTCAAGTTCAGAAGATGAAAATGGTAAGATTCGTGTTATATATCTTCATAATATAATATAAAAAAATTATATTACCTTTTTTCGTCGATGCATGAAAGGGCGTAAGTCGATGTCGCGTACTAACTGAAACGTTTCGAACAGCCTTAATTAATCGCTACAATACACGGATCTTACACCATGCTTTATTTTATGCTTTCATCATTCATCATGCTGCGCTTCATCCCATCAACACATCTTATACAAAACCAAGCAGTAGTGCCATTTGCAGCTGAGAAAATCAGAGTGGGCCGTGACTACCAAGCTGTCTGCCCCGAGTTGGAGCCAATTGAGCAAAGGAAACCTGACCAAATTTCAGACAGGGCATTACTTGTTTGGTCCCCTACTGCCGATATATCTGATACTAAGTGTAAGTTACTCCAAGCAATGGAATTGAAGTAGAGGATAAATATTCATTAGGAATAATAGCTAAAAATTGAAAATTCACAATGTTTTGTAGTTTTTATTTAAAAGAAGTTAATATTACTTAATGCAGTATTCAAAATTCAGTATATATTATAGTTGAGTTAGTAGTTAAGGTCATATTGTGTGCAACATTATTGATTAGATATTTCTTGAAATTAAAAAAAAAATATAAATTATCTAATATTTTCATTGCTCTAATGAACACAAATTGACTGAAAGTTATTAAAGATAAATTTGTAGTTAAGAGTGTATTTAGACACTTATGTAGTTTTTATGAATATGAATATAAATTACACCAATTATTCCTTAGAACTCTTAATAGCTACCTAACACCTTTGACAAATATACAATATTTTTTACAATATATATTTTTAGTGGATGAGTATATAACAACAGCAAAGGAAAAGTATGGATATAATGGTGAACAGGCTTTGGGTATGCTGTTCTGGCATAAGCATGATCTAAGCCGAGCATCTATGGACCTGGCAAACTTTACACCATTTCCTGATGAATGGACGGTTGAAGATAAGGTCCTTTTTGAACAAGCATTCCAGTTTCATGGAAAAAGTTTCCACAGGATACGGCAGATGGTATGTAAAATGAACATTAGCCATATCAAAGCTATTTTTAATTCTTAAAATGAGGTTTACAATTTGATATGCCTTTGTGAGAGAAAAATGTGTAAGTGTTAATAGGTTTATTTTACAATGACTAGATAGAGCTTGTGTCATCCCCTACTCTTTGATAAAAACTATATTTATTTCTATTGCAAAAATAACAAGTATTGTAACTAAAATTGTGATATTCACAAACATTTTAATTATATTTTTTATATTAAATATTATCAAATAATTATATATAATTCCTAATATTAATATGTTATATCAACTTCCTAATTTATTACATTTCTTAGCTGCCAGATAAGTCAATAGCATCTTTGGTCAAATATTACTACTCATGGAAGAAAACACGTGCCAGAACATCTTTAATGGATGTTGTTAGTGATGGGCGAAACGCTACAGCTTCTGGTACAGCCAAAAAGGAATCTCCAGCTGCCTCAGAACCAGGTGGTTCAGACAAGGATTCAGACAATGATGAAAAGGTATGTTTCCCTTGCTTTCCATTTTTTTTATGTGACCTGTGTATCTGGATTGTCCAATATTATTCCACTTTTTAATAACTATATAAATAAAAATGCAGAGTAGTTAGACCATAATAGAAAATTGTGGAGTGTAATCATTTAAAATGTTATCATTAACTGAACTCTGCATGACTTGTACTATACAATATTTATAATGTTGATGGATACAATTTATTGGTAACAACAGAAGTGGACTTACCACCGTGGTATTGTCCGTGGAAGCAAGCCCTCTGCGGCCAGCAGGCCTTCACTTCGCATCGGCCAAGCCGAGGTGGGCCCCTACATTCAATTGGATGTTTGTCTCCTCACACTTTGTCTTTTTATTGGTGTCATTTGATGTTTCAATACAAATTTGTCCCGATCCTTAACTGCAAGTCATTTTATTTTCATGCAGTCCACTTTTCAGTTTATATGAGTCATTCTTGCATTCTTATGTATAGGATATTTGAACAAATATGTCACAAGTGAAAGTCTTGAAACGTTTAAGGTCACAAAAAGTATACAATATTAATTTGCATTTATCATCAATTTGGTTGCAAGAAGAAATGACATGGGCTTATTGCCGTTACAAACATGTTTTGTTATTTACAAACTGAATCTGGATTCACATTTGAAATCATAATTTTAATTTTGTTCAAATACCTAAAATTGTGCAAATTATCATTTATTTTCGTGGCTTAATTTTGCTTTATTACGTTTAACTGCTCTGCATTTTTATCTACAAACTGTCGACCATCCTTACTTTGTACATGTTTAACAAATCATCACGATATGGGAAATGAAATTTCGCGCGAAAGTGTTGTACTAGATATTCGACTGCATGTAAGGTCCATAAGTCACACCTATCCATTCCTTTTTCACATCCCGCATGCTTCCTTTAACAGCCCCTTGGATTCTTAATGTGTGCAGAATATGTCTTTCTAATGGGTTTTTAAATGAAGTATGTAAGGTAATAGTTGAGGTAGTAAAGTGTTATTGGGGTTTAGGGCGACGGCGGTGAGGCGGGCAAATGGTGTACAGTGTGCGGCATACTATGCACCCAGACAACGCAACACAACTCGCAGAAACTTTGCCAGGCATGCCTCGTGCACGCCAGGTCGGTAACAATTTTAAAAAGTTATGCTCATAATTTGCCTCGCATCGGTTTAATTAGGACATGAATTGATCACGTGTCGATTATTGAAAAGTTGCAACCTTGAAGCAAATGCGTTCTACCGAGGCGTTATGAGATTCAGTAATGTAAGGAATGCATGACCCCTTGACTCCTCTTCACGTAGCCCAGCGATTGTAATATACAACGTAACTCAATGCCGGGTTTTAAATATTAAATTCGCTTTCACACCGTCCAGTTAGTTTATAGTAATTTGTTCGCGTTAACGTAGCATGTAGTTTTAGACTTATAGTTTGGGTTTGGGTTAAAAAGTATCCTATGTTTAAATTGTTTCCGCTGGAGCAGATTAAGCTTAAACAATTGAACGGCTTTGAACCAAACATTGTATAAGACGTAGGCACCACGTTTTGAGCTTGCTTCAAAGTTAGTGGTAGTTTAGGGCTCACTTGGTAGTCGTGGTCGTGTCCCGTGAAGAGGAGACAGTAGACAGTTGTTTGAACGCTGATGATGTGACAGACGCACGGGCAGTATGCGACCGCTGTGTGGGCCGAGCGGGCGACGCGGGCCCGGCTCTAAACAGGTGCGGTACAAGCATCGCTTGCCTCGTGGCATTTACATCAACCACGATGATCTGGTTGCCATGGCGACCGGCCCTCAGCCCGGGGATGCCCCCCAGCCGGGGCTCGTAAACCAGGGCGAGGCGATGCTCAAAGCGATGGATAGAGAAATTATATCCCTCAAACGACAAGTAAGACGCGATAGTTTTCATACGTTAACGTTCCATCTGTGTGAGGTGGCGGTTTGCCGCACGGAGAAGTGCGGTTTCTTAAACAAAACCTCGTCAGGTTTCGGATGTCGCTTTATCCGCCCGTGGCCAACATTTTTTTGTCCTCTCACAAGCGAAGTTGCTCTAATTCGTTCGGCGAACCGCCACCTTAATCGATTGTAGGCTTCAATATTCTGCACACATTGTAATCTGCTTTTCTATCCCAACAGTCTTTGGATAATCCAGATATGCACAAATGCGATTTTTTTTATTGTGTTAACTATTTTTGTATTTTAGGTACAGCAGAACAAGCAACAGTTAAGCGCCATGAAACGTAAAGTTGGCGATTCGGGAGTGGAAGAATATAGGCCTGGAGAACCTCCAGCTAAGATAAACTCGCGCTGGACCAATGAAGAATTATTAATGGCTGTTACAGCTGTGCGAAAATATGGTATGATCTTTATATTTATAACCTTTTCACACTACGTTGTTTGTATGAATTTTTCACGAAATACCAGTTAGCGTAATGGTCATTCCCGAACGGAAGGTCCCAAGCTGGTACGGGCTAAAAATCTGATGAATATTTGGCTTAGGTCTGGATTTTTACAATGTAAATAGAAAAGTCCTATATATCCAACTACTTAAATTGTGAGTTAATTTTTCCCAGTAGTGTTAGCAGATATAACAAGAGCTATAAATAGCTCACTTTGAGGGCCTAACCGACTGTGTGAAATGTGTTAAAATTTACAACAAATACTCATTAAAAATTATATGATGTACATCAAAACAGTTTGAAATCGTTTTTGTTTCAATTCTAGGTCAACGAAGTCGTTAAAATCTAATAGATTTTACTGGCTCAATAGCTATGCAATTTAAAATTATTACACTAGGTATTACTATCAGACTAAAAACATTACAATGTTACATTCGTGTACTATAAAATAAGTATAAAATAAATACTAGTAATAGTAAATAAGTAGTATAATAAGTTTTCTATGTAGTTTGTGGCGATGCTAGAAATCTAATTGGGTAGGTCCGCGGCGGCAGAGAACTATATTGAGATTTCGTTTCACTCTTAGATATATAGGTTTTAGTTCGCAAACCGGCTGTGGTTTTACAGAGGAAAGCTAGTCCGAACTAGCCAAGCCAAGGTTCATGACCTATTACATTGACACCTTAATCCCTAAAGTGTCGTTTTACGCGAGTATTAAATAATTATCTTTATCAGAATTGTGAAAAAAATTTCAATAATTAACATTCAAAAATTAATGTTAATATTTTCCGATAGGTAAAGACTTCCAAGCCATCGCAGAAACACTAGGAACCAAAACAGAGGCACATGTCCGTACATTCTTCATTTCGTATCGGCGTCGGTACAACCTCGATGCTGTACTGCGGGAACACGAAGCTGACCGCGGCAACGCTAATCATATACAGCCAGGTGTGTATTTTTCTATATTTATCGTAAAAGTATTTGAATTATATGTTATCTAAGAGCAGCTATCGTAGCATTGTATGTCGGTTTCCATGCATCCCCCATGCCTGAATACGGGAGTTCGAAACAGGCTGTGCATAATGGACTTTTCTCTATAACGAGGAACCCCAAAAATCTAGGACGTGCCGAGAGAACAGTATAATAAACACCTGCATTTGTATGCAGCACCTGCATGATGAAAAGAAAAATAAATATTAGCAATCTGATGCCAAGGCAACATTTAAATGTATATTTAGTTGTTTCTTAAGATTATGGTTTAAATTCCAGGTACCACAAGCACAGAGGCAGCTGAGAACAATGATGAGAGCAACGCTAATGGTAGCAGCAGCTCGCCTAAAAACACTGCTAGCAAGGATGAAAAAGTAAGTACCAATCAAAATAGAAGTAGAATTAATTTACTACTTGTTTCACATGCATTAACCAAAAAGGGTCAATTTAACCCAGTTTCCCGCTTGTAGCCTTCTATCCTTCTTCGAATAATAGAAAAAAAAACGAAATATTATAATATTTCGATTTTTTTGAGGTTTGTGTATTAAGCCAAACAAACAAACTGTTTAGCTTTAGTTGATATAGACTTGAACAAATATAAGGCTTAACCTATCAAACTTAACTTATCAAATAAATATAAGTCGTTTATATGCGAATTTCAAGGATGTAATAATTTCTCTAAGATCGGCAAATGACAACTATTCGACTATAATGAAATATTAACTAAGTAACTTAAATGATTTTCAGACGGAAGTAGACAGCGAGGGTGTGTCCATTGGCGCTTCCGCAGAACAGGGCGGGGCACCCACCACACCTCCCAAACAGAAGACAACTAAGTGATGTGAGTAATCAATAGCTTAAAGAATTAAATGTGACTGCCAGTAAATTAGTATGTTATATTTAATGTACTCCTGGCTACTTATAACTTATCAATTTTTAAATTTGCATATAAAAATCGAATATAAAAAATACAGTGGTTTGGGGGGCTTAGATGAATTTGAATCAAAGTGTAACATTTTCTTTTAGGAGCTGAACAAATCGAGGGCAGTGATGAGCACCGCCATAAAAAACAATCACTATCAATTTTATATTAAAGCTATTAATTTTATCTCATATCTCGAAAATATCTTAATGCTAGCTATAATTTTAGTTTAATATAGTGGTAAAGAATTTAAATGTGTATTGCAAAAAACAGCTCTTGTTTTGAGATATATTTTGAAGTGTCTACGAACTTTAAGTATATAAATGTTTTAATATAATTCACTGAATTAGTAGACATATTTAGAAGGTTAAGATTTTATAATTTGATTTCTATTGACTGTTCATAGATATGTATTTAAATATTGAGGCTTTGTATAGGACCCATACAACTATACTAACGATCTCTTATGAAATTTTCTCAATGCTTTGAAATTTTTCCGATTGGAATCTATATTTAAAGCCTATGACTAAATAGACTAATGTTATTCTGTATTGAAAGCTAAATTATAGACAAACGGGATTGTTATAACATCTATATATATAGATGAAGAGCGAGGAGTAACAAAAGAGATTAAAAGTAACATAATACGAACAAGAAAAGTTTAGTTTTATCAAATTATTGGGAGATTTTGAAGACTTCATTGCACTTATAAAAGTGAGACTAAAATAAAACCGTTAGTTACCATGGTTACAGTGTTCATTTTATCAATAAGATGGTTAAACACTGTAATTTAATTCTTGTGTTCAAAATGTTATCATATTTTTTGGTATAATTTTGATGATGTATGAGAATGATTGATTTTAAAAAGATTCCACACGGAGAAATTTTAAATAACAAATCTGGCACTGTATACGGTATGCAAAGGGATAATGTAAATAATAATTTATAATAATTAGTTACTTATAACTTTTAAGTATAACTTGAATAGAAATATAGTTTAATTATGGGCTGATTTATCTTTAGGTAAAATTGACGAAAAATAGTTTTTACTGGCTGTATATTGGTAATCAGAACATAGATTCCTCAGTATCATTTAAAGAAAATAAAACATGTTTACTTGTTCAATTACGATTAGATTATATTTTTTAACGTAAACGTGAAAGTAAACTAGTTAAAAAACCAATAAATATATATTGAAATAGTTTTTATTACAATATCAATATTATTCTATAACATTGTAAATATTACTTGCCATAGCATGTCTTTTTAAATTTTAGTTTATACAAGAGGTAATTTTTTATTATAATTATTTCAATATTGGGAAGTTGGATGATGATAAAAAATATTGTCCAAATTGCACTTTTTTATCTGTGTCTTTTGTTAAAGGCACAAAACATAAAAGAGTGCTATTAGAATGATTTTTTTAAATAATTATACACTATATGTATAATTATTGAGTCTCAAAGTGGGTATGATGGCTTTTTATAAAAATAAAAAGCCATCATACAGAGTTCATTTGACATTATTATAGTGTAATAATTGTTTTGCACTCTCACTCTTGGGCTATACATACCGAGAATATATTATAATACGAATTAATTATATTTCCATTTAAATAAGAGTATCTTTATATAAATATAGCTTATCTTATGTTTGTGACATAAATTGAAATAGTAGATGTAACTATGTATGAGGACAATTGAACAAACGCAGGAGCTGCTTGGAACTAAAACATCTAAGTGGCTCCTGCATTTAGTTATGGTAAAATAGCAATAACGCTGCCGCCCGTTTTACTATAGTACAATATTAAAATCTAGTTTCTTTTAATATGACATTGTATTAAATATCTAGTTTGACATACAGTAATGAGATTCAAATTTTGGTCACATATTTTTAATGGGACTTATTTTAATGAATATTTCCAATTCAGATGTACTTAACGTCTTTTGTTCTCAATTTAAGTATTACAATGTGTGTTTTTTTTAACAAAGCGGGAATCTCTTCAAGCTAACATTCTTGAATTGTTGAAGAATTTTTCAGCGCAAGAGTTTTTGCCAAAATATGCCCTTACTATGAGTAGTCATAATATTCGAATTATATTGAAAATTATCATTATAATTATTGATTGAATTAATAGCTCGAATGTTGATAAAAATACCCAGGCATAAGACGTTAGCACATCAGAATTTGCCTTTAATAAAAAATAACTGGTACTCGCTAACTTGTGTGCATTAATGTTATAAGAAGTAATATGCAATGTATCCCTAATTGTAAATATTTAATTAAAATCAAAAAGCTATGTAAAAGTTCGCGTTTAACAGTTAATTTAGATTTAATAAAAATATATAAGCATCGCATGTCCAATGCTTCTAGGGTAAGTATTAAAATGGTATGTCAATACTCGTATAATGATTTATACAAACATAATTACAATAAAGTAGGGAGATAGATTATTATGTACGATATTTTTTTACACGTAAAGACATCTCACTATAGAGAATTTAGAATCGTGTTAAATATTTTACTATTACCGTAAGGAGTAAAATTATCTGATAAGTTTGAATATTTGAGCCGAAGATGTGTTACCGTATGCTTTGTATATACACGTAGAGTAACTGACATGAAATTCAAGTGCCACTATCACATCGCGCATCTTAATTTAGGTGATTACAGTGTGACTTTTTTTCTATACATTTAGGTAATGTAGTATGTTTGAGTTCAAAGTTTCCTACGTAAAATTTCGTTCTTAATATGTGCAAATACTGATGGGTCGATCCTCAATGTTATTTGTGTTGCTGAGATTGAAAAATCCTGATTACATTTCAAATTTAAATTATTCACAATTTGGAGTCTAAGTGTTTAAGAGCGTTATACAAAGAGTGAGCCGTCACACTTCTTCTATATATTAAAATATTCTAATACGAGTCTAATTAGTTGAATTTTATTAGCATGTAATTGATTATTAAAAATTACTAGCGATCGCCCAATCAGTTGTGATGCGTGTCGCAAATTATTACGGTTATGTCCGCCTACCGCTAAATTAGCAATACATAGCGTACCTAACTTTAAATCCAATAATTTTTAAGTTTAATCGAATATGAAAATTATTTTCATTAATGTGGGTCATGGGTTTATTTGTAAATATTTGCATTTTTTTTTACTTTTCCTAGTTAATTCGACTTTCATTTAGCGTGTGCCCATAGAGATCCACTATGAAGTCATTTATTTTTAAGGTTTAGTTCAAAATTTAAATTATTTTACTTAGACGTTAGTAATCGATTAGCTGTTTGCTTTTTACTAATTTGTAACTTATGTGTATGTAAATTCAGCAAGTTTGAATTTCAGTATAAATAAACTATTCAATAATTATTTGTCTTTATTTCTTAGGTAATAAAAACGTAAGCCTACATTATTTCCTTTCCCTGTGTCTGTGTACGTCGTACTCGTGGTAGGTGGTTAAAGAATTTGCCATGAGTTCATATGATGAGTGGAATTGAATAATTTTTAGTACAAAATTTAATCAAAAGTTCATTTTTGTGGTCCATATATATTATTGGACAGTGGTATTTAATATGTCTAAGAAGGGGTTACACAAAACCGTTTTCGGTTAATATTCCTATGCTAATAAAATATATTCAGTACTGGTAATTGTATTCGAATGTAAGATCTCATGGATCATTATTTATTTTTTGAGTATCAATGTCAACATACCTGTCAGAGAGATTCTTCTTGATAGTAATAGTAATTGGAGAGGGCGGATATTAAGAAAATGGTGTCTCGAATATTCCGGGCGCTGCCTTTAGGGAGTGTACGTTTAGCAGGACCCGACGATATTCCTGCTATTATGGCCTTGATCAATGAGTCCATGTCTTTGAATTTTCGTATAACTGGCCCTTCGGACTTAAACTATCTACTGTAAGAATACATATGAATTAGTAGTTTACTTTTGTTTGAGGTTGTAGCGAGATTCTCAAATATTGTTTGTAAAAAAAAATCATGGCGTTAAAAGCTATGAATTAATTAATTTTGAAGTAATTCATAAGTGATACTCATAATTTCAGGAAAAATTGTGTTTTAACAATATGCCAATTAGACATAAACGGAACAATAGTAGGTGCACTGGCTCTAAAGGACCATCCTCTAGTGCCCGCTGTCAATCCTGCTGCCTGGGAAGATTTCGTTTGGACTAAATATAAGTATGGTTTCATGTTTTCTAAAAATAATTTCTAAACTTCTGATATGGATGGGGACGGATTATAAGAGAAATCTGAGAACAACGCAGTTTATTCACCTACTTTGAATCTTTGAGAATGAATTCGTCGTCGTTCAACCGGTATTTTAAATCACAATAATCTCTACAGATCCAACTAAAACCTAAAAACTGTTCTAGGTATGTAGAACTAAATTCACGGAATACAATCTTCTTGCACTTGCTGTGTTGGAATCCTATTTATGCGCGAGAGCTCGTTGATAATTTGCTAAAGTCTGTGTTTATGCATGATCCTTACCTACAGTACATTGCCATGACGAGAACTATTATGGAACACCCACGTAAGTCTTCTGCATAATAGAGTAGCAGTAGATAGCGGATTATATATTGTGTGATTAGGTCTCTTTTGTATGTGATGTTAAAGCACGCTAGTCGTTTTTATTTTTTTTTCTTGCTGTAGGTATTTATTTCTACCTAAACCGGAGTTACCTTACGGAGATGTGGCTAACTTTTTCCAACAATTTTTTTTTAGTATGTCGTAGTTCCCAAATAAGATGATAAAAACCTTTTAAATCGGACTTTAACAGAGATACGTTTGAAATTGATTTCAAATTTTTCTCAGTATTAGTACCAGGGCAGTCGCGTTCTGAGGCGTCATTCAGACGTGTTCAGGCGTTGGAAAGAGGCGTTCCTGGTGACCAGCTCCCGACATTATTAGTTGCTGAGAGGGGGGAAGTTAGTCCAAGACTTAAAATTCGACGAGCAGTGTTAGTATTTAATTTAAATTTTATAATTGGAAACTCAAATTCGCATCTGTAAATAATTCGAGTGAACTGCTATTATATTAAATATATTATTTTAATATAACAATCTACAACAATAGCGACAAATATGCTATCTTTTTAAATTATCCTAGTATAAAATATAAATACAAGTCCTAAGTTCTAAATAATCCAAAAAAAACGTCGCGTGTTGTTAAAAATCTTTGCATAGCTATGGTCGCCTCTGTGCATGCGCGCCATCTTATCACATCTCATTTGTGTTGTATTTATCAATATACCTATACAATATACTTTAACTTTTAAAAAAAGTTTTATAAGCACACACAAATTATCTTCTAAAATTTCTACACGATTAAAGTATGCATATTTGTTTTTATTATCTTTCGACTTGTTAAAGATTATTTTAATAATATTAATGATACAAAGTATATTTAAAAAAACGACGATCTGTTAATCTACATATGTGCGACATTGTGTTTTAGTGAAGCGGACAATGATGATATAGTTCCAATCATAGAACAACATTCCGTTCGTCTACGTCAAATGTACGGAGATTTCTACGTTAGCGAACTTATATCGAGACATCCTGAATCAGATAGGGCTTTGCTTGTTTGTGAGGTAATTAGAAATCGATGGTGAAATTTTGCATGGACCTATTTTGAACTTATTTTAAGTTTTTAACACAATAAATACTTACTAATTTTAATGATATCTTGTGAATAATATATATTTTGTAGCACAAAGAAGTGGCTGTTGGTGTAATGTGCCTCAACACAGAAATAAATTTTGAGGAGCTGGAAGAAAGTTTTGATCTATCACCATTCGCTGGTCTTCGGCATTTAGAACGCGTCATAAAGCCTAATGATAAACCCGTTGTGGGATCAACTGTCAGGTATATTAGTTACGTAAAATAAGGAGTTCATTAACGCAGTATACATATCGAAAGTTCATTAAAAAGACTCATGCAAGGGATAAAGGTTATTGAAATATAGGTAGGAGAGATTTCTTCTTTTTAAAGTACTTCTCTTTTACAGTATTTTAGAAACAAAAGATCCTCAAAAGGAAACATCGTTTACCAGTACAATGTCTAGAGAAACTAAATCGAGGGTTAGTTATTAAAAGTATTATATAATAAAGTATATTTGGGTGATGGTACTATTCAATATTTTTACGTATAAAATATTACGAGTAAGATAGTGTTTACGGTAACTTGTGTTCAAGTAAATATTTCGTACTCAATTTGACGTATATTTTTAAAGACAAGTAGGCGATCAGGCTACTTCGCTTGCCGCGAATCTGGACTTTTAACTGGTTTTAACGCGTTATCTGCTTGTATCTTAAAACAGAGTCAAGTCAATTTTTTTGTATACAGCCGTGTCTCAAATGCACAGCCTGAAAGACACGACATTATACCACGACAGAATACTGACAAATAACTTTAACTGTAGGTGACTTGGGTATACGATGAGGATGAATTCTCAACGTTCAAAGACCAAGAAGTTAGAGCACCACGCCCATCGCAACCCGGAGCGTTTTCGCAGCTCGATGTATTGAATCTTTTTCTCGATGAGCCAGAGGAAATGGAGTATGATATCGTCAATATAGACCCAGATTTATTGAAAGTACCTAAGTACTTTTATGAAAAACTCGATGACAGGTTAATATAATGTTTAGTAGGATTTACTGAGGTTTATGGATTAATTATTGTATTATGGTTTTAATTTCTACCACTATTAATAAAATAGTAATGTTGTTCTGTATCTAGTTTTAAACATTATAGATGGAGATATAAAGTATTCTGCTACGGCAAATTTTATATTTGTACTAATTTTATAGGCCAGATGAAAAAACAAAAGCTCGTCGAAGAGAATCGTTCTATGATAATAAATATCTTGATAAAGACATTGGGAAGAGGATATGTAAGTTTGTACCGTTTATACAACAAATACGTTCCTAAAGAATATTCTTAAATTAATGTTTGGTATAGTAGACATAATACACAATACACACAAATAAATACACACGCAAAGAAACGAGTCGGTATAAGTATATGCATATAAATAATTGGCTTCTAGCCGAATTTCCCATGATCTCACCATCGAAGCCTCCTGAACCAACACGTTTTGTGGGACCACCAAATGCATTTCTATTGGAGTTGTTTGCCATGCGCCATGATTATGACGAACGGTAAATATTCAAAACAAATGTTTGTTTAGTTAACCAGGAGTTTAAACTTTTATAGAATTTATCATATAGTTTAATAAATAAGTTAACTAAAAATGAAGTCGATGTGCTGTGCATATGGTATGTAATTTCATTATATTCTATATAAAAAAAATATCAGTGGTTATTTGTACTAGTGCCATTATAAATTTTACTATTATTGCGCCTGTTAATTATGCTTTCTAAGCTGGGGAAATGTATATAAATAAATTTTTAATCGAACAACAAATTAATTCCTGGAATGTAATCGAATTATACTTTAAATTCCTGTTCACAATCGTTATAAATAAAATTAATACGTATTTCTTAAACTGAAGATGTTACAAAACTTTTGTAGTGGTGCATGTGTACGTCTGTGGGATTCCCATTCCAATTTGAAATTAATATTAAGCATGGCTGTCTGTGGTAAACGTCATCGCGATTGTTGATTATTTCAGATATGGTTTCGATATGCTAGAGGTAGCGTTCGAGCTGTTCCCAGATAGAGATTATTGTATCGTCTGTTTGCCGACCAACCATACATGCTTTCCGCTTTTGGAACATTTTACGGTGAACTTTGTCCTAAAATATTTTTAAGCCCAGTTTATGCAGTATAAATTGACACTAAAACAGACCAGTCAAGTGGTCATTGTAAGAATAGGCGTAGAAATGTGTTATCTTTACTGCTTCTATGTATAATGAAAATAGATAGAGAATACTTTAATAAAACCCATTAAAGTTTATATATTTTTATATTAATTTTTTTCAGCTGGTAACACCGTTCAATTATCGAATGAGGTTCATCAATGAGACGCTTTACGTGGTTCATGTCAATTCTGTTAGGGGGTGAGTTTTCTAATGATTTAATTGGTCACTAATGTAAGATTTTTTCTACCCATGCACATAATTTGGGGTATTTAATATTTTAGGGTATGTTTTAAAAAAGTAGCTTATTTAATCCTGGGTCATCAATTTTTAGTATTTCGAATTTAATCCAAATTAATGGTGTGGTGTAGTCATATAAATGACGCAAACACCCAGCAGACAAAAATAATAATGACGGATCACGATATTTTTCAGGGATGTGAGAGTGCGTCCAGCGGAATTGTATGACGCCATTAGCATGCAAGACGTTCTGGAGAATTCGCCAAGAAAGAAAGAAATTCTGGATTTGTTTCAAGATAGCTTTGAGATTCCATCATTGTCATCTTTTTCTCTTCTCAGTCAGAATCAGCCGATTGGCTTGGTCATACTTGGGTAAGATTGTCATTTATCCCTTCTCTATGTAGATTTTACATGTGGACATTACAACCTTCCTTTTACTGTGAACCTTAAAGGTTTCAGTATAATAAATTACACACTTTTGTAGACCTTTAGAAGATACAACAATTATAAGAGCTCAGTATGACTTGGACCCCGAACCCTTCAAATTTGGTACTGATGCTGCGGTACGTAACTTTTTTTACACACATGTATATACATCTTAACATTAATTTATTATTATTTTATTATATATGTAATTGTCCACTGTCTGGATAATATCTATGGATCACTACCGGGTTTATTGTATTAATTTTATGTATCTTATATGATATGATATGTTTTCCAATCTATAAGCTATACCGTTTATATACGATTTTACATGAAAGAATTACCTACAAAGAGAAAGCTTTTCGCTAAAGTTCAACAAATAGTGCTGCGCTGACGAAGTTGTTCTCAGTCTCAAACCATTTTGAAATATCAAGAAAGGAATCGTACCAAATACGGTACGAATTAATGTATTATTTAAATGTGTCTTATAAGGGTTTAAAAGAGCAGGCAAATTATTTTTTATAACACATCAGAAGAATTATATATTATATATTTTTAAGGTTTTGGCGGGTATAATGTCCCCAATAATGGAGCCCCATGGTCGATGGTATTTGCGCGATTTAATCAGATATACAAAATATACCACGTTATTTTACGCTTGCCGCCTTTTTGCCAAGGGAGAAGCGGTACGAATATTTTTACTCGTTCAATATTATTTTATAGATATAGATAATATTTTATTTTTTCTAAACTATTTTAATTACATATTTAAATTTGATGTTTACGGTTACATTTTGAAAATTGACGTCAGCCGACGTTTTATTTGTACATATGTCGTTGTCAAAGTGCGTTTAGCGATATTTGTTTAATTTAATTTTTTCATTCAATTCAGAGTCCAAACAGACATTTAATGTCGCTATCAAGTCACATGAAACCAGTACTGCCACGACAATTTTTCCCCAATGTTAGGGGAAATAAAGATCTTGAGGTGATCTATAAACCCATGTAAGATATTCAATTATTACTTTTAAGATGTTTATTGACTCCAGCAACACTTTCACTTTCTTAGGGTGATTAGGGGGCTACTGTTTTTAAAGCGATGAAGGCAGAATTCCTTCATCAGTTTAAAAACAGAACTTGAGTAGGTACTTTTTTCTCCGAAAGTAGGCGATATGACTCCTATATAAATTAAATTCTCATATTATGTATCATCTTTAACAGACATTGTTTATGAAAGGAAAATTTAGTCTGCATAAAATAATTTATTTAATGCGGACAGTAAATAGTTCGGGCTTTATTTCTGTCTAAATCTGTGTGAGCTATATATATATATATATATAATATAGAATATATAATATATATGTCAACATATGTTCTGTCAGGACAATACCATTCGCCTTGTGGACGTTAGAACGCCCGTTGACAAGTATGCCCAAAGTATACGTAAACAATAGTATAGTGGTTGTCGGCGCTAGTCGTACGGGTTTATCATTTATCGAAGCTCTCATCATGGGGTAAGTTGCAATCCCGAAAAGGTATGAAGATGTCTATTTAATTAGATAACACAACATCACTAGAGAAGAAGACAAATCAACCAATAACAAAATCCTCAGTAAGTCCCACAAATATGATTGTAAACACACTTCATGAAAAACAACCAGAAAAAGTAATTTACAAAAAGATACGATTATAAAAAGATGAAAAAAAAATGTGTTCGGATCTTTTTAAATATATTTGTACCTTTACGTTATTATAAAAATAATATAAGCGCTTTTTTTAGCATTTATATACATATATATAAATACGTTATATTTATTTTATTTGTTTATTTTGTACTGTATTTTTCGTTATGTCAGTTTCAGTGCCCAGTACTTGACATTCACCAATATAACCCTAGTCTCCGAGCATGGTCTGCCAACAGTACCGGACTGTCTTAAAGCAGCCGAAATCTGCGTGCCGCGCGACGGTAGATACACAGACAGATATATAAAAAGCGTGCCGTTTTACTATTATGTGGATGTCCTATCGGGGCTTATGGTTAAAATTGACAGGTAATTTTATAATTATGGGCGTGTCAGATTCAATAAACATGGACGCATAAGTACTTAAAAAACAATCGCTTAAAATAGGAACTACAACTTTTCAGTGGTGCCGTAATTCCAATCTAAATTTAAACCTTTATAGATCTCCATTGTAACAAAACTAACCGACCGAATATATATATTTAGTCGAATTGAGGAACCTTAAAGTTTTAGTAACTAAGAATCGTACATTTCATTTTTACTGAACTCTTTGAAATTACACACGACGTTAACATAATTAGTTTTCTATTTATTCTATAAAATACCTCATCTATATTTAATTTTGAAGGAAAAAGAAGTGCATTCATCTAAAGGATGGTGGTATCAAATTCTATGATGAGCTGGTGCTGGTTTGCGGTCAGCAGTTCCAGCATCCTGACTACTTGAAGGAAACTCCAGCCACAGATGCAGATAAAGATATTGGGTAAGTGTATTTTGTATTTAAGATGTCAGGACTGTATAGTAATGTAGCAAATCTTTGACAAAAATGTATATATATTTTTTTCAAAGATTATTTATATATATACTTAACTTTTACCTGTCGTGTTAGCACCCAGAGTAGCTTACCATAGGTCTTATGGATGTTAAAATGTATCTCCATTTTATAAATATTATACTTATGTATGTATGTATAATATGAATGAATATGAATATGCATATATAGAAAACATAAAAGTGGATGATTATTTAATATATTTTTATTGACTTCGAAGACCGGTGAAAGTCTGCGATCGTCTTTTAATGGATGACGTCAAGTATCAACCCGATAGAGTGCCCCCACCCCCAGAATTGCCAGAAAATGTGATGCTTATCAATTCGCTTTACCAAGCGAATTGCTGTCTCAGGAAACTAGTGAAACTTATAAAGGAAACGAGTTAGTCCAATTCTGATCTTTAAAATTCAAGTTTGAAAGTCAAACTCCCCGTAACGGATATTTTTAATTATGTTTTTTGCGTTTATTCGGAATGCCTGAAAATAGTCCGCGGGCTATTTTCAAATCCCTTAATGATAATGGTTGACTAGCTTGTTTTGTTATAATTCATGACAGACATACAATATATATAAAATAGCTACATATCATTCTTACCTTCAATTAACAACACCAATTTTTTTTTAAGTTAATTTAGTTAAGAAAATTGCCTGAAACGTATCAGAAATTGCTGATACGTTTTTCTTAATAAAAAGCGATTATTAAATTGATTTATGTTGAGATTCGAATGCTAAATTGGCTTTCGGTGCTTTCACCATGACATATATTTTAAATAACCTTATTTAAAAGTGCAGTGATATTTATTGTAATTTTTCTAACTGTTCTGAATGTTGGTCTTGCCAGAATATAGAAACCAAACATCTGTCACCATTTTTGCTGAAAAGCATCCGAAACTAAATCCGTCGTCATTAATAGTAATTGCATAATCAGTCAGTCTACGTCATACTCTCGTTAATAGAAAAAAATAAATATAAGTTATAACTTTTTAGAGAACCAGGATAATTGTTTAAGTGAGGATAACAAGATTGTTGTATACGGGGATTGCGTTGAAGCTTACGCTTGTATGGCGGCATTGTTAGAATTGGGTATAAGCGCTAAGACTATCGCATTCGTGGAGCCATTTCCACCCGATGACACTAGGAAAATGAGAGTGAACTGTTTTAATAACGAAACGGTATTTGTTTTCATATCTACGTTAAATGTATTAGTGAAAAATTTGAGAATTTATAAGAACAATCAGTACCAAAGTGCTTTTTTGTTCGTTTGTCCGCTTTTGTTATGGCGATCCAGTAGCGCAATATGTTATTAGAAGCCCTACCACAAGCTTATCCTGTAGATAACCGACCGTGTGTGAGATATTTCCCGGATATTATAATTATTACAGATTATATGATAATGTAGTTTTAAAATATTTACATTTTAATACAGAATCTTGTCACTTACTAGTAGTGGGGCTGCGCTGTATTTTATTCTAATCAAAAAGTAAATGAAATTTATGATACTAAAAGGAAAACTAATTAGAAGTAGTGTGGAGGTTGTGACAGAGCTGCGCTACAGCTGGTGGCATTTCCTCGCTGTATTACGAAGCTTTAAGTATTAGCGAAAACCTAAAAACAAAAAATTATAATATTGTTTTTTATTAACCTAACTATTACGATTTTTATTTTTTTTTTCTACAAAATTTAAGTATATTATTATTAAAATTCCCCGACGTTTCGCGTGCTTTACAGCGTGCGTGGTCACGGTAGACTGGACGGGGAAAAATTTAAAAATAATGTTATATTAATTTGTAATATACTTAAATTTTGTAAAATACATAACTTAATCCGTTAACAAAGTGTTTTTCTACAAAAAAAATTATCAAGTTAGTATAGCAAATTGGAATAAATTTGGTGTATATTATAATCACAGTGCTCTTAACAATTTATTTTAGATCGACGATCGAGTACAATTATCGTTGAAGAAGCTAAACATCCAGGTGTTTAGAAAGACATATTTGTATGGATGGATGCAAAAAGGAGAAAGGGTGGAGACCATCCGGCTTATATCACCTCTCACAGCGATACATTTACCCTGCTTTGCCTTATTTTATTATGGTTTGAAGGCTATCGACGTATATGCTTTTAAAGGTATTATAAAATACATTGTTTTGCGCGTTAAAATAATCATTAATTTGCCTACATTCCTCCGTCACTTTATCGTGACGTAAACTGATTTGGTTTTAAGGGACAAAAGATAAATCGTTTTATATTCTATTGCGTTGATAAAATTTTGTCGGTTATAGCAATAAATGAATGCGGCCTAGTATATGACGGTGGCTTAGTAGTGGGTCCTAATTTCGATACAAATGACCCTCACGTGTTCGCGGCCGGACCTTGTGTGAGATACTCGCGGAAACTATACGCGAACAACAGATTGCATAAATATTATACTTCAGAGGATGTCGGAGAGGCTGTGAGTTTTTAGAATATTACTATGGATTTTTAATTTGGAAGTACCTTGCAAATGAACGGGTGTTAATTTTTATGTTTCTGGTATATGGTACACTGGTGTCGATTCTCGTGGGCACAAACTAAAATTGTTCAGTGCTTACAAACATACATACATAGTCTTTACATATCGATATATAGAAAATAATATTGTATTGGTAAGCAAAATATCTAATCCATTTTTAGCAAATAATGTGACCGAAGATTTTTAAATAATAGTAGTCATTTAGTATAGTCAAAAGTATACTGAACGAACGAAGTATACTGAACTTGAAATCAGTAGAGAAATTATTTAAAGTTCTTTATTATAAAGTGACCTATGTACTATAATAAAAATAACTGCAATAAAAGTAAATGTGAATGCTATGTTTGTATGTGCAGATGTAATAATAAATTAAAAAGAAAGCAACGACCCTGCCAGGATTCGAACCTGGAATCTTCTGATCCGTAGTCAGACGCGTTATCCGTTGCGCCACAGGGCCTATATAGGAAGCTTTAAAATTATCAAATGGACTTAGAAAAGAGCTTGATTTAAAATGTTTAATGCATACACTTATTTATTCTTGGCTTTTAAAAAATAAATTGGCAATGTTGATCAGTTTATAAATAGTATTGTCTTATAAATGAACTGATTATACTAGATGCATTGTTTTTATACGTTTAGCTCGGAATGAACTATCTTTTACGATTAATTTATTATTAGAATAGATATAAGATAATAATAATAGAATTACTATTTATTACGATTCAGTCCTAAAATGTTTAACGTCATACCGTCTTTGTAATCACTAGTGAGGTTTGCTCTTAACAAAAGCTTTGCTTAATTTAGTTTAGTACATATTGATTTATATTTGTATCATTTTCAATATAAGATGGCTCGCATATTCCTTCGCAAACTGGACCCATTAATGACGGGCGTGCACGAAGTGGAGTCACCCACATCTGATGGTGCAACGCGCTTTAGCTCCAGTCTTCTTGCGTAAGTCTATATTAAGTCTATATATTTATAGAGCTTTTAACTCATTTTTATGAAATCATATTAATATATTGTTGTGAAAATGGTGGAATAAATATTAAAAGTTCCTAATTTTATTCCAAACTTCAGTCTCTGAAATACGGTTGACACGTCTGTTAAATGATTGATAATAAGATTAACAGCTTAACAAATACTTTTATTTATTTTTTATTGTTTGAATGAACTAGTTTATTTTAGTGTTTCATCTTATGTATGGTATATATACTTACTTTATTTTAAGAAAATTTCTTCAAATAGAATGTCTTCGCTTGTGATATACATCCATAATGTTGGATCACTCGAATCTAAGCTATAGTAATAAAATTTGTTACAAAATAAATTTAACAATAATTATTTAATTATGGCATGTTAAATGGCTGGGTAAATACCCAGCTCTCTTTAAACATCCTTATCTAAATAAATACGATATCCAACGATTTTGAATAAAATTGTCCTTGAAGAAACTCTATTTTGTATTTTTTTCAGTTGCAAAGACTCTCACGCCAGCGTCGCAAGTGCTTTACGCCTCTCAATGAGCGCAATCAGAGGGTTTGTATTAAAATTGTTTTTCCCAACAGCATCTACGTCTAGCAGTGATTATCTTCTGAAAAATTAATGATGTTTAAAAAATCATATTAGAACCTTTCTTTTTCCAACGACCCTCGACTCAATCTAAAGATATAAATTTTACAATTCTTCTTAGTTATTACAGATGCCACACAGATGGCGCTATTAACAATTTCAATATTATCTCGAATCCTCTCTATTCATGTAACCTTAATATGTACATTGGTAGAATTCAAACTTTCTATAAATTCTAATTCTACTTTTACATAATTTTTAATGCTGATTTCTGTTTCTGTCGAGGAGTGAGGCCTTAAGAAATAATTTTGTTTAAGACGTTGGCTGCCAGTACCTAAATTCGATTCCCCGATTGCACAAACAGCTACTCTCCCTGGTCCTTTATATTACATGATTCTGAATAAACCCGGCCCAGTGGTACCTATGGCTGTGCAGCTGACACTACCCCATCAAGTAACAAATTATATAACTTAACAAAAAATATCCTTATAAAATTCATTTTGCAATTATTGTAAGTCGCAAACAATTCAGCCACTTGGTAACAAAATATCCGGACATTTTGGGAACGAAATCCGGTTAAGTAATTGTGTCAGTTTGAAAGACCTGGATTAAAATAGTGGTGGCACTTTCTGCCGCGCACAACCGCTATGTGGAACCAGCTGCCAAAAGAGGTATTTCCAAACAATTACGACTTAGGGACCTTCAAGAAAAGAGCGTATAAGCATCTTAGAGGCCGGTAACGCACTGGTGAGGCTCTGGCATCACGAGTGTCCATGGGCGGCGGTGTCGCCTGGTGAGGTGAGCCTCCTGCTCGTTTGCCCCCTGTTTTATAAAAAAAGTATTAAATATTTTGTTTCGTTCACTATTATTTTGACAAAAAGTATCTTTGCAGCTTCTATGAATGTTTAACGATATTTACAGGGCCACATATTAATAACAGATAAAAATGAGAATTATTTCCGTCTCCAAATAAACGCGTTGCATACGATAGAATCGATCACCTGTTTGTCGAAGAAACGATTTTCATCGGATACCTTTATAATGTTGTACGGAAGACACGAGTCGTATTTCAATAATTTGCTCGCGAGATTTGAGGTATACAATAAACTAGAATTATTTTTTACTAATTAGCATCTTGTATACATTTAAAAGTTATAAAGAAATGTGAATTGTGTGTTTTATTATAATAACATAGTTCTACATTCCCTGATAATTATTTTTTTATATATCTTATTTATTTTATATAATTATATTTCTTTCTCCTAGTAATTAGCTTGTTGTCCTGTATTTTTTATTTATTTAGTCTATGGTTTCAATTTACTTCTTAATTTCTTTCAGTTGAACTTGATTGAAGACTTTTATGATTTCTTCACCAAACCGTGGATGTCTGCAATGTATCAAGAATCATTCCGTGACCTGATGATGGAGATTGAAGACCATGGTATCAAGACGGTGGGTCTTATTCACAATACATTACATAACTTTCTAATTACTTTTTATTCGTGTTTATAATAACAATATTCGCCTCGGTTTATTTCATATTACCACATTAAGATACTCTTCAGTATAGCTATCAAATATAAAAATATACAAGTAATAATAATAAAAAATGTTGTATAAAAATATACAACAATGGGTTCAAAATCCTGGGTTCGCCTCCCAGATCATTAGTCATTAGTCTCATTAGAATTCCTGTTAAGATGTTCATCATTTGAAGTAGCATCCACAAAACAGCTATACCATAGGGTTAACCGTTTGTCTCAATAATATATTCCTATTATAGGTACGTGATGTGCTGAGGACGAAGTATAACGAGTTCCTGGAAGGTTTGACCACTTGTGATGCTACTTGCAGTGGGAATAAGATTAAGGTAAAATGTTCATAATCGTATGTAATTGTATTTTTGTGGACACTGGTTGTCATATATTGCGGGAACAATTTTGGTGTGGTCCTAGGTTTAAAGATGTCACCACCGTAAATAATTTCGTGTGGTGAAATCGTGACCTTTATAATATTACAAATAACAGATTATTTATGTATATCTGCATTGGATCTTTTTTATATGCGTATTTATATGCATAAAAAATATTATTATTTATAATATGAGACAAGCACAGTACATTATAGGGCTGTAGTGCCACCCCATAATACATCTCATTTTATAATTCAAAGTATTTTCTCCAAAATACCTTTAAGAAACTAGCAATATACAGGTGAACTTTTCAACTGAGCGTGAATGGCCAAATCAGAAACTTTTAGTAATAATATTGTTCTTTAAATAATGCTCGAACTCGTTGTTAAAAAAAAACCCCTTGTATTATTAACCCATTTGATAGTATCTTTAAAATGGCAACAACAATAACAAATAATGGCACAATTTTTAACAAAATAAATGAAAACACGCCTTTTTGATTACTCACATCGTAGGAGTGCGGTCAAAACGAGTACTTGCGCCACGAGGCTGACGTGTTCTGGCGATCAATAGCTGGCGAACACATTGTGAGCTCGCACCTCGCGGCCTATCTGCGTCGCAACAGTGTCACGAACCCGCAATACGCGATGCCCAAAGCTGAATTCATATGATTTTAAATAAACTACGTTGATGCCTAATGTTGTGTTTTATTTATCATTATTTTATATTCATTTTGTCTTCTTTGATTGCTGGGAATTTAATCTGGAATTACTGACCAAATTGTTTTTTTATATTAATAAATTCAAAGTAATTTTTCAATACAGTTCCCAAACAATTGCTACTTATATTTCGTTTTGAAAATCGAACAGCAAATATTTAGAAATAGGAGATGAAAACGATTGCAACGTGCAAGAAAATTTTAAGTTTCTTAAGGAAATTACAATGATGGCTTTGGCTCGTCTCACGTTATTCTGACAATCTGGCTTGATTGTTAATCCTAGTTGAATCCGTTTATATGTGATTTTTTTTTATGAATGTATAAAAATATATAGAAATAAATTTTTGTGAAGCTAGCGAAGCTAGATATTATATTTATTTACGTTAGTCTGTTTCTGTTTGTGTGTCAGAGCCTGTTTCCCATTAGGAAGGCAGAATCATAGACCTCCTCTTGGTATGATCGCTTCCTTCGTTGCTCTCCTTTCATTATATACATCATACAGGCACGTCGAATATTGGTGCTAATGTGATTTATCCAAAAAAGATCGAGCAGGTTCTCCACACTGCTTAACTTACAACTAGTCACTATGGATTTTATTATTAGGAATCACAATCATTTGACAGTTTTGAATAGATTCAGACATCGATTATTACATATCACCTCGATGTCTACAGTTCCATAACTGAGCGCTTCAGGAGACTTTTTCCGCTGCGGACCACCAATATGAAGAATCAGATGCCAATACGAGTAAAAGTATTTCCGAACTAATACGACTTACAAATCTTCAACAAAATTGTATTGATATTTGGAAATATGCGATGTCAGTGACACAATTGGCAATGCTAAAGAATTTTTTTAGCTTATTTTAGACGAATAAAAAAGTCGACACTTTTTAGACAATTTATTTAATTACACATGTTATTATATCCCGCTTACAATAATATTTACAGTTTTACCCAAACAATAACAAAATATATTAAAATAATTGTAATGAGATGTTAAATACACGCGATGATTATTGACTAGCATTTAAACAGATTGCTCAAATAAAAAATAACTATTCTGAAATTAAATTAAGTCTATTACGAATGTTTGACTGTCGACTTCGTCAAATTTAACGCCTACTTATGAAATATTTTTATGTAAGTTGGAAACAAAGTGTTTGTTATATTTTGTACGTTGTATTTGAGCATAATATGAGATTCGGACCATGCAAACTTACTATATTAACTACAATGTATGATACCTAGAAAGGAGCTGTACATTAAATCTACTTAGAATACAATGAGTATCGAAGATTTCTTAAAATTCTATAATTTACTTATGCTAATTTGGCTCTTGTGCTGTACAATTAGGAGATATTTTTCTCTAAAGAAAAATTACAAGATTTGAACCAACAAATACTTATTACATATAATTAGCTGGAAATTATGGATGATATTAAATAATATAAGATCATTTCAACAATTTGTCCAAAGCAGATAAATCCTTTTACCATTCGTTTATTAATAACTCAAATGGATTTCAAAATATCTGATTCAAATTGTTGATTGATAATTGAGCATTTTGATCTGGAAAACGATAATAGTCATTCCAAAATAATTATGTACAATTTTTGAATCTCATTTTAATGGTTAAAATATTCGTTGATGTTTTAGTCATGCTCGATTGAACATCTTGCGATTCTATAAATATTATTTGAGTTTATTACGAATTTGGAATAATTTGACTATTGATAAAGAAAATCTTCAGTTAAAATCTATGAGGTATAAACTATAAATAATTTTGCCTATACTAGTTGTAAAGAGTAAAAAAATAGCAATATTAATGCCATTTGTCAATTAAAATAGTAAACTGCGTTGTTACGAAACGTTTTGTTTCTTAAATTTGATAGAATGAAATCAATCTGACTTTAATGAATCAGAAATCAGGAATGTTCATTGAAATATAAACGGTAAGGAAAATTTACGTATAATTTAACCAAACATTTAAAAATATTTTATTATATCTCGTATATATCACTTATGGCCGTTCTAGACAAGAAAGAATACGTCAGTTCTTGAAGGACGTACCTTTACGACGAGTATAGACAAGAAATTGACTGAAAGATTCAGTTAAGGCGCGTAATCATGCGCCGGCGCCGAGTAATCAGCGCCGTGGAGCAGCGATTAGGTCTGGTACTGCAGCATCGGCGCCGCGGCCAGGTTCGCGTGGTGCCCGCTGTTCATACGTAATGCTGATAGTGACTTGTTGTACCACTCGTCTTCCGCCGTCATGCCTGTAAAATGTATGTATATTCTAACTGTTTAAAATATTTCAATTATCAAAAAACAGACGCTATTTATTATTCAATACTCATTCTTGTGTATAACACTTACGAGTTCATGAAACAAGTTCAGAACTGGCATTAAAAATTGACTTGTTTGACTTTGAAAATAAAATTAAAGCGCGGAGCACAGTAATGAAATAAATATGGTGTATATTACTTTTGTATATACTTGCAGTAAAGTAGCGTATAAAGTTTATGATGTAAAATAAAATAAAAAGTCCTGAATTCATTACTGACATTATAAGATCTAATGGTAAATTTCCTTTTAAGTAAAAATGTAATGTTTATTTAAATAATTGTGATACATCTCATATTATCATTTTTGGTAAGAAAAAGAAGTTAGGGTCATGTTAGAAATATGTTTTAAATTGCCTTACCGCTTTTCAGCCTTGATAAATAAATAGTCCTTTCAAGTTCATTATTTCAGTTTCCCTATAAATTTGTTGTTATTAGAGTTCATCGATGTAAGGCGTGTATATTTAAAAATCATTTTTAATAGTTCATTTTGTCAAATTTGTATTTCCCCAGTTTACAAATTCCGTTATTCAGTATTGCACATGTGGTTAACTAATGCTTTATATATATATTTATATAGTGCATCGTAAATTGATGGGAAGGAAAGAATTTTATCCACGACACATAAGAGATTTTTAAGTGTTACTATACTTGATGAAAAACGTTTCAGGCGGTAGGTATAACGAGATGCTCGTAGATGGGGAGCGAATAGTAACCCTCGCGTTTTCTCAAGATGCAATCTCACCGTAGGAAATAAGATATTTGCGAAGACGCCGCGAGGACGCCCGCCAAAGTAAATGTAGTGGAAATTTTCTTATTAGAATCTACGGTACGATGCCTCGCTTCTATTAGGGGTTTTTTCTACGCAGGAATCCGCTCGCGGCTCCGAGACATCACATGCCCTGTCGCGTTTCAAGATAACTTTTTGAAATGGAGTTCGCCTTCAGCCATTTTGGTAAATTAAAAAGTAACTAATTTTAAATATAAAATAGAAAGCTATTTTGTAAATGTAAAAAAGACTTTAGTTTCGTTAACAAATCCAACTAAACCAATCCAGGTTTAAGTTAGCTGAATTGTACGATTATAAAATACTCCGGGAACCGCTTACACGAATTATTATCGCAATATGTACTTAAAATTAATCATGTAAGCTAAGATAGAGACATCTTGACTTGAGGGTACAAATTTATAATCTCCGGCCGCAAACTCGAGGATTATTAAATTAGTGAAACGCTGCTCCTCCGTCTTCACGTCATTTTAATTCTACATAATATATCAAACAACATCTCGAGATAATTTAAGAGTACCGTAATATTTTACAATATAACAAGTTACAATATTATTTCGTGCAAAAAAATATGTTACTGTGATCCTAAGTTATGTCATCAATTCTTTAAATCATTGGAATGGATTTTTCTACGATTTAAGTAATTGTCGTGAGGAAACCGGCATCTTTAATAAGAATTCAGATCATATAACAAAAGAAGCATATTCTGTAATCTGAGTAGCAGACATACGTTGTGCCTCAAAATCAGGTATCATTAAGTTGAATATTTAACTCGAAAACCACTGATGAAAGATAGTATATTTTTTATATATTGTTCTAAGGACATAATTATAGATTATATTGTCTTTTTTGACATTGACATAACTATTATTCATTTAAAGAAAAACACTAATGGATTAAGCGATTAAGATTTTTTAGATTCCTACTTTTCATATCCATATATTTTAGTGATTTATTAATAACCATTCGCTGCCTGAATAATATTAGCAATTTTAACGTTTTAAAATTCCCATACACAGCATTTTAATAAAAGGTGAAATTACAACATTCTTCAAGGCAAGAGACAAAAACTCTATATAAAGTTTTGCGATCATCTGGCAAAAGTTAGACAACAAAGAGCAAGTTTTCTCATTATTATAAGAGATATTTGTATAAAAACCCGTCTTGATCGACCGCTCCACAACTTTATAATTGGCTTGACGTAGATAATGTAAAGTTGATGGAAGCTACCGCGTCTTGTTTTACACTTCAAACTAAAATACAAGTTTCTGCAGAACGAGTAATTTCATACAGCATTTACTCGTGGCTTGGAATTTAATTGGGACGTGCTAAGGGCATTTGTAGTAATTTTTGCCTTCGAAATGAGACTATTTGTATATTATTATTATTATATGACATTTTGTATATGGTTTAAGCAGTGTTCCGTACGATTATATCAGGGTTGTAAAAAGGTATCTTAATAGGAGCATATCATAATGTGATCTTATATTATAAAAAGAAACAATGAACGTTATAATATTAATATTAAATATGATATATTATAAATATACCCACTATGTTATATGTTATATTTTCTTACCCATAGTATCTTGTCGCATGCCGACCGCACTCATATTCGCACTGTGGCCCATTGAGAAACCTTGCGGCATGGGGTATGATCCTCCACCCATCTGAGATAAAGAGAAGATGTCCTTCTGCAACTCTTCATAGCTTCCGTGATGCTGTTAATCATATAATGTATATAAAGTATAGTTTAAATTTTAAATAGCAGACTCAGCGGAGACTTTGACATTATGGTATCTAGAATGAACCTAATTCTGAACACAGAATAATAAATTAGATTTTAATTGCCACGTATAAGCTGAAATATAGCATAGATTGAATTTTACTAAATGTTGTAGCTGTCAAATTTGATTTTAAAAAATCTTAACTTTTTCGCGTAATAAGGTTACGCAACGGATACAATCAATTATTTATTATTTTATTTGGAATAGTTAGAAGAAAACCACCAACTTATATAAATTGTCATAAATAATAACTATTTATGTGTTCTCAAATTCAGGTAATTTCAATGTCGGTGACATTACACTAATTACAAATTTAAAACCAACTGAAACACCGAATATGCGTATTAACGAAATTTGGCCAACTTAATAGTTTTTCACGCGTTTGCTTTATATGGTAATTATCTGCCGGATATCCGTTAGTTAAATTATCACTTTCGATAATGAATGTTAAAGCGAAGTTAAAAATTCGTATTTTGCTCTTCTGTTATGTAAGCACTAAATATTGTGTGTGACTACATGAATATATGAAAATATTGGAGATATGAAGTCGATGTTCGTAGTCCTTCGTCAAGTTCGTAAAGTCGTAGTAGTACATTAAATCCCGGTGGTTCAGTCCGGCTTCAAAAATATTGTGTCTTAAATTCCTTATGTCAATTCAACCACTTTATCGGGGGGGGGGCCCCGGGGGGGCCCCCCCCCCCCCCCCCCCGGGCGGAAAAAAAATGATGTGGTTTGTGTTATATATTTTTATGTTACATAAACACAATTTTCTGTCCATATAAGGTTTGTAAATCTATTTTTCCCCACAACAATTAAAATATTTGATATCAGTTTTAAAAAGAACATTCATTACAATTCACCTCTAGCAAGAATAAGTATTGACCAAAATCGTTAAAAAGACAAGAATATACCTGCACTTGAAAAATTTGTGTATACATGTAAATTATTCTGGTTCATTATTATGAAAAACGAATTTACCAATAACTGTATTGCATGAGCGTTACCGAATATACACAGAAGTTGAATGAGCAATCACGCAAGTTGATTCAAAGATAAATACGGAATGACTGTCATTGTCTGTCCGTGCTATTTGCATTATTTTCGGCGGTTGGTGGCCGATGTACAATCTCATTAACGCGTAATCAGAGGTTCGATTAGCAACGCATTTTAATGAGTTTCAGAACTGCTATAAACATGTTTAATAATATTATTACAGATAAAGAAATTAAGTTTACTTTTATTTGATTTTTATAAATATAATATTATTAGTCCTCTGAGCTTTTGGTAAGCGTAATCAATACATATTTCTTCTATTCAGCCATTGAATCATGTGACGATGTTGCTGCTAAGAGTTTGTTATTGTTATTGATCTTGATATATTATATTGTATTTTTACGACTTATTCTATTAATAATGTTGTTTTTTTTCTAGTCTTTAATTGTTTTCTCATCCCTCTTTTGTTTATTATTTATTTTTATTTTTTATTTGGAATTCTAAGAGTTATATTGATAATTCAATTTCGCAAAGTAGAAGCCGATATCCAATTCCAATTTTAATTGTGTAATATTATTTCTTATCTATTATGATTTTTTTCACATTTTATCTTACCTGTGGATACCTGTTGATAGTATTGGGGTGCGGGTAGGGCTGGTAGCCTCGGTAGCCCTGGATGTTCCTCATCATCCCATTGCAGCCTGGAAGCACAGCTGGAGCCAACGCCTTCTGCAGCTGCTTCTCTTGCTTACGGTATTTTGCACGACGATTTTGAAACCAGACCTTTATAAAAGTAAAATAACAAGAGTGAATAATTTTTTATATATATGCAAAGCACATACTATAAGAGATTAACATTTATCTTTACGACTTAAGAGAAAGAAAACCATGAAATAAATTTCTTCCATTGTATTTAAGTTGTTTATAATGTTTTAAATGTATAAAATATACGTTTGAAATACAGCTTAAAAATAAATCTATATTGAAAGAAAAATAAAAGTAATTTTACATAATTTTATACTGTTATAATTTTGAATAGTATCTGTATCTGTGTAGAATTAAGCTGTCCCGTTGTGCAATATGTATCAAAGAAAGACTCTACATATTAATTTGTGTGATAGCCTATGTCAAAGAAGGAGCCTTAAGGTTACTCACAGATTTATGTAGTGTTAGATTGATTTAGTATTTTTAAACAAGTACAGTAGAAGTTTATTTATGGTTATGTTTTGATTAACATTATAGTTATAGCATATACGTTTCGCATATAAAGGATGTAGATTATTGGATGTACCATCAAAATACACAAGGCTATAATCTGTTGTCGCGGGGAATGAGGCGTGCGTCGTTTGATATGGTGATTACAGCTGATTAGAGGGAGGGAGGAACGCCCTCCCAACTCCATGCACACCCATATATCGTAGCACGCAACAATATTCTCTAAAGCAATATACCAATGGGCGAAAATTCCATGCTTATGTAAAAATAGGGTGAAGAAACACAAATAGGATATTAGTTTTTCGCAAAGCAATCCGACATCCGTCCCTCGCCGCGCGCGTTGTGACGAAAAACGAAGCAATTTCCCGTTTAAACTATGTACAGTTTACTGCGATACCTACGTTAACGCGGCGTGATGTAAAATATGATTAGACAGACCACTATTTTTTATATGTAAATTATTATGTTATACGACAAATCGGGCACTGAGCTGTTTTTATAATGAAAATCTGGTAGAAAAGAATAAAAGTGGTTCAGAGCATTTTCTTATTTATACATATTTATTAAGGTATACCTTTGTAAAGCAAAACAATCCAAAAAGAATATGACCACAACTGCTTGTGATCAATCAAGACCGCATTACTCGTAAAATATCCTATCTATACTGAATAACAAGAAAGTCAGTTTCACTTAGCTACAGTTTAAACGACGATGAAATCTAATTTAGTGAAGATCTGAAACCCTGTTCGAACAAAAAAGCACATTTGCGGAGCGCCGTGTTGTCTGAAGAAAACGGTCGCCTTTACGCTGAAAAAGCAGAGAACAAAACATTTTCTTATTTCCAATTGTAGAATTCATTTGAGGGCAGAGACAATGTCGAGAGGCGCGCGGGGAGGATCAGCTAACTTCGTTACGGATCCATTTGATGGGATTGCAATGCCTCAGGGGCCTCCCTACCCGTGCCACCCTCGCCCGCCCGCCAGCGTTGTATTTTTATATCGAAATTTCCTCTAGAAGGAGGGCCGTCGTCTTTAACGTTTACATTCTTATGTAGCGTAACGTTAATAGAGTATACATGTGTGCGTTCACAAGCTTTTAACGGTGAAATGTGAAAGAATTCCTTTTAATGATATTTACGCGTGCTCTTTAGTCGTTCCCAACGCTTGTATGTCAATTTCGAAGACATACTTTTAATGTCTAAGTTCTATAATACAAAATATATACGTTGTATATATATAAGAAATTCAATTAACTGAAGTCTTGAAGGAAACGTCTCACTTCTACGGAGGTGATTTTTTATATTCTGCGAATGTGAGCACGCGAATTAAGGTCGTTACTTCAAGGGAATGTTAAAAGTCGTGTTCTGAATAATATATATAAGCGAGGAATTAGGTGCTCTTGGGACAAATCAATAGTACCCCGAGGGATTGAGCAATTTTAAAACTGAGATAAGGATCGTAAGCATTTCGTATTCATACGACCATGGAGGACAGATGGCACTTTAATTCAATCCGGCTCCGGCCTACGCTACAAATTATATTACCGGAATATTCGCGCATCATTGATATTTTCGACTTCACGTAAGAACAAGGCCGCTTGTTTGTCGGTTATTGCGTTCTTTTCCTTTTTCAATTTTATTGGATCGAAGGAAATATAATTAGTTACGTCGTTTTATTTACTATGGTTAGTTGAGGTGAAATTGAGCGTATTTGTAATTTTAGTCATACGCTAAAATGATATTATTTTTTATCGTGGTTTCCATATTCCATTGCTTTAGCATAAACTTTTGCTGACCCTGATGGTTGGGTAAGGAAAGGTATATATATATATCTTACCCACAAACTCAAAAATCTTTGTTGATTGTTGTCTGTGCCATCACAAATAAAAACAGTATTCTATAATAGCCGTAATAATGTGAATCAGCTGCACATACACATACATCGTAGCGCTACGTAAATAGTGCTACATAGTTCCGTAGCACCGGCTCTTGTACTATATAATTTATTTCTAATAATAAAGTAACTGTTATTAAAGAATACATTTTGTTTGCTGTAAAGTTGATTTATCAAAAATATTAAAAATCATAATTACGGCTACGTAATATAAGTACACAGTACAATAATATCCGGAATCGAAATATTTACTGTAAACTTTTGGTAAAAATGTTAAAAAATAAAACTAATATTATTAGGTTAACATTGGAGGATAATAGAAACAAAGTTTATTCAACGATAAAGAATGATATTGTTGAGTTTGGCTACCTTTGTCTTCGTAATATGAAAAGGATTACAAACCTGTATTCTAGCTTCGTTAAGTTTTGTTGTTCTCGCTAACTCTTCTCTGCAGTATATATCAGGGTAGTGTGACTTCGCAAATGCTGCTTCTAATTCTGCTAATTGTTCCTGTAGATATAACAAAACATACAAAATCTAAATAATTGATTATTTCTATTAAAATAGTTTCTGTCCCAAATAAAAAAGTCATGTGTTTGATACAAAGTAATAAAGTCATTATTATTTTTTATTGAGATACGTATCACTTTATGATCGAAACTTAATGAAAGCATTCTATATATAAAATAATAATCATCATTCACCTGTGTAAAAGTAGTCCTATGTCTTCGCCTTGCTGGTGTAGGGCAGGATGCAGTTGTGGGAGTATGTCCCGCGTGTTGAGGTCCCAGCGAAGGGGATAAGGCTGAGCTGCCAGACCCGGTTCCATTCCCACCAGGTTCTGGCTTTAGTTTCTTGAATGCACCTTCCGCTGGATAAAAATAAACTTTTAATGTGGGAAGTGGATTCGTCCGAGATTGAGGCTAGAGTGGGATGGGGTAATAGGGGCGGTCGACAGGTCAGGTCAGCTAAAGAAAAGGACGAACTTAAAGAAGAAATATTTTTATATACATAGTATGAAAAGAATTTTAGAATTTGTGCATGGTGAATTTATTTGAATTTGAAAATTTATAATATTATTCATCCTTAATTCTTATATAAAATGAAATTTAAAACATTATTTTCGAATTATTGTAATTGTTAAACACAAACTGATAGTGCAGTTTCAATCGCATTTGGCGACAATTTCATAACTCTTTTATATCGCGTTGCAACTTCGATCTGTTAAACAATCTCTTAAGTTACGCCTGAAAAATTATTCTAAACTATGTTTTGATTGTATTGAAACCTTATCTAAGCTAACTATCAGCGAATCGAAGTATACCTACCCGTAACTAAACATCGTGACACTAACCGTAAAATAACGTCATATCGGGAAGTGATTCTTATTTGCATAGTGGGTCGGATCGATCCTTACCGTAGGTCAAGTTCGTCGTAATTGTAATTATGTTGGTCTAACACTGTTACTTAGTGATTCACCTCGATTCAATGAACTTTGTTTCTACGATTTAAAACGCTATAAAGCGCGAGTCGGTCGTGTGTCATGTTTACGAAATGATAAAGAAAATATAATCTGTTTTTTATAGACCAAATTTGTCTCAGTATTCTATAGTTTGTATGAGGCTATTTAATGCGAATCACGTATTTATTAGGGTTGGAGTTCCAATGTTTGTAATTCAGTTTTTAATACGTAATAAAGAAGAACAATCCGCGATATTTTTCTATTAAACAAAAAAATTATCTCGAATTGGATAACGTAACATAACGTAGTGTAACGACGAAGTTAGTAAAAACTATTTTAATAATATTATCCTATACAAAGTCTGAGAAGGAGGAAAATAAAAAATATATAAGCCCAAACCGGCGATATAACCAGCGTTTTTATCCTAAAAACTATTCTTATATCAGTATTATAAATTTTGAATTGTAAAAAATATAACCTTGTAAAGCTTCCAAAAAGCTGAAAATTTCGTAATCAGTTTATGTTTGGTTTCTCTTAGCAGGTTTAAGAGGGGAGTATTTTAAAAGCACCGTTGGAGGTCGGTTTGGCAAGTATTCATGCATTCCCTTTGACGGCACCAGCTACTTATTAATTAACATGGAGGTAAGTGTTTGCGTCCGCGGTAAACGGAGCCTTTTAGCGTTTAAAAGCAGTTTTTTTCGAAGCTTTGATGGCAATCGGTTTTTTAGCTGACATTTTTTTATTCAATTAACGTGTCCTGCTGTCGCTGTGGAAATTAATGGACATTTTATGGCGTTTTCAGGTTTAAATACTTACCTTTTAATATACGGTAATTTGTATAGATAAATTCATATGTAAGGCTTTTAAATATTATATCATTTATATTATTACAACCTTACAAAAAATATTTACATAGTAAAATTATTATAAATATATATATTGTAAAATCATTGCCAAATGGTTTGGAAAACCATCTTACAGTCCACCCGGTACCGGTTAAGAAGAACATTGAACATTGACAACAAAATAGACGGAAAATATTAATTATTTGCTAGTGCTAAGAATAAACACTGAAGTTGAAGAAAACAAAGTGTTCGCGCTAAATCGCTGTCAGTCAAAGAAGGATGACACTTGTCGATTTGAATTTGTCACTCGAACTGGAGATGGTAGGTGGCGTTCCGGCATAACGGCGCAAGACAGTTAAATTTTTACCACCGTCGCGTGCGCGCTCAATATAGACCACAAACCGTACCGCATTTACGTATTCATAATTTTTAAGGATCCAGGGTTTGGAGGGGGCACGCAACCTTTGATGGTAAGTGTTAGTTATAGTCTTCTCGATTGTTGGATTCCTTCCTTCCTGACACGGGACAGCCGAACCAGCGCAAATTTATTTTACCAAGGGAAGGGAGCATCTTGGATATAATTTCAAACTCTTTACTTAATCTTTTTAATAAATACACACCAAAAATTACAAAAAAAGCTGAAATAAATTATTTATTGCATGTATTAAATGGTAATGACGGGCAGACACCAATTCTTTGCTTGTCGTGCTTCGCAAACCCAACAATCACGACAGGTATTACACTGTTTCAACAAGAGCAAACGTGATATTGTTTCAAGTAAATCTCGAATTACATCACCCACAATAAGAGCGTCATAATGGAGTGACTCGCAAGTCAACGCACAATATTTTATAGGGACATTTGTTCGGGGTGTAACAAAGATTCAATGTAACATGTCATTAGGGGGTCGTAATCCCCTAATTATGACGATTGACATAAAAGCGCCATCTGTGGCGGCGGAGAGGTGTCGGGTGACTGCACAAAGTGTAAAAAAATGTGTAAGCAGATTGGGATGTTAGGTAGCTTTTTTTTATCTCAAATTGGCAATCTAAGTTTTAAGCAAGCCTATTTTAGTGTACCTAGCCTTAAAATATCTTTAGTCTTGCTTTTGGACGGGATAATTATTTTATGTTGTTCTTTAATAGAATTTGAATTCTGTCTGATGTGAATATTGCTTATTGTATATATGTATACAATAAGCAATAGGTCTTCTTAATTTGTTAAGTAATTTAGAACTAAATTTCTGTGAAAATGAATAAGTGCAATTATAACTTAAGTAAAAAGTGATCTAGTAATATAGCAATGGAAAGTAAAGTAAATGTTTATAGATGCCGTAAGATACAAACAGCATAAAGTTCTGAACGTAGGTAAAATGCGACGGTCTAAAATTTAAGAATAGAATGTAACATATTTGTAACATACATTTGGAAATTTATAGAAATTCAAGTGACTTTAAACATAAGTATAAAGCGATTAACGCAACGAGTGGCTCTTAAAATTGCAATTTATAATCTGGAAATCTATTACGTATTTGGCACCCCGGGGCTTCAGTTCGACGGGGTACTTCGCCCTCAAGCGGTGTCCATATGTTATCGTGGCTCTAATAGTTGTATAATTGACAAGGATTCCGCAATCCCCTTGTCTTTGATTAATATTGTGCTAATTGACTGACAAACCACTTTCTTTATTGCTTACTTAAACTAATAAAAATTTATAATTTTAATTTATTTAATTATCTTTTATGCGAATAATAATCAGTAAAATATAGTTCTTATATTAGAAAATTATGGCAGGAAACTGGAGACAAGTTACCAGCCATGAGCTCCAAAGTACTATGATATGAGAACAACACTCCTGTTATTTGAGAGCATTTTTATACTAAGTTTTTATTAACTATTAAAAATAAATCGAGACTCCTGTTTTTTAAAAATGAACCCTTATAAAAATGGCGGTAATTTCTCTATGAATTAAAATTTTTGATGATGCAGAACGCATTTATTTTGTGTAAACTTTTTTGTATTTACTTATATTTGTGCAAGTTGTCCGCTAAAAAGATTTAGAGTTAGATCATTACATAAAGATTTTTATCGTGTGTTGTCCTAAGAATTTTTTTACATTATAGTTTAATTCATTAATTTGATTCGCAAAAAGTCGTTTAAAATTCCCTATTTAAAAAATGATAGCTATTTAAAAAAAAAACATAAGACAATTTATAAGTGATACTGATAACTCTGAAAGATACGATACTTTACAATATTATTTTTAATACAATTTTATTTTTTGATTTTATTTTCTATGGACATTCGCTTCTGACAGGATCTGACATTTTTAACCCGTTGGATATTTCTTGCTTTTCGAGTGGCAGCTGATCCAAATGTTACAATAGGTTCAATGGCTTGTCGCTTAGGGGCTCGTGCACAGGATTACTCTATTATATCGAGAGGACACTTTATTATAAATTATTTATGCATTGCTTTGAAATTTATGTATTATAATTTATTTCAAGTTTTTTTTGACTAAGAATCTATACAAAATAAATAGATCCTAAACAGAGTTATGAAGACATAATAATTAAATTAATTCTATACGAGGTAAAATATTATTATCAAAGGCTCTTGCGGCGGAAGTACTTTATATCAAATTAAATATGCTAGTATTAGCAAATCCTACTATAGCAAGGGATGTCTTTGTCAAATGGCTGCCACGCGCCAAGCATTAGCAAACAATAAATCAATACACGCGTGTCAAACATTGTCAAATCGAACATTGCTATTTGACAAATAAGTTTCGTGGTGGTCAATTGTGTTGAATCCATCTGCTTTTTGATTATATTTGAACCATCATTATTTATGTATATTTTGCAGAATTTTTTAAGTAATTGTATCTATATTTTATGAAGCAACATAAATTATAGTAGGTTAAACATGCAAGGATTTTTATTATCTGCGGTAGAATAATAGTTTTTCATAAAATTATGTATGTACTTATATTTAATTATTTATATGTATATAGGTGTTTTCATTATCAGGATAAAATAATGCTTTAGTTGTCAGTGTTAACTTAACATGAATAATCTATGATAATTTAAATAATGATGCTCTTTATATTAGATTTAAATTTTAAAATACTTTTTAATCTCTTAACATTAAAACTTGACTCTTGATAGATGAATAAAATAATGTTGATTGTCGGAAATTTGATTAATTAAACATATTATTAACATAGTTATTTTTAATTAAGGTAATTAATGTTTTAGATGTGGTAGAACATTATTAAATTAGTATTTAATGGTTTATAATCAGTCAATATCAGCGAGTCATTCGGTTAAGACGTCATTCGAGACTATCCAATTGTGCTAAAATGAAATAGTGTTAGTGATCATGAAAACATTTTTACATGGATTATGTACTTATCTAACTTTTGGTAAGTTATCGTTATTATATCAGTTATAGTTAAGCTTTTAGGTAAAAACCTAAAAATATATTCGCGCCTACTTTTTCTGTTTAATTTCAATTCAATTTTTAATTAAATACAACAAAATCAATGCGATTGAAGAAATGTAACAATGTTATGCAATTTTAAGTACAAAAGTCATTAGAAAGAAGTCAATATAACCTAATACTATCAGGTCTCATATAAATTTAAAACAAAATTTTATACGTATAAAAATATTCAATATCTTTGTGGTCAATTGTATTAAATCAATATGTATTTTGTATTTTCTAGCTGCGTTGTACTCCTACTGCAATGCCGGTTTATTAGATATTCTTCTAGGACGCAATATGACGCCATCTCAACAAATTTTCAACGTAAGCAACAATCCTAGTCGAAATCCAGAAATCCGGAGTCCCAAATATTCTCCAAGTAATCTTGCAACACGGGATAAATATAATGTAAGAAATAACAGTTGGAGAACACAATCTGCTTTTCCTACAAATACGATACATACATCTGGCTTAATCAATGAAAGGGATTCAGAAAATAGTGATAGCTCTGATGATGACAACCGAATACCACGTAATACCAATCATATTGCTCGAAATACAAATGAACCAAGTGCTAGCAATCAAATATCAGGGTTGCCATTTGTTAATGATAATTCGGGTCTTTATCACCCGTACGTACACCAATTCCCAGGAAATGAAGCTCCTACGAACCCTAGGTTTAACTCGTTAAACCCCCTCATTAATAGACCGATTACCAACACCGGAAATGCGGGAAACATACATAAAATAATTCAAGATATAAACAAGATAAATAATATTATGGACCAAATAAAACAAGAGAATGCAAAGAACCAAGGGAATTTAGATCCAAATATTAAAATTAATAATGGAAACTCAAATTTCTATAACCAACCCACAGAACCTATTAACTATCCAATAGTACATGTAAATAATGGACTTCAAGGAGTTCATACCAATTTGCATAATAATAATGGCTACCAAGGTACAGGGAATATAGTTAATGATGTACAACCGCCAAGAAACCAAGAAACAAATTTAAATACGGCTGTGACGAATGCAAATATTGTTACACCACCACCTGGTATTTTGATGACAAATTTGCCGAAGGAAAGTCTTGGTAATATCAATAAACCTTCAGATAGCATCCGTGACGTAAGTAAGATCGACGATAAATATGTCCTAAAGCCAATTAGAAAAAGGAAATTTTTTTCTCAAGTAAGACCTGTCGTTCCTGACTATATAACTCCTCAAAGTAACGAAACCTTATATTACATAGACTGATTGAATAATTGTTTTTTAATTATGATATCCTAAATTTTGTAAAATGAAGAAATAAAATAATATTAAACTTCTTCAATACTTATATTGTTTTACACATTTAAACATTCTACTTTTTAGGTTTTCTTTAATCAAAATCTACTTTTCAACTTTTTAACTTGACCACTGAAGATAAACGTACAACTTCGATCCCACGCTATTTAATAAATTGTATTAAATCTGATTCCCGATTTGAGCATTGTTTGAAACTATGATGAATGCTGATAAATATTACAAGGAGCGATGTATATTTCAAAGTATCTTAGTTGTTTCAGTAGGTTAGGATAGATACAACGGTCATGTGAACATGACATACCTAAAGCGAAATAATTATTCAACACAGCGCCGGCATGCCGCTTGAAAATTCAGGCTTCGCAGCCGGGGGCGGTCGTTAGCGACATTTCGTATTCATGACGTCAGCCTAGGGCCGATTGTTTGCAATATTACTCTAATTGGAATTGTAATGCGTACATATTCGGATAGATACGTGTCCGAAATGATTCGTGGTAAGTATAATATTGCAAATGGAGATAATATAAACATGTAATTCGATATCTAGATTTAATATGAAAGCATATTAAACGTAAATATTATGTTTTAAAAATGGCTACGTGTGTTGTTGCATTACATAATTCATATTTAAAGACGGAGACGTTAACCACCGAAAGGACAAATTGTGGTTTTTGAAACGATCTAGTAAAATGTTTCTTTTTACTCTTTCAAAAACCATAGACCTTTTTAGTTATAATCTTAGAATAGATAAAGATCCATTATATAAAACATCCATCCAACAATAATAAGTTCGCTGAAACAAGTAAATTATGGCCGGAATAAAATGGAAGTATGGATTTGTGAGACGGCGCAGGCTTTAGTTTCGTATCCGTGTGTATTTTTTTATTACAATGGTGAGGTGATAGTGATAGTATTTATTTATTTAAAAAAACATTCTGTAAAACAAATTTAGTTACTGCCTAACTGATAAATATTTGTTTATAACTGAAATCATGATAACAGCAAATCATACATGGTAATAATTAAATTTAAATAAGGTTAAATCGTTTATAGAAAACGGTTATTAACGTTATGTACCACGTTGTTTAAAGTGAAATACTTTCTTTATAAACTTATGTCAGTTATTGAAATTATGTTGTATTTTCAATTCAAAACCCTGATAGTGCAGTCAGTAATCTAGAGGTATAGAACGAATTACCAGCTCTGGAAAACATTTCCAATTACATTACATTATGATTGTAGGATAAATGCATACGAGACTTTATTTATATGAAATGGCAATTGTCAACAATAAAGTACAAAATGACAATTGACTCAAACTATAAAAAAATATTTTAACTATATTGTCATAACTACGTGTATATTGTTTAAATATGTTGACAGTTGTTAATATATTAAATACTTGACCACAATCTAATTTAAAAAAATCCTACGTGTACGGAAAATATTACAATATTTTACTATGTCAAACATTTAATATTATAAAGATCGGTTTTAAGAATAAGCTTTAAATTGAACTTGTGACCGTGAAACTTTTTACTTAAAAATATAAATACCAGAAAACCTGAAAAAGTAAAACAGCTACTAGGCTCAAAAGTTGATTAAAACCTCTACCAAAATACTTTTTAAAAGCCTATTTTTCACTAAGAGTTTGAATGAAATTGTGGCAGCGACTGAAACAAAAGAAATTTTTCGACCCTGCCAGATCGAACCTGGAATCTGCTGACTAGTCAGGGCCTTGCGCCACAGGGCCTCTCTAATATAGAGCGAAATAGATGTTGGAAAATGTTGAATGGGAATTACTGTCATGAATTTTTGCTAAAATTAATTTCAAGCATTACAATAATTGATAATGTCGTATAGTACTGCAATTAAATAGATTAGGCATAAAATTGTGAATTTTCAACCCTGAACAATATAATTGATTTTAAATCCTTTTGTAAAATTCGTTTATATCGAGAAACAAGACAAACAATAAAAATATAAAATTCTATGTTGTTTAATCACAGGAATAAAATATTTAATAATAATAAAATATTTATTTTATATTTAAGTTCGTATAAGCATTATACGAATCTGCGTATGCGCAGATTCTCGATTATGGTTACTCGTTGTTTAAGAATACTTAACATGGAAGGAAACAGAAAATTAATATATAATTATATTATTTTTCATTCATTTAAAGTAACATAATTTTTTTAATAATTTTTTGACCAAACTACATATAAGAAAAAAATATTATCAAGTCATCAACAAAAGAATATTTAATGTTTTTCTTAGTTAAGATTATTATTAGCACATTAGAATACAGCTAGTTGTGTAAAGAGAGACGGTCTCATCGTAAAGTTATTAGGAACAAGGACATGGAGTGCTTTTGGTAATGTACCATTAAAGATTAAGTACCTGTGTGGTCCTGCAGTGACCTGCTTATAGGTGGCGCTGGCGGCGTAACAGCATGCTCTCCTCCATACAGCCCACCAAACTCTTCCGCTGATGAACTAGAGGCATTACTGCACTTCCTCCCCTTATCAGGTGTGTATTTGCTTTCTGCGCCGGGGAGGAACTTAGCATCGTGCTGATGCTCATCCAATAACCCTGGCACACCCAGAAGCCCCCCAACTAGGTTGGGTCTGAGCTCCTCCATAATTTTAGCCCCTTGTCCAGCGCCACCGCCGCTGCTGAAGTTCAGCTGGCGGCTGAAGAAGGCCGGGAAGATGTTGAACTGCTGCGGATCTGGCAGCGCGGCTAGTGGCGGCGCGGGCGGCTCAGCGGCCCCCGCGCACGCCCCGCTCTTAAACTCCACCGTGCTGCCGGCTTTGCTAAAATTGCAGCGCGGCTCCGCGCTTCTAACCTCGTGCTCGCCGTCGCCGTCGGCTCGGCCCCGACGCTCACTGACTAACCACATTATAGTGACGTGAAGCACGGATACGCCGCCCCGCGCACTAATTGTCCGCGACTGCGCGAGAGGAGGTCACGTAACCGCCCTCGAGAGAACACCACGCTCCCGCATCAGTGATCGATGTGGAATCTTTGTAGGGAAGCTGCATCCCACTCGCCCTCGAAGCTCAGCTGTAGGGTGGGAATAGGAGAGGCGGTAGGCGGGGCTACACCCCTGTCTCGCCCCTCATTGGTGGAAGCAGACACGTTGGGGAGCGTCTCATCGCTTCGGGCAACAAGCGCTCCTCTTTGTTTTATTGTCCCCATGGCTTCTCACCGTTCTTGCGTTTAAAGTTTATGCATTGTACCATGTTTTATTCTACAAAACACTAAATCACGTATGAACTTCTTGAGGTAATTCTCTGTAACAGAAATATTACGGCCCTTATTCCGTGGTTTATTCTTATTTTAATGATTTTGGATTTTATAATTGAGTTGGGTGTAGACAAATAGCATATGACAGTAGCAGGTGAAATAATTCAAAGATAATCAGTGCAACTAAATTAGATACTGTGTACGATATTATTGTGAACATAACGAATTTTTTCGGAATGTATAAATTGAAGTCATCGTAATAAAATATTCGGCTGAAAATAAATGTACATCAATTTTCATTTTCTTCCATGTCATCACAAGTATTATTCAATACAAAGCTCTGTAGGCTACATTTGATCGATTTTAACTCGAGAGGTGACGTTAGGTTCGTTTCGAATTTGTTAGGGTTGACAATTTTATTTTGTCAATGTAATTTTTTATCATTTAATTCATAATAAATTATTTATTAATAGTAATTTCATGTCTTTACAATGTTTTGCATCTCATTCTCATCAATTATACATAGCCAGCCAATCAATTCAATTAGTGTAAAGTTTAATTACCGAATAAGCAAAGGCTGGCCAAAAGCTCAGAGAAAAAACTTTATATTTTAAATATATATAAACCTTTTTATAAAATACACTTATAACTGTAACTTTTTATAGAACTACATTTCAGTAATGTAATTTATATTTATATGTTAAAATTTTACTAATTGAGTTGAGAACTCATTTAATTTTGGACCTATTCATTTTTATTTAATGCTATGGAAGTATATCATCAACAACAAATCCTTTTTCGTAACAACTTAATCTAATCTGTAAATTCACATCTGTGTAAAAATTGGCAAACCACATTTGAATGTTCCATTGAAGGGTAGGTACATTCCAAGATCAAAGATATACTTTTCATTCAGCAAGTGAATTAATACTATCAACCCCTTTGTAAAGTTTATGAATAAATTAGACATATCGAGTTTCGGCTACAAATGTTCGAAATTTAAATATTTTTATCGTTATGTTACCTTATAAGCATGGGTTATGACGAAGAATACGCATTTTACCAGAACCTTGCGCGTAAATGCGTGCTGAAAGGTTTAGCGCTTAGTTTTCTCAATTAATCTAAATTAAATTATATGTACTACTTATAAAGGTTACGAATCTCACTACAGATTGATATCCAAATCACTACAGGATTCATTTTCCGAACATTTCAACAAATTATACAATTTTATGTGAAGAGAGGACTACCCTAAAAGATCGGCAGCGTGCCTAAGAAGGTACTACTGTCATTTCTGACATCATTATTTTACTAATATTGGATATAAATAAACATACGTACATTTGATTAAATCACATTATACTATGAAATAAGAGATTAAATGTGGGCCATTTAATATTTATCATGCTCGTGTTCAAAGTATGTGATGACTGTTTGAAATAAATTAATCTGACGATAATTTTATTACATTAATGGTGCATTGTAGCTACAGCTAATTATCAAATACCTATTTTCTCCAATACATATATTTGTATTGAGATTAGTCTATTCTTTGCAGTAGTACACACTATGACACGAGCACACACTATTTGCATTATCAGAACTAAATACAAACCGCACTGAAAGCTGTAACTACTATTACAAGCCCATTAGTTTCCTTCATATATACGAGGTAGAGCTGACAATTCCTCAGAATCTTTCTGTTTCTTTTTTACGTGAGCCTTCTATCGGAATTTAACATATAGCGTCTTACCAAGCTATTCTACAGAATTGTGAGACGATGAAGATGACTTTTTCTATATACGTTTTTTTTTATAAGAAAAGTATTACATATAATTTATTTTCACATACAGTTTTATCTCAGTATAGTATTATCTTTTAGACTAGACATACACTTCTTTTTCCAATTTAATTCTTTTATGTTCGAGTTTACGGAGTTTATAGTGTGTAAAGTAAAAAAAAATCTAACTTAAGAGGAATTTAGGACCGTTTTTACGTACATATCACACGAGTACATATAGCTCTAATGTTCATTAGACCTCTTCATTGAATGTTACATGAATTGATGAAAAATCAACAATTTGCAACATTTGTTTGGACATGTGCGCGCTCCGCCCATGCCCGCCCATACTTCACAAGCTTAATAACCGCTCACAGTAAATTATACGTCTTTCATCTGTTATTGGGGACACGTGGCAAATGTTTCTCGATTTAATGTTGCCGGGTAGACATCTCTATGTTTAGAATTTTTATAAAATTAACCCTATAGTATTATTTAAGTAAATTCGTATAAAATCTTTTTTCTAAATTAACAAATATTGTTACGGTTTTTAATAAGTTTGTCGGATTTGGTTATTGCTAAAGACGATAAAGATATAATTTTTTTCTTATCGTTTGACCGTCGCTGTAAAATTGAATATTAATTCCCTCAGAGTTTTTAATAAATGACATAGTAATAATTAATTACCTACATCATCTGAGACACTGGGACAGATTCAACAATAAATATTGTGAAAACAAAATATCTATAACATACAAAAAGAGGAATGTTCGTAAAGTGTTTTGAGGGAAATTAAAAATAAAATGAATTTCTAAATGGTTAAAATAATTTACAACATAAAATAAACATTCCACACGATTATAAGTTAAAATTTGTTTAACCTTTTAAGATATAAATGACATCTGAATTTAAGTATACACTTACACGCATTTTTTATCTGAGAAATAAATGCAAATCAAAATCCTAAAACAATACACTACTTTAAATTCTAAACTTTTATTCAAACTTTTTCTTCTTATTAATAAATGCTAGCATTTCTTGGAACGATCAAGTCAATCCATCAGATTATTAAAAAATAAAATTTTGAATCTGAAACTAAATTATTCTAAAGTGCACAGAAATCAAGAACGTTGTATGTTTTGTTTTGAAAATACTGCGTGATTGTTATTTTAAAAATAATTAACAGTTTAGTAATCTGTAAGAAATGTGACTACAAACTATGTCCAAAGAAATAAGTCGAAGGCAGACGCTGAGCGTCGTGGTTTCCTGTAGCCGGCCGCTTCCGGTGATGTTGCCGTTTCAAGTTTAAACCTTGCAGAAGTTTTGCTATACTTAGGATTGAAAAAGGAAATTACATGTTATAGTTAAATAATAATTTAATTAATAATAAATCTTTGTTTGACGTTAGTGAATGAGGAAATATATTATCTCAATAATTATAGTAGTGGAATTAAAATATTAAATTAAAATTTTATTACACAAATCGTATCTTAACGATTCTGATGAATGGCCAATGGCTAAAGTATTATTTAAATGCGATTGTATGATTCCAGATGAAACAATAATTTCAGTAAGGTAGACTCCGATACATCACAGCCCCAAGCGGCCCAGCATCATAAGTCAACTAAGGCATAAATCCCATACCATATAAATTACATTCCAACGTTCGTTGATGAGAATTTTGTATGATTACATTTAACTTTTCCGTTGAAGGGTGCTTGGAACTAGGGCGTAATTGGTCGAGATGAGGTTTAATAAGTTTTTAATAGCTACAGGCTTTCCGTTACCCGTCCACCCTGAGACCGCTCCTTTGAAATATCCTTTCATAATTGTTATTATATCGTAACGATAGGTTACATTCACATTTTATTCCCTTTGATTACCATAAAGTACATCAAACTATAATTTTTTTTCTTAAGATTGTTATAAGAAGAAATATTATATTCATATTGCTTGAATCTGTGAAAAAAGGATGTTAATTTTATATCATGTCAATATTACAATAACTTCTTAATACATTAATGTTTACCTTTGTTGTTGTACCCAAACGAACGAAGTTTTTTACGATTTTTGATGTTGAGGTCTAACATTGTCCAAAGTGGCGAGGATGAAAAGGTCTGTTGCAAAACTAATAAAGTACGAGAGAGACAAAATACACCTTTTACAGCTCTTAAAAGCATACCCTTTTGGTGCTTTCAAACGTTTGAGAGGTAATTTTATAATTCTTCCCTTTCCAGCCATTTTCAGCTATCAAATATTTACATGACATTCCTGATTTGCTAAACAGGTTAATTGAGAGAGGCAATTAATAATTTGCATGGGTTTAACGAAATATTCTTAAACGCTCGATGTTAAATCCCCATTTAACATCCCCCGAATATCCTATAGAAATATTGCTATTGTTGAATTTACATTACAATTTACATGTAACTATTACGCTAATTGTGGTTTTGTTTTGTTAAAAAATGTGGGCGTGACATTTTTGAGCGTTGACATAGGCGCTGAATAACTTGTCAATTGTTTGAAAAAATATTTTGACAGACAAATTCATAGTTGTCCTGCTGTCAAAATTGCCGCCTAATTTTGCGAGTTCTATTCCCCGCCCCATATAATTTGAAATTAGAACGTTCAACTTTTTTATCATGGACACGTGTCGCATGGCAAACAAAAAATTGGTTTAGTGTCGATGTGAAAAGCTTTCCTCTTCTGATGAAAACAGAGCGTAGTGTTTTGTTTATTCTGTATTATGGATAGCAAAAATCATATTTTATCTACAGGTAAACTACTCATTCAAAATCGTTTGACATGCCTTCTAAAAGTTTAATAATTGAATTGAATGGAACTTTGTCGATTTGGAAGTAAAAAAAAACACTTTATTAACGGATTTAAGTTATGTATTTTTTACAAAAATTTATATATAATTACATTATTTTAAATTTTTCCGATGTTTCGCGTGCTTTACAGCGTGGTCACGGTATACTGAAGACAAAAGGTGTTAATTGTCAAAATAATTTGAAAGTATAACTGTATATAAGTTGTAAACAAATGTGGACATAAAATCTCATTACAAATTATTATCACACATAAATTATAAAGGTGTGTTTTATCATATTTTGCACTATACAAATAAAACAGGTAGGCAGACAAAGTTTACGGCAGACGTCAAACGAATGCGCGGTCTTAAAAGCTTACCAATTAGGGGGCTAAAAGCAACATCGGGTTGGCAGAGCGGTTTCCTTAGCTCATCAATTTTGTAAGGAACACTCTCAACGCTTGGAAACTTTCATGCGAGTGCTGAAATCATGGGCGTCTGATACAAGGCCGAATTAATGTTTAATGTCATAAGTTTTTTATTTTGGATTTTAATTTGTCTACACTCGAATTTTCTGGAGGTTTATGTAATTTGAGTTATTAAGTTTACCAATAATGCTAATGGTCAGCAATTAATGTATTTTTATAAGATCTTGTTAGTAAACCGGACGTAATGACCTTCTTAACATAGATTTCTTATTCTTTTTTTTCCCTGTGTCGTAGTTTACAATACAATACATCATTTACAATATAGTATTTTTTAGCCCTTATATAGGGCGGTTAATAAGAAACAGATAATCAATTGTCGTAGCCTTGACACCATTTATTTTGATTATTACATTTTTTAAAATTAAGATGAAATTAAACTGATTTTAATACCTAATTTCTTTCAAGAAATTTAAATATCTAGACGAGTACAATATTAGATTTAAAAACTTTTGCTTAACCAAAAATTATAGTATACTAACTGGCTGGGGAACTAATTTGAATAAGGATAAGGTATATTTTTTTTTTACAAAACAGGCAAACGAAGAACCTGCGGGAGGCCTAAGTGGCAATAGTTGCAGCCTATAAACATCAACTCTAGCGTTTGCGTTGCCGGCTCTTAAGGGAGGAGTATTTTTAAATAATCGAAGTGTGTATCCGGTTAGGAAGAGCTTCGCTGGGATAATTAGATAAACTGACTAAAACACAGACTATATATGCATTTTGTTGCTTCTCTATATTTTATAGAAGATACTTTAACTAACTCCAATCAACTATAACTCCTTGCACTCTTGCCGAATTTTCCTTTAAGTCACTTTAAACACACCTCGGTCCAATCAATTCTCGAAGTGCAATATGGAGTTCCAATAATGATAGCTTGGCTGTTATTGGGATTAATTTTAAGACCAGGAGTCTACTTTTATTTCAAACCAACTGAGGTCCTACACGGAATTGCAGCGATTTTTTAAACCCTAATATATTAAGAATGGCCATAGTAGGTTTCCACGTGATCGGCGGCGTTTCGTTGACAGAAATCTTTAAATATTTAAATTGAAAGATTATGAGTATATTGATGGAAATGAGTGGAAAACGATGAAGCAGAGTGAATATATAGCAAAGTGAAGAGGACTATTGAAATATCCTTACAGAAGCATACGCTGGTTAATAAGTTACTGTAACTTATGACATATACGGATACAACTGCATCCCTCAGCGCAACCAGGTATGGAATCTATATTATATACAAGACAACCTATTGATAATAAACATAAGGTGCTATCGAGTTCTAAAATAAAAAGAGAATAGAACTGAGTGGTACAAGTAAACCTTAAAAACTTTCCGACATGAAAGTTTAAAAGTGATCCGATCCGCCCGCCCCAACATGGTTGCCTAGCAACGCCGCCCAACCACCCTCAGCCACAAATCTCGGATTTGACTGCTTATGCGTTTATATGTACGTGTCTATAGTATTTTGCTATTTAGGTTTAGTAATTGTACTTATTTAGGAATAAACATACCAGTTTTGTTTATTAAAAGTAAGATTTTTTATTAGCGACCAACTTCGACTCATCAAATGGACACATTATTTCGAATATCTTTTGTTTCATTTATACTTAGAGCCTTATACATATATTGAAGTTAGCCACATCGCTTAACTGCTGTCACTAAGCTTGGAAACTTTAACAGTTTCCAACGAGACTTTAATTCGTGGTACGTCATGTAATACAAAAGGAAGGTTCTGAGTGAAATCAATTAGCATGCAAATGTAAGAAAACGACCATTAGGGATGGTTTTGTTCCCCCCGTATTGATCATGTGTACCCACACGCTTGCATGCTGCCATCTCTTTTTAACAGATATAAACATAAACAATTTATTACTAGAAGAGCTCAAGCGTGAAACACTTGACACGATTATAAGCCTATTTACAAGAGACATTGAAATATTTTTTGTATGAAACTAAAATTGCTTCTAGACATTATTAGATGTGAATGATACGTTGTTACGTCAGTAATTCAGTACTTATTTTAAAAGGAATAAGGATCTATTTCAGCGCTGGTTGACAGTAAGTAGGTCTATTAAGATTTTTTATTACGTTTTGTTGCAGATTTTTTCGAATAAATTTACTGTAATAATATAATAACTAGTAGTATTGTTAGAATAAAATAAGTCTAAATACAAAATAAAAGCACAGCTAAGCAAAAGCTTTTGCTTATTTGATTTGCAATTAATTTTCGTTTCTTTTCTCAACTCGTCCTTGACGAAGTGTTGAAGGATCTCTGTGAACCTTATCCCACATTTTTCAGCATAACAGCAGATTGTTTCATTCAACACAAAATATTACCCGTATCTCATTGATATCTACCGTTCCATAACTAAGCGTTTCTCAAAGGAAGTTTGCCGCGTACCACCTGCTCATCGAGGTATTCCCGAACACCATTCCGGATCAGACAAATTATCAGATGGGCCTGTTTCCCTGCCTGCCTCTGTTTTATTTAAAAAATGTAATTAAATAGATGCATAATTATGTCTTCCCGTTAACTATGTGAAAGGTCTTTAAGATTTTACTATGCTATAATTTAAAATAAATTGATTTTCTGTAAAATTACGACATCTTTGTCACACTGAATAAATTTCTATACTAAATTGTCAAATTCGAATAGTTCATGATCGATTACAAATTACATCCGATCGATTCCTTTTAAGAGTTCTTACAGACAGTTTTAAGTTAATTATAAAGAAATTATTATTAAAAATACTAACTTTCAAATAAAGTAAATATATGAAAAGGAGTATGCAGAAAATTAGTATAAATTTGTAACAGAGCTTAAGAGTATGAGGTACGCCATCTAGTATCACTTTCTTGTAACATTCTCGCGCATCTTCCAGCGCACACTTTTGAATGATAGAAGACATGCGTACAGCGTCGCATATATTGAGTACTCGAAGTTCAACCAAATTCCAAAATATTAGGACACATTTTTCCCTGTTCATTTTAGAGTTGCGCAGCCGACCTGCTATAATTGTAGGAAAATATGGACGCTTGTCAATAGATACCAAAACAATGTGAAATAGGTTGGAAAATCCGAGTGTATTAAAATGTGGCTAGAAGGTAAGTCTTAGGTTTTTTTTTTTAAATAACCTAGCCGCCCCCCCCCACCCCCCGGTTGTCACCGGGGCCGTGGTCTGCCTCATCCTTTGCTTTCATCCATCGTCTTAATAAAACACAGGGTTTATTTTTATTAGGTTTGGGGGTTGGGGGTTAACTTTTCAGGACTGTTCTTATTATATCTAATCTTATTTCTTTCATTGTACATTATTATAATATTTCTTTCATTTTACATTTTTTTTTTTTTTTTTTTTTTTTTTTTTTTTTTATATTTTCGTATTTACGTTTAAGGTTTCTGGGTTTTGGGTTTTAAAGTTTTTGATTATTTATTATCCATTCGTTATCTTTTACAATTTTATTTTTTTTTTTTTTTTTTTTCCCCCCCCCCCCCCCCCCCCCCCCCCCTTTTTTGAGGATAAGTCTTAGGTTATTGATTGTTTCTTAGTAGTTGATATTTGTTAAACTGTCAATTGTTATTGTTTATGCTTAACTGTGAGCCGAAAAACGAAAGGAAATATTTGCTTAGTTTTAGGAATGTTTACTATTGCTCTTATTTCTGTTCACTAAGTACTGTGGTTTACATTGTCATACTTAATGCGAGTATAATCACTTTATAACAAATGTAACCATAGATAAGATACAAAGGAGTGCATGGCCCGTATTCGCCTTTATTGTAATCGCATAGGATTAGGGCTGCGTGAGGCGATAATATGGTGGGCAGCCCTAGGGATACATACGGACATTGTGATTGAAAAACTTCACTCAATTCCAAACTTTTATATTTCTAATATAACCGGGTAAAGGTAGTATAACATATTTAAATGTTTTTTGTATTTTTGGTCTCGTAAATTAATCTTTTTTGTTGTAATAAATGTTCATATGAACTGGTTTTACGAGCAGTTTTTTTTTATTGTTTTCTTAATTTTAGATTGGAATTGGAAATTGGGAGCCTACCGCTCCCGGTAGACTCCCAATGTTCGGCAGTCCAAGCACGATTGTTAAGTAAGGGATCCCGGGTATGATTCCTGGTACCTACAGTTAACTTTTGTGTGATAAGCACATTTATTCTTGATTATCAGATGTGTTAGCAACCGCAACACAAGCTCTAAAGCTCACATTAGGGCTTGGCAAATGTGTGTGTAATTAAGTCCTGATCTATTTATAACGTTGGCTGTTTTCCAGCGCTGTATGTCGACACCACTTTTGACGGACACCCCGACATACGGACTCTGCACTTGTCACCGAGCGTATAATTTGTCCTCCATTATGTGAACTATAAAGTAGGGTCCGATCTAGGCTCGTCTTTCCTTAGGAACAAATGTGCAGTTTGATTGAGGGGGCCGAATATACATTATTCATGGGATGTATTGAAAGTGCATGGTAATAGATTTTTTCGAAAGGGTCCGATTAACACCTGTTTTGTTTTGTGATTTACATTGCGTCTGTTTATTAATACGTTTTATGTTTACTTATTGACGCCACACTAACAACGACGTACTTAAAGAAAACAATAAGCGCGAAATGTACAAAAAATACTTAAAATGAATTGTAAAAAAAAAATGATTGAAATTATCGATGGGATCTGAATATAATTGAATATTTAATGAACGATGGAAACTTGTTACTGCAGTCGTTCTAAGATTCTAATGTATAATTAATATATATGTTTATTTCCAATTAAGTTCAATGACCTAAGAAGAAATAGAGCCGATAACGTCACACCTTGAATCGCGCTATGGAAGGTCTTCTTTCAAATTCTCCACCAAGATTTTGTGCCTGCTAGTGTGTGGTTGCGAAGCTTTAACTTTTATCCGTCAGTCCAAATCGCTTGCTGTATTTTCATTAAAGGATATACTTGGTCCGTAATATACATACTTATCTATAAGCCTCACGTTCCGCGAATGAAAAACCTTTCAATTTTAAACAGTTTCCATCAAAAAATTTCTTGTCTTAAAATAGAGGAACTTTTTCAATTGCAATAATAATAATAGCGCAGTAGTTGTGAAATGAGGTGTGAATATTGGTTCCCCGCGGGGTCCACGTCCCGCTGACGACCCCTAGGGCGTGAGCGCAGCTGCCCTTCAATGGCCAAATTAACAGGTACTGTCACTCTTTTTGAGGCAAATAATTCCTTATACTACAACGGGTGTGGTTGTACATTTCCACAGCGATTACATTCATGTCTCATTGCAGCGACCGCGGTACGATCAAAGCGTAGATGTCATAAAATGTATAAAGATAATATTTAAGTCGTTACAGAAATAACACGAGAACACTTTCCAACAGAATATATCAAACATAAAATCTGTGAGGTATTCATTAACAATTGTAAGAACGTAAAATGATTTTGTGATACGCAGACTATGAACAACTTTCTTACAAATTTCTGAATAGGCTATAAAAATTTAATAAATTCAAATATTTATAGATCTCATATCATCGTCTATCAATGACATCGATGCATATGTAAGATGTATGGATGTAAATTGTTTAGGTTGTCTCATAACCTCATAACATACCCCCCGATGATGTCATGCTCGCGAGTGTGAAATATTTTTGGTAATGAGTAACGTTATCTTTCACAGCGGGAGTACTCCTCGTAATAAGCAGCATGTCGGCCAGCATGCGTCGTGGTCCTCATCACCCTCACGGACAGGGAATACAGCAGACACACAATCACTATACCCCCAGAGGCACGGAGAAGCTCACACAAGAATCACAGTTACTGCATGATACGAAGTAATTATTAAAAAAATATCGTTTCTTATAAGCGAAAATAATCCGAAAATGGGCCCTCTAAACTTTTTCGATATGACATTTTATAAGTATAAAAAAGGCCGGGTAAGAGCACTTTGACTAAGAGTGGAATAAGTAGTGAAGAAATGATCCTTTCAGTTACGTTAATTTGAACAACAAAATTATGTCAAGTTTAAATTATCTCGAGTAATAAAAAATGTTTTCAGACACATAGAAGAAGATATAAAGGTTTTAACGCCGGAACTATTGGCGAATATGACCCCTGAAGAATTGGAATTTCATTATTTCTCAGCTCACGACTTCGACAGGAACTCCATGTTGGATGGGTTAGAAATGTTAAAGGTAAACTATTGTATCTTATCAATATGTTTTCATCTTGAAAGCAAATTAGAATTCGCTGGGAATTTCAGTTTTTGTATTCAAACTTTATGAATGTTTCAGGCTGTATATCACACAATGGATCATGAGCAGTCGGAGATGGAGACTCCGATTGAACCTGAAGCAAGCCAATTTGATGAATACATTGGTAATGTTCGTTTTGAATTAAACTATTTCATGGGGACCAATCTTGGTCTTAAGCCATAACAGGAGACTGTAGTCATTTTCCGGCGACTTCTTATTTTATATAGAAAAGATCTAGAGGTTGGCACCATAAAATGGTAATATTATCGGTGTACTTGTGTAGTTAGTAATTATTGCCTTGGGTTCGAATTCCAATTAATTATGTGTATTGAGCATAATTGTCGATATTTCTGGATGTTAAAAAATTATGTATAAATACCATATATGTAAGAATTTGTTTATTATTTGCGGTGGTACCATAATAAGTCATAAATAGCCCTACCCTGGCCTAAATCGACGGTTTGAAGTTATAAAAAATACACAGATCGTTTGTCGGCATTATTAAAGTCGTATATGTTATAACTGCAACGAATAAAACAATCATTATCATATCTATAAATAATATCTAATTATTATTGGATATTTTCAGCTTTAGTAGATAAGACTCTAGAGACAGACGACACAGATGGAGATGGCTACGTGTCTTATGCGGAGTACCGCGCGGCTCGCCTCCATAGTCCTTCAGAGAGGACGCCTAGAGTTGTCGCTGCAGGCTCTATATAGCACAGGTGATCAATTTCGTATAGTCTAATGTCTTGTTCGAATTACGTAGAATTATAACGACAAGTTTAGATATTAGGTAATGGTTAGTATGTAAACAAGACGTGTCGTTTACATTTTTTTATTCTCGTAAATTATATTAAATGACAATATTAAAGTGGAGCTTTCTTGAGATCTGCCATTTGCAGATTCAGTAAAAAAACAACTTATATTCAAGTATTTATTGTACTCAATACTATGTGGAAACTGACGCACTAGAGTAGACTACACAACATAATACACTTAGTTTCCACGGAATTGCTTCATTCAATATCTTCTTCTATCAATATCTTAAGACTTTGCAGGGTCGTAATCCTATGGAACCTGGTGAAGAATTAAGTGCACTGGTATCTATCACAGGACACTCCTTGCTGACCTGATGCTGCCGCCTGCTGAATACCTCTTGATATGACTTCGTATGGTTCTAAATCAATGCTGTTCCTGCAAAGGGTTATTTATGTCTTTTTATATTGTGTGTTGGTTTTATTAAATGACAATAAACTCTTATTGTTTTTTTTGTGTTAATAAATAACTCGAAGAGTAGTGATTTGCTTTACTGACGGCAGCACTCTAAACTCAGTGATTTCTGTAGGAACATTTTGTATTATTTTACGTACCTATGTTCTACAAGTGATCATTTCCATAAGACCAAAACTGTGACGTCAACTTCTATAATAGGTATGGCAAAAATTAATCAGTTTCATTTTAGTGATTCTTGAAGATTCTAACAAATTCTTGAGATATAACTACTGCATGCTAAGTCGACGCATGTATACATAAAACCAAAATAATCTCACCCTTGTATGAGTTTGGTACCCTGCAGCAACAGTTCTGCTCCCGAAGCATAGATGGCAGCCTGTTCCGGCCTTTGGCATGAAAGACGGTACAAACAGCCGTAGTCTTTTGATTGCTGACCAACTAGATAACTTAGGTACAGTAAAATTTCATCCTCAGTGATGTAGGACGCGTTCTTATTATCTATAAGAATAAATAAAAGAGTGCTACTATTTATTAACTAAAAGGCTATTATTTTCCTGAGAGAACGTTTTCTAGTTTTAAAACTACTTTCAAAAAACATTTCCAGAGAACACAAGCTAAGACTTTAAGAATACATTTTATATATATTATGTTTTATTTATCATTTTTTTTTTAACAAGCAAGTGGTGAGCCTTTTTTTGTGTGACGCACACAGTTTTTGTGTTAGTTAGCGAGCGGTGTTCTCAAAATTATTATTATAATATCCTCTCAAAAAGGTGACTTCAAACGCAGACACACTTATTGATAATACTTTTCGATATTCCCAATATTTAAATAAATTGTAACATAAATCGAAATATATTAAAATCAATTTAAGACGTTGTGTTACTTGCGCCCAATTTAGGTTCCTAGATTTTAATTAAAAGTGCTTTGTCTTACATATAAATTATTAAAAATTGTTTTAGACAACATTAATTGTGTTTAGTTCGACCTAATCAACGAAATAGATGCAGTTGCAGATCAAAGGCCACCTTTAAAGCAAAAAATCGAAAATAACATTATCATGAATCATCATTAGCAGAAGATAATCCTCTAGCAATGGGATTACTCAGTGGACATGAAGGACACATTTTATTTGGGATTATAATAAAAGGCTTGGTCAGTTTTGGCACGTGGTCAAGCGTTTGTACTGTATGGTATTTTGTACTTAATCACAATGTAACAGAAATCATAATTGCGTGAATGTGTACGCAGATGCGATGCTTCCGGCTTATTGTATGATGTATCTAGGTGGTCATGGTAGTTCACCGGTGTCGGAACTCGGAAGAAGGAAGGGTTATGTCATTAATGACTTAACATTACAATGTATTTTATATACGTTTGCTGTAGTGCGTATATGGCTTGATTCAAATTTATAATCATAACGTCATTTCTATAAGTAACATATTTTGAAAATATTTAAACTACAACTAGCTCACTATCTCTATTAGCTTGGCTTATATACAAACCTGAATAACTGCGCGCTATTTGACACGAAAGACATTTTTTCGACGGAAATTGAACTTAGGCCCTTTTGGGAGCGTCTAGGATGTACGTTACGTACTAACTTATACACAATTAATTGGATTTTTCGTTACCTTCAAAACTTCTTGCATACTGATGACCTCTCCAAGCACCGGCCCCAAAGAAGCCTGCAGCGAGTACCAAGGCCTTGAGGACTATCAATATAACCAGGTTTGTGAGGTTCAAACTGAGTACCTGTTGAAAAATAAGAATATTTTATTTAAATCCCCTGCACAGACCTTCACTTGC